>KZ061603.1:89332-226122 GCA_002091835.1 Anopheles maculatus
ATCGGTGGAACATATCCTGATATGATTCGCCTACTACGACCAAGTCAAAAAAAAATGGATCAAAGCATAGCGCTGGCAATCAAAGAGTCGTAAGATTTTTCGTTAAAAACGAGCCCTAAATTGTCAAAAATATTGGAAAACAAATATTGAAAATAAAATAAGTTCTCATTTTTTTTTCAGTTATCTAAATCTTAACACTGATCGAGCTCAAACACTCCTTAATAAGCATCCGTTTGGTATTATCAACTCCCCAGACATACAGCTCAGACACAACATCCTTGCAGAAAAAATTAAACTCAAAGAAAAAGTTTCATCAGCTTTTACTTAATGAAACAGACGTCGGCAACGTAACGTGCGTGCAACTGCGACGTGACGTGACAGTCCGTTACAGGCCTACACGTCTTACGCAATCAAGCTTATACAGCACACGCTGCTGTTTGGGAGCAACAAAAAACACAAAAAGTCCTGATCAAAACACATGCCGGGGTTTAGGCCGATTGTGAGAATAAAATAAATTACGCAAACTTATTAAATTACGCCTTCCACAAGTAGAGAAAGAAATGCTTTAGCTCTCTCCCTCTGTATGCCCGTGTGTCACGTGTTGCCTGATTCAGCACGAAACTGGCCAGATGATACCGGTTTCCGGATTCCGGACGCAAGGCAAACTCTTGGCCCAAGTCTTAATCATCGGAACAACATCTTAATCGTTTGTCCGGAAGAAGAGCGGCTAATGTTGTGTTTGTATGCGTATGAGTGTGTATCCTATACAGCTTCACGTGCGTCTTCAAGTCCGGGGTTGGTTTCTTGGACTAACTTTTCTACCTCGAATACGCTCCACGTCCTTGCTCTCGGTCTCTAATCAACTAGGGTCATCTTCTGCCGAAACGAAAGTCAAACCTCATGATTCCTTGGCGATGAGCCAAAGTCATGCTGCCGGCCACTAGACCACTACACACACACGCGCGCGCCGGGTAAGTGCAAAATGAGCTGAAATGCGTCACGTTGCCACGTTGGAGTGCCTGGCAGCAGCCAAAAGCCAATGCAGCAATAAATGAGACTATAAATAATTGGATTTATCAACGAAGCAAGACATCAGGAGGCCGGGACAATTAGTCCGAGGACAAGACTTTCGTCTTCCCTTCGCATGGTGACCTGGCCATCCGGCCCAACGGACAGGATGAAGTTAATGATTGATATTTACTTAAAGGAGGACGACCTTTCCCAGATGTTGCTCACCGTACTAGGCCGAACCGTTTCACCGAGGCCAACCGTGAGCTGCCTGAACCTGCCCGAGTCTAGAATTATGACACACACACAGATGGGCTGGGCGTTCGGTGCGCCTGGAAGGTAGGCAATGCACAGCACAGCAAGCGCAACGGTTTGGTTCGGTTTGAAAAGTCAGCTCCACACACCGTTGATGACCGGTCATTTGTTAGGAGAATTATGTGATTCAGCAAAACATTTGCCCCTTGCAACTCGATATTCTTGTTTGTGCGTACCACGCACTCGCACGGCAATCGAATCGGTGCGCGCCCGTTCGATCTGTTAATGCCGATGCTTTCGTGTGCTTGCTAATAGGCGTTTATTGATGACGCCGGGCAGGTGCGTGTTTTAGGTGCGTTGTAATACACGTTGGAAGCTTTGCTTTGGGGTTTCGTGTTTTTGGTGAAATGATATGATTAATGTGGGTGAGGGGAGTGGGGGTTGGTGTGAGCACCTGAGTTAAGAGGGTTCCGTAGCATATTTCTTCCATTAATTGAAGGGAGGAGATTCGAAAATTCAGCAATCTTTTCTGATAGCCTTGCAATCGGTGACAGATTAGCTGTAAACAAAGCTATTTCAAGGTAAGCTTGTTAGGTGGATTGCATACTTAGTAGTGTCATCTTCCGGAAGGTATGCAATTTGTAAAGCAAATCGTGCCTAAATTGTCCCGGCACATGCCACTATGCTATGAAGTGGATGTTTCGGACTAGATTTTTTTGACTGGTTTGTACAGAGACAATGTTAAAATGGTTTATTTCTATTGTTTTCTACAATTATAATTCTTTTTAAAAACCTGTTATTAACTTATATTATTTTTAATTTCTGATGCATATATTTATGTAATTTAATTTTTGTTTATATATAACAATGATTTTTATACCACTATTTAAGTTCTTACCAAGTTAAACTAAGATAGAAGATATTTGGAAATTAAAATTAGGTAAGAACTATAAAAAAAAATTTGATGATACAAAGAGCATGATATTACATACTTTCAGGCGTGTGGAGCTGAATAACAATTAGACTGTATAGCAAATCATTCGAAATATATTACAGCACTTGTTTTATTAACTAAAAACACTGCTTGTTTATTTATTCATTCGCAATAGTTTCATCTTTAATAGTTTTTAAAATTTATACGAGAATATTCATGGCCTTTTAATCCTGTATCTATGCAATTGCTTCATTTAATATTTGTTTTGAACGCTTTAATGAGCTATTTAACTAAAAGTTTTGTTTAATGTATAAAGTAAAACTGAAAGTAAAATCGGAAGCTTGCAGAGTAACAGATAATATAGTTAAAGTAATTTCAGTGCAGACGTTTTAAGTTGAATCAGTTAACTGATGACATAGCGTTTAAAAAATTACCATTTTTGCATGATCGTAATTTATTGATTAATTTGCTTCATAACTATTAACTTTTGATAAATTTGTAATTCTTAATTTAAAATGCTATTTATTAAAATTTAAACATTTAAAAAGGACTCCTTATTTCGTTTGATCTACAGCTTCGATAGATTTTCTTTGGCTTTCGGTCTGAGTTGCATGATTGGATCATTTCTGGCATTATTGATTTAGTTCATCTTTATTTTCTATATTTTTTCTATATAGTGTTATGAAGGAATTAAAACATTTTTAAATGATCGTTTACATGAGTTAACTTTCATGTATAAACATAAAAAAGCATTTTCCAATAATATCGTGAATTGATATAAAACTACATGAGTTGAGTTTAAAGACGAGAAAAACTTTATTTTATTAATGTTTAATGCAAGAAAAAAAGGAAAACCTCGTAAATGTCTTATCCAAGATATAAAGATATCGTTCTGCAGAACAGTGCAAAATACTTTTTCGCAGACCAAAAAAAAAAAACACAGGAGCACTAAAAATTCTTTGCAAATGATACCGTAACAAGAAGGGCTCCCACTAATTCATTCAAATGGTCTAAAGATTACGATCGTAAAGCAAAACCTTGCAGCAGGCTGAAGGCTCATCCAAACGAGTTGTGTGATCGTTATCCATCTTTACGGTACGGAAACATTTTAAGCGCGGCGAACGGTACCGTTTATGACCAGCGAGCATGCCGTCTGCCAGCGAAGAATGGTTTGGTAATTTTTCGTCAATAACTTTATTCTAATGAAAATAACCTTCGGGTGGTAAGATGTCACTGTAATGGGAGAGAAAAAGAGAGAGAGAAAGAGAAAGAGAGAGAAAAAAAGATGCAGAAAATGTCGCTGGAAGACCACGTGAAGCTGATGCGTGGGTTATTCCAAAGGTAGGGAAAAGCATCGTATAATTTTCATGCCGACTGGCGGCATCGATGGATCGGGACAGGTTGTTGGAAGAGTGAAGGGAGGCTCTGGACACATGAGTCATAACTTTATCTCCGCACCTACCACACAAACGGATGGATACATTTTTACTGTCATTTACCCATAATCCAGACACTGAGCACTCATTGTGTCGTGTGTCGTTCACAGTGTCTCCGACGATGTAGAAAAGCGGGGACTTCCCTTGACAGTGCGATTGTGCCAACCGTGGTGAAAAGGATATGTTGCTGGTTGCCCATAAACCAAAAAAAAAAAACCAACCAACAAAACTTGAGCCATGTAAAGCTTTAAGGTGCCATAAAACCACGCTTTTCCGATGTTGGGACAAGAGGACTGCACCGGTGTCACGGGGGTGACTTGAAGAGGACATAATTTTTCGCACATCAATCCACAAACCAGCAAGGCATCATCAGTTTGCAAACTTTAGCGCACGCTCCTCTACGCATATACAAACACACACAGAACAAAGAAGTATTTATGTTGCGCTATTTTGTTGCCATTTGGCGCTCATTCTTCGCCCGTATCCTAGCTTACGGACTATTGTGGCGACGAGAGAGACGGAGAGAGAGAAAGAGGGGTGAGTTGTTTTTACGAGTCATTGTACTACTAATGCTACCCCGGATACGTGGCGGCCGCAACAGACGGTGAACATTTTTATGCTTACGATTATTTTCAATTTTGAAACTAATTTTCTCCCAATCCGAAAAGCGATCCAGAAATGCACCCAAGAAAAACCCCCCAAAGAAAGCTCCAATGTGTCTGAAGGTATCTCTCGCTTGGTGAATCGGGGTGAAGTGTCCAATTTTTTCCTCATACTCTTTTCTCTTCCTCCCTCCTCCCTTTTCCCATCCAAACCACAAATTGAAATGTTTGGTTTCGGGGAGTTTGTGCTCGTCCCGGAGGCAATTATCGAAGGCACGTAGCCGGTGGATACGTCGGCTCAAATTAGTTGGCAGGAGGTTGTTGGGCGTGTGATGGTGGTAGTTGCAACCGGAAGTCGAACCTTGGGTTGGGCGCCATCAGCAGTACACGCCACAGGCAATCACGGGCTGTTTGGTGAAGGTGAAGCAAACAACAACAAAAAAAAGCCCCAACGCTTCAAGAAACGGAACTCTTGTTGTCCGCATTTCCTTTCGTTGGAGTCTGGCGCCACACGGTAAACACTGCAGTTAGCAGGTGCATGTCAAGCGGTAGTTTGCGCATTTTAGCTATTGTACGGTGTATGAGCTACGATGAGGGATGAGTTGCAAGCTGGCGTCGGTGAGTGAAGAGGGCAGATCTGGTGGAGCCATCCAGGAGCCAGGTTTGGTAATCATTTCTCATTTGGACCGTATGTCCCTAACGGATTAGAGCATGGTTTTTGCACGATGCTAGTGTTGCCTCTAACCGGTGATGATGATTCTAAACTTGAAGGAGAGCTTGCCCTTTACAGGTTCTTTTCTATTTTTCGTGGAGTTATTCTTTGGGGAGTGAAATTAGCTCGCCATTTTACAGAGCTCTTGTTCACTAAGGAGAAGGAAGGCGCCATCTCAGTGGCATAGAGCTCTCATTAGATATTGGAATGTACTTAGACCATAGCCGTTCAATTTGAGATTCAATATGCCTGAAAGTATGCAATCATTTGTATGGTTCATCTTTATTGCACCTCAACCATTCTACAACGATAAATCTCAAACTATAATTTAGAACTAAACGGACATCCTAAGATCACAGGATAGGAAAAAATGTAAAGAAGGAGATCGAATCAAGTGAACGGAGGAGAAGCGAAAGGAGGTGAAGGATGATTTGAAACCAAAAAGGTTGATGAAGAGATTGAATAGACGCAGGCAAACAAGAAACGAGTCATTTGAGCCATGGCGAGTTTCCCTAGGCGCACTCGACAAAGTGGTAAGAAGAACGTAGGGCGTTTCTTCTTCTTCTTCTTTGGCACTTCTTTGGGAGTTGTGTTCTACCCGTAGCTGAATAGTCAGTTCTGCGTACGGGGAGGGGATCCGCGAGGATTCGAACCCCGATCCTGCCGTGTGAAGACAGGCGCCGCTATCGGATACACCACCGGGCTGCCCCACGTAGGGCGTTTATCCACTAATAAAGAGGGTCTGGACACGACTTCGTATATATGCTAAGGACTCTAAACCAAGCATTTAGAACCGAACTTAGTAAGAACTTCGGTCGCCCAAGAACTAATCCTTGTGAAGCATAGCATCTCAGCAGTGGAGGTCCTGAGAAAACAAGCATGTTCAAGCGATCTACGCTCAAGACAACGGAAAAGAGATTTTAAACATAGAGACTCAGAGGTTCTGTCTGGCGTTGGGCATTAAATGCACTGATTAGGCCAGAGTTGGAGGTCAAGTCTCCTTTGCATGAAAATAAAATGTTTAGGTCCTAGTTGAGCTAAGGTATTCGTGATGCACCTGAAACGAAAACACCTTAAGGAGCCCTCTAACTGCTAGAGGCCCCTAGGACGGCACACGCCAATAGGAAGACTGTATCAAGGCTCGAGACCTCAAGCATCTGCTTAGTTAGAACATGGCTTCTTTGAGAGTGTCCTTTGAAAACATAAACCTAACCTTCTATACACTGTTTCCTAACGAAGCGTTAACGCTCAATATGTTCTACCCAGTCCAGATCTTGGACGTGAAGCATGTACTCGAAGCTGACACATTACAATTTATGAGGATGAATCAAATGACCTGAACGAGGAAACCAAACAAGTTTATTAACCATTTCCTTTAGAATATGCTGCATACAACGAAAACGTCGTAGATAAATTATGAGTTTATACGCCTGTATTATACGCCTGAATGTATGCAATTGATTTCAAAAATTTACTTTATTTATTCACTTTTCTTCTCGAGTAGATTGAAACTGCTTTACGGATAATTTACACAAGCAATTTGCCTAAATGTATGCAATTTGCTACACATATCGCCTCCAGGATCATGTGATTTCCACAACCAAATCCCTTTTAGCTACTTATGAATTGATTTCATCTCATTTACCCTCTTATTCAATTTAGCTGAAGCCTGTAAATAAATAACAGCACACCTCTCGTAAGCCTTATTGATTAAGATAGTTTAAGATTTGCCTTGTAAAATTCCTCCCTCTTGTATCTTTGTACGCACCGAACGCAACCATAAGCTCCTGTCCAAACAAATCGAACCGGCTACTTACCGAGTGACCTATCGATAGGTGACAAACGACCCCGACGAAGGTGGAAATAAATCTTCCCCTGAGAAGCTGATCGTTACAGGAGACCTGGACAAACAAATCAACCTTTCCCCCACCTGTTTATTAGACGGCCAAGGAAACAAACTGTCCTGCACGCTTTTCTTAGCCTCACAACCTGTGTATGTAGACGTAGAAGATTGGTTGCGAGAAGAAATCTTCACCACCATCCAAATGGCACGTTCCACCCGGTCCCGGTCTGTGTGTAAGTCATTTACCCTCTTATTCAATTAAGCTGAACCCTGTAAATAAATAACAGCACACCTCTCGTAAGCCTTATTGATTAAGATAGTTTAAGATTTGCCTTGTAAAATTCCTCCCTCTTGTATCTTTGTACGCACCGAACGCAACCATAAGCTCCTGTCCAAACAAATCGAACCGGCTACTCACCGAGTGACCTATCGATAGGTGACAAACGACCCCGACGAAGGTGGAAATAAATCTTCCCCTGAGAAGCTGATCGTTACAGGAGACCTGGACAAACAAATCAACCTTTCCCCCACCTGTTTATTAGACGGCCAAGGAAACAAACTGTCCTGCACGCTTTTCTTAGCCTCACAACCTGTGTATGTAGACGTAGAAGATTGGTTGCGAGAAGAAATCTTCACCACCATCCAAATGGCACGTTCCACCCGGTCCCGGTCTGTGTGTAAGTGGATTTACATTTACCACCCTCTCTCGGGGACAAAAAAAAATAAAACGAACCATATTGAATGTTTTCAGTTTTTCTTGCCCATCTCTCGATCGAGCGAAAAAGTTTCCATCACTTGCACTTGCACAAACACACGTGCACAATTGGAGGACGGGATGCGGGCGTTCTCGCCGAGATTCCATTAAACAATCCGGATCTCATCCCATTTAGCTCGGGTTGTAAAGTTTCTCGCTTTCAATTGCAGAACCAAAAGAAAAAAAAACGCATGAAAAACTTTTATCTTCACGAAAACCGTCGCCGAAATGCGTTCCCTTTTGTTTGATAATTTGTTTTTCATGTGTTTTTCCGTAGTTACAGTCGCACTCAAAAAACGAAGGGCGAGAACTAGAAAAATGTTTCTAATCTGATGCATTTCATATGGATTCTTTTTTTCCCACTCTCAACGCTCTAAAAACATAACGAGTGTGGAAATGGATGAGCCTTCTAAACTCATTCCGTAATTCTTGTGGCACTGCTACACAGTACATTCCGGGATGTGTATGGGCGCGCAAATTGCGTTATGCAATTTGGTTTTTGCTCGTAAGTGGATTTTCGCAAAAACGCGTTACCGTTCTCGCTTTGTTGGTAAAAACGTTTTTGTACCATCCAACAGGCAGATCCTTTTAAGGTGACAAATTTCCAGCCCACATTCCAGCACCGGCACGAAATGGATGCGTAAAATTGAATCATGAGTGGAGTAGTAACAACGTAACGCCATTGGCCTCATTGTGTGGCGTTGGGTTGAGACAAAAACACACGCCGGAGCGGTGAGAGATGCGTATCGGTTTCGGTGGGCAAAGTTTAGCAAATTGACACTCAATTGAAAGACAAAAAAAAACCCGGATCTCCCGATCGGAAAACATTGTGGGGATGGTGTAGCAATTTGCACTTTTTAAAACTTTTACATTTTATGTGTTTGTTTTTTTTTTGTAAGGAATAAAGTTGATAAAGTATGCCTCTTGTTGAAGCCAATTGGTTTACAGCTTTTTGCGGAAGAAACACTTTTTTTTTAATAAGACACACACGAATAGGGTTGTTTTTTTACTCAATCGCTGACCAAATAAGTAGTCATGTTGAACATATCCTTAAGATGAAGATTTATAAGCCATTTATAACAATAAAACTTAGATTAATTGTGTATTTTAGTGGTGATTTTAGGAATATTTAGGTATCTGATTTAAAAAACAGTTTTTACATTTTGATAAGATTTTTATCTATAAAAAAATTTAAAATGTTATTATATTTATGGTTTTTACTAGCATTTACTAGCAAGGGGCGGCCCGTTGGTAGATGCGACAGCGGCGCCGGTCTTCACACGGCAGGACCGGGGTTCAAGTCTCATCTGGGCCGTTCCCCCATAGTGAGGACTGACTATCCAACTATGCGGTAACAATAAGTCTAGTAAGCCAGAAATGGCAGGCATGACCTTAGAGGTCGTTAGGCCAAGAAAGAAGAAGACTAGCATTTGCCTTGAATTGTCGTCAGCGACCCGTTCGGCACGAGGCGTAGAGGAGCACAGCGAGCTCGTTGGCTGGATCAAGTGGAGTCAGACCTGGGGGATATCGGATGCAGTCGGGGATGGAGGAGTGCAGCCATGGACCGAGTTTCCTGGAAACGGATTGGACACCAGGCCATGTCTATTAGACGTGCTCCCTAGGAGCAGGCCACGAAAGTAGAAGAAGACTAGCATTTGCATCGTAAGCTCCGAACAACTTAATTGCAGATGAGGATCTAATACTATGCTTTGGTCGAGGATGGTATTAATCATATGTTGTGACTACTGTATACTGTACGAATGCAAGTCGTTAAATAATCAGCTTTTTTTTAAACAAACGAATGTAACGAAATAGTTTGAACAGAGAGGAGTATTGGAGAATGTCTTAAGATTGATGTTGTTCCATGTTTTGTGCAAAATCATTACTGTTGCTTCCCATATTTGTGACTTACACCTTGATACAGAGGACTCTATATACGAGGGCTGACAATAAAGTAAGGTCTCCAACGCTGCAACTTCGCCGGATCACGCGCTAGGCGAAATCTGGCAACACCGCCGTGTTCCTTGGTTCCCCCACTACCACTTTGCTGCTGGGTGAGGCTTCCCCGACCGCTCAGTCTTGGCTGAGCAGCCGTCAACGATGGAGGTACCCCTCGCGTCAGCGTCCAAGTGCGTATTGCGTTCTGTAATACGTTTTTTGAGTGCGAAAAAAGTGACACCTATTGAAATCCATCGTCAACTAGTTGAAGTTTACGGGGAAAAGTGTATGGACATAAAAAAACGTGCGTAAGTGGAGCCGCGAGTTCAATTCCGGGCGCACTAATGTTCACGACGAGGAGAGAAGTGGCCGACCGTCGGTCTCGGATGCGATTGTTCAAGCAGTGGAGGCAGAAATGCTCAAAAACCGCTGTGCGACAATTAGGGACTTGGAAGAGAAGCTTGGAAAAGTGTGTAGCAGCGAAACAATCCGTCATATCCTTGTGAGCAACTTGCAGTATCACAAAGTTTCTGCCCGATGGGTGCCGAAACAGCTGACCGAAGACCACATGAAGCGGCGCGTGGAATGTGCGACCAAAGTTGTGGCCCGACATCATCGATCACCATCCCTATAGTCCCGACGTGGCCCCAAGTGACTACCACATGTTCCCCGCCCTGAAAAAACATCTCGGAGGGAAGAAGTTTGAAAGTGATGCGGAGGTTCAGAAAGAGGTCAACACCTGGCTGCGCGAGGCGGACGGAGAGTGGTATTCTGCCGACATAGACAAGTTCATCGTGCGGATGCGCAAGGTGTTGGAAAAAAATGGCGATTATGTAGAAAAGTAGCCAAGATCTTGGCCTTTGCAACGGTGTATCGCTTTTTGTAAATAAATGTCATTTTCTATGAAAAAAAAAATTGGAGACCTTACTTTATTGTCAGCCCTCGTATCTGAATTATTGAAAGCAAAATAGTGCATTTCTAACTCTAACTCTTTAATTATTATCCGACGAAGTTGTGTATTTGTATTTAACAGATAAAATTAAGTAGAAGCACCTCTGATACGTTAGAGGTCTTCTCTTCTTCTTTATTGGCCTGCCCCTATGGAGCACGTGTAATAGACATGGCCTGATGTCCAATCATTCTCCAGGAAACTCGGTCCATGGCTGCATTCCTCCACCTCCGGCTACATCCGATCTCCCTCAGGCTTCTTAGAGGTCATCCAAGACAATTAATGGCCAGAAATGAAACGTCATGATCTTTAGAAGTTGAAGAGTAACATAACAAGAAACGGAAAATATAAAATATTACTGTTTTTGTAACAAGAAAAACTAATCATTTGAGTTTAGGAAAGCTATATGTTAGAAAAAAAAAATGTCCGCAGTGGAATTCTTTGCAATACGCTATGCTTATTTTAAGTGTAAACCGTAGACCAAAACATTTATCCGCTTCGTGTTCCTTGTTCGCTGGTTCGTTTTCTACTGACTGGTTTCCAGGACAGGCGCATCCTGTCCTTTTCTATTCTAGTTATAGATGAGTTTAAATAAAAAATTTTCTAATTATTTATTAAGAAAACACTGATGCAAAATTTTACAAAAAGAGCATCCTAGCTAGACAAACATCTGAGTTTCATTATACTTTTCCGATCATATAAATTGAGCATTTTAAATAAAAGTTATAACCATTTTCCATGAAGTTCTTCGATGCCCTGAATGTAGTGGTAGTCTGAAAAATAGCTAGTCCGTGGTCGGAATAAGACACTGTCGAGAAGCCCGAAACCAAGGGACTGAGTATCCCAACTGACATTTGGACCGACAGTATTATAAACTATATAATAAAGAAAACATATTTTATTCAGATAGAACCAACGCCGTAAAAGTACGGCGTGCAGCCGACATATTGGAAATTTGAAAAAAAAAAAATCAACGCCGTAAAGTATACTTTCCGCATGGCCTTAAACTTGTTACAAAAGTACATTAATTTATTTCTAATTGGACAAAATGGGTTTATATGATGTTTAAATATATTTTGTATAGGGTGGATAGAACATTTTTCTCAACGATTATCTGTTAAATAAGTGTTTATTTATTTATTTCATAAAATAATACGGCTTGACGCCGTATTGACACCATCGTGTGTGATGATTATTATTAAATAAGTATTTTAAAGAAAAAACTAGTCTATTAGGATTCTTTTTAAGATTTTCCTTAGTGAACGCTTATCTATGATACCGAATACGATATTCAAGACAAAACTTCAAGCCTCAAGAACTAACAGGATGTGGTGTCCTCTCACCATACAGACCCTCGTTAGCAACAGGACTTTTAACTTGAATGAAAAAAGGGTAACTCGAAGGAAATATCATTTTGAAATGTTATCAAAGCACAATTCATGGAATCAATTTGTTTGCAGTTAAATTATTAATAATCTATCCATCGGATAAAAAGAATAATGCAAAAAAATACACATAATTCACATTGATCCTTAATGCATTAACGCGTACGCACAAACATACCCTTATACAAAATATTTCTTTTTTTCCCATTTCGCATTTACTTAAGTACCCTCCCATTCGCTCGCTGCAAAAACGTGTTTAGAAATCGTAAGAAATAATTACCACTCAAAAGGAAACCGATAAAACAAAAAGCATCTTTCAACGATAGACAGACATGCTATAATTTCACATTTTCTACGGCTTTTCCCACTTGAAACGCTTACGCAACGGCCGTCCCTTAAGTTCTACTCAATTAGTAGAGCATAAGACAAGCATACAAAAAAAAATTGGAAAAGAAAACGATGACAAACTGTGGATCGTTTCCGAGAAGGGGAAACGTAAGCACGAGCTAAAAACTAAACTAAAACCTTGCTACCATCAGCACAAAAAGTGATATGTTTGAATTAATAAGCCAAAACTTTGGCGTAGGAGTGAAGGGAAGCAACGGGACGGTCGCGTACTGCAGTTTGCTTTGGTATGCAAATTCTTCGCTTCCGTCGGGCGAAAGGAAAGCGAAATGCTGCCCACAAAACCCCATAAATAATACTGCCAGTTGAGGAAAGAAACTGCCGTTGGTGTAGCCTGCTGCAAGGAAAAGCCCCGGAAGGGTAATGTCGCGAACTGTCCCTGTTTGGGGTGGACTGATGTGTTTGGGTCGTCGGAGTTTGTTTTCCTTCTTTTTTTTTTAATTTGCTTTACTCAGCAGCAAGGGTACCGTCGATCCGAAGGGTTAAATGTGCAACCGAGCAGAGCCGACCACAACCACGTGCGGTTTTCCCGGGAAATGGAGTGTGTTTTACAGTGGTGACGAGCGAAATAAAAAACGAGAAAAAAAGAGGAATAATAATGGACACAGGAATTCCGAATGTGGAAGTGAGCAGAAATAAATTCGAACCTGCTTAGCGTCTGCCGGTGGACCGTAGTAGTTCTTGGGAGAAAGCAGCAAACCAACATACAAAAAAAAAAAATCGGCCAAATACTTTGGAACCTTCCTGGTCTTAAAAGAAGGGTTAAAGACGGTGGTTTTTACGTTCGGCGCTAAGCCCCAAGTGGGTGTCCCAAACAGAAATAACTTCCCTTGCTTATGAAGCACCAAAGTCACCAAAAGCAAATGGATCTTTTGAATGGTTGTTTTCGTCCCGTTTCTCGTTGTTTTGGGACGACGCTTCCCCGTAGGTAGCGGCAGGATTTACGTGTGTCGTTTTAAAGGCCTCCACCACGACGGACGACATTCCTTCAACGGGTGTGCAGACAAATATTGCAGCCGGGCTTGCTGGGCTGCGTATGTGAGGACACTGAAGTTCTCGAAAATGGGGGGTGTCCCGGAAGTTATGTGTGACTGTGTGTGTGTGAGGTAACCATACGATCCACCGCTGGACATAAACTAGCGACCAATAACGGTGGAAGAACGGTCTGCACAGCTGGGACCTTGGTGAGAGCTTACCTTTTGCGGACTATTTCGGTGGACTCGTTTTTTTATGGTTCACGGTGCGCTAAAGAGTGGACATGGGAAGGAAACGAAAATAGTTTTTTTAAACTAATATTATGATTATTTAATGTTGGATTTGTGCATCAAGAGAATCTCAAAAATAGAAACAAACGTAAACGACAAAACAAAACGTTACATTTGGTCTCTAAAAAAACATGAAAAAAAGAAAAGAGAAAATTTAAGTAAAAAGATATACGAAGACGTTACTTCTTCGCCAAATATATAAAAATATTTTTACATTTTTCAACATGAAAAGCTCTAAACAAAATAAATTAATTAAGAAAATTCTCTATGAAGTGTAGATATTTACATATTAAACAAATTGAAATATATGAAATTCAACTAAAAGTTTCAATTAAATTGTCAAATTACATGTATGTAAGAATGTGAATCTGAATTGATTAAATAAAATGATGATAAGTCCCACCTCTTACCCCAACACAGGTTAGAGAAGGACGGAATTATCTTTACGATATTTTTACTCTGATAATATGAGTTTAAAAGTAAAAAGTAAAAATTGACGAGTAAGTGGTGGCATCGACGACCATTTTGAAGAGTTAACCGATTCACGCTTCTAAGATGACCAACATGATTCCACCGAGGAAAACGGGTCTTGCTTCATAACAATGGTATTCCATGGTATTCTTTGAATAACAAACCAAGAATCACTGATTGAAACTGGTTCGCTATATTAAAGAACACCGCTGCAACTTGCATATGGCCAGTTCCACTAAAACCAACGAATGGATTTAGGGACTACCTTCCGGAGCAGGGAATTCTAATGTGTCTAAAATTCTCCACGTACAATCATCAATGTATGAATCTTGTTGTGGCTTCCCAGACTGTGCTCATTCAGTGAAATCTTCCTAATGGCATCAACTTGTCCCCTATGCGCGCGCGTGTCTCAAACTTGTGTTGTCTCTTTCATTTTTTTTTAATCTAATTCATCAAATATACAAACATCTTATCATCAACATACAGAACCTGCTGACAACTGCAGTTACACATTATATAGTGACATGGGACATCTACACATGTAGTACATTACACAGTTTGTTTAACATACTCGGCACACCTGCGCTTGAATTCTTGTAAGTTTGTCGCATTCTCTATTTCCCTGGGCAATCTGTTGTACCGTTGGATCCCCTATAAATACAAGGAGTTTCTAGCACTATTAGAAATTAAGTTTGGAACTCTGGGTTCATCTGCTCTGCGTGTGCAGTACCTATGAACGTCAGATCCCCGCACTATTTTCTCTCCCAGATACCCAGGCAATAGACCGTTCAACAATCGAAATATAAAAGTCATGGTCTGATACACTATCCTTTGTTCTACAGACATCCATTGTAGAATATCTAGCATAACAGCAGACCGCGTACGTCGACCACACCCCAATATTAACCTCATTATACGATTTTGCAACCGTTGAAGCCTCACAATTTGTCCTTTATTGCCAAGAAATAGAATGGACGAGCAGAAATCAAAGTGTGGTGATATGAGTGATTTATAGAGGTGAACTTTCCCAAAAAAATCGAGATCGCTCGCCAGTCTCCACACTTCTTAGCCACTTTTTAGATGACCCAGTCAATGTGAGTATGGAACCTCAACTTGTCATCTAAAATAACCCCCAAGTATTTCACCTGGTGGGTTCTCTCGATTCGTTCCGTATTGATAACGATAGATGGAGGGTTGTTCAGTCCACCAGCAGACATTACCATGTAATTGGTCTTTTTGAAGTTCAGTGCCAGCTTTTTGTACTTTAACCAGCCATACAGAGCGTTTAAATCGAGATTCATCAGAGACTCAGCTTGTTTGATGTCTTTGTGTGCGATAAACATAACAGTATCGTCCGCAAAAAGATTGATCTCACAAGACTTCAAAACCTGTTTCATGTCATTGATGTACATGATAAACAGAATTGGTCCAAGAACACTTCCCTGCGGAACTCCAAGGGTGTTTTCTATAGCCTCTGACGTAGAGTTTCCAAAAAACGTTCTCTGAGTTCTGTCTTTTAGATAAGTTTCGAACCAATTGAGCTCTCTCCCCACAATACCAAAACGCTTTAGCGCTGACAACAACAACAATAAACAATCAAAATAAATGCTATGAAAATTACAATTTCTACAAAATAAGTTAATAAATCGGTATAAATGCACAGCAACGATGTTTTTAAATTCAATTTAATTACTTGAGGCATACAATTTTTAAAACAACATTATTTTTTTTTTTATTTTGTTTAAGTAACATAAATAATAAACATAAAAAAAATGAGAAGAAGAATAGAAATATCAAGTGTTTAAGGGAAAGGCAAAATAACAAAGACATTTCTATGCTTATAGAAAACTGTGTCAATTCAATAAGTCAGTGAGAAAAAACACGAAATATATTTTTTTTAGCTTTATCTTAAATTTACATGATACAAATACAAAAAAAATCCTCAAAGTTTAAAATATAAGTGCATTGGATTAAAACATGAGCAAAATTGTAAAATACTACAAGGAAATAGAATAAATAAATGTAGGTAATTTTACAGGAAAATTGCATAACTTTAGGCGCATCTGAAACGTTTTATGCAAATGTATGCAAGAGAAGAGAAATCTTGCATAATGATGTTTAAAGTGCTATGTTTAATGTTTACTTAAATTTATCACTTAAAGAAAGAAGTAAAATCACATTACACCGTACGTTTAGTTTATTTTGCTCCACAAACCGTCCCACTGTGCTGCGATCGTTCTTCCGCGTAGGGTTCGCGTACCCATTGCACCAAAAGCTGTCGCTTTGAAGGACTCCGCATCGTTTTCCCTCTTTCCTCAGGCTTCTCCCAGTCTCCCACCAGTGGAAAACACTCCCAAGGGATGGAAAGGGCTGAAACCACCTTCAGGAGACACAAATTCACCCCACACACACACTGGTCCAAGAAAGGCAGAATGCAGATGAACTTTCCACTGCCGGGTAAAACCGGCTGGCTAAGGTGGACGACATATTTATGTCGCATGTCCTTCAAGAAGCGTGTCGGTTTTATTTGTCCCGCTAACTCTCCGCCTCACATATGTGCACATACACGTCCGTCGGGAAGTCCTTAGGTCGAGACCTATAGGAACAGTGCGTTTCCTTCAAAGACACGACCTAATGATGTTTTTTCTCTGTATCCCGTCCACAGGTAGAAGGGTGGAAGGAAGAGAACGGGCGAAGGGGGGGGGGGGGGGGGGGGCTAGGAAGAAAAATGCCAACTTCGAGCCAACGAGCCGAGTTGGTCGGTGTGCGCTGCATGCAAATACACCCGAACACGGACACACACGCGCGCGCTGCAGAGTAAGAACCCGGTAGACTTTTGCTGTAAATGTGCTTAGAATAAATTAAGTGGTTTTATTGAAGTGTACGCGCCTTGGCGCCCCGTACCGTGCAGTGTCTTACGAACGTTTTTTTTTTTTGGAGGAAAATGCACGGGAGAGCTGAAATGGCACTCACACTTGTGCAGCAGGAAGTCCAACCCAAAACCGACCGACCGACGTTGACCATCATCACTCGGTCATTTTGTTCCCGAACGCCCCCGTGTTGAGGACCGTGAGCAAGACCGCTGGAACAATCAGCTAGTTTGACAATTTATTGAAGAACTTTCACACTGCAGTTTAATGCAGTTTAATCGATACGGCGTCCTTCCCATATGCTAACGCTGCTAGGAGCGAGCCGGTATGCAGGTGACACTGTTTTATGATTTTCTGCAGGGCTTTGGCGACTTGGTTGTTTGATAATTAGTTTTTTGGAAGGATAAGTTTGCACACAAATATATGAAAGTAGAAGTTTTTGTGAAGTTTAGCAATTAGGAACGGGTTTAGAGCGGGGAAAGCGAACGATTAGAAGGTGTTAAGCGACGCCAAAGCTTTAGTTTGAAGTATTTAGCGAAATGGAGTTAAAATTTGAATCAATGAATTAGCATAGTACATAAGACGCATGTTTCTAACGAACAGTAAAAGAAAAAAGTAGATGAAAACAATATCTTAAAATAATCAAGTTCAATGTTATAAAAATAAACCATTATGTTTATTAACAATCATATTAAACCATACTGGATGTACGGAATGTTTTGAGGATTTTCAGACAATATCCGTAGAGTAGAGTTTTTTCACTTAGAATACATATATTTTATGGTTTATTTGGTGCTGGAATAAATTCGACGATTTATTAACACGTGATTCAAATAAATAAATAAACCAAACTACTAAGTATTAAAAAAAGATCATTTATTCAGCATTAACATTATACAAACGATAAATAGTATTGCAGAAAACTTAAAAAAAATCTCATTAGTGAAAGGTTGATCCTTAGTCTGACGAGGCTTGGGTTGAACGTCACTTTATTTTCGTGATCTTCCGCGCGTTTACAAGTCTTTCCGTGTTACCGGTTCGGCTGTCGGCTACCGAGTGTCTTTTTGTTCCTGATACCGGCTCCTAATATTGCCTTCCACTATTTTCGATTTGTTTGTGGTAGTGATAGGAGTAGGAATGGTGTTGATAGTGTGGTTGTGATAGGATTGGGATAGGATCCGCTGTTAGTAGAGATGGGCAAACTGCCCGGATCACTACAAGTCCTTAGTAAAGGTATTTTGTAATGTGGTAAGCAAAATTTTATGAAAACTTAAATAAAAATCTACGAATAGTTCATCATGTCAAAATTGGCGAACTTCGATGCAAAAACAGTTTTTAATGCATTCCTAGCGCAAACATTAGGCTTTCATTGCCGAGACGATACGTTCAATCATCTCGAGGAGTCGTCCCAATTATGGAAGAAGTGTATTATCGTTGGAGGCACTAGATCACTGTCGTATGCTAAGATGTTTTATCAGAACCAAATCTAGAATCGATTCCACTAAATTCGGAGCTATCCAAAATCGTTTCCAATCAGAACATCAGATTTTCCCTTCACTAGTGTGATGTTAACGCTAATATCGATGAATATCCAGTCGTTGCACGAGCTATACGGTGATCTCACCATCGTGCAGCGAATTCGACTCGCCAGGCTCCGGTGGGTTGGTCATGTCATGAGAGTGGCACCGGACGACCCAGCCCGTAAAGTTCTTTTAGGCCGTCCAGAAGACGTGGTAGGCCCAAACTGAGATGGAAAGATGGCGTTGATGTGTCCGCCAGAACGGGCGGGATATTGGATCGAGGATTGCTGCTGCAGGCCAAGTAAAGTAAAGTAAAGTATTTAAGTACTTTTTAAGCAGCAAAATATTGAGAGTTATTCATCAAAATGATTTGTAAAAAAGTACCAAAGCTATAGATAGGTACATATTTCAATGAATGCGGAAAGAAATATAAGACAATAACACAATCCAGCGATAAGCTAATTAAACTGAGCAAAATGCGAATGCCTGTTACGTTAAAATATACTTAGATCGTGTAATTGCATACGACATTTGACGTATTATTATTATTGTCTTCAAAGCCACAACATTCAACATGTGTTTTTAGGATTCCGTTCAGTTTCTGTCCTTATTTGTTTATAAAATAGGGTTTTTTTTTATTACAAGTGCAATGGAAAACCTATCTAGCCTTATATAAGAAATGAAAAATTTATACTTAAACCATATCCCTATTTGCATTTTCGTTCTCAAAAACCGTATTTCACAACTTTGCTAAGCAACCTCATTCTTTATGTACCGCACATACTACAAATAAACAATCACAAAAAAACACACACACATGAAAACACAATCTTCTTCGGCGCTCACAAACTCCCATACTGCACTACGTAAAATAAGCATAATCCGCTGCAGATATCGCAGCAACAGAAGCAGCGGAATAAACGATCCTCTATCTCTCTTCATAAAATGGCTTTGCTGCAAATTTCATGCACTCACGATGCATAGCAACGATCCCGTGTAGCAACACGGCACGGCAAGGAAGCTGCAAATACATAAATGAGGTGCAACGGATCAGAACGGCGAGATAAAAATGTGACCAATTGCAGTCACGCTAGGTAGTCTCCCACCGTTCAAGTGGACCGTGATGGAAGTTGGACGGAGCTCGTATCCTAAACGACACGTTCCGATCGCAACCGGACACCAGACACAGAGCGACGGGACGGTTTTGAGGGATTTCCCGTGAACATCCGGAAGACCAGCGCAACATCCGGAAGTAGATAATTTCGAAAAAAACACCATACCATTCCCATCTTGGATGCGGTGGCTAGTTTAGGGTGAAGGCGCTGAGCCAAGGCCATAAATTTTTGCTAGTTTATGTTTATATCCCTCAACATAAATCCATAGATACGACGCGCTACGCCACGATCTTCGGTTGGGGGAAAAGTTCGCTGGACATCTTTGCTTCACTACCCGAGTAACCGAGTGTGTGGGTGAAAATTGGTTTCTTCCCCATCCTTGGCTAACCATTTCCATTTTCCACACGCTAGCAACGGAAAGGATATGTAGGAAACAGAAATCGACGTCCTAGAAGACATCCTGGAGACCGAAGTTTTTGGGGGCCACAGATGACATGCGGTGCACCGTACAAAAGTCAAACTCCTTCGGCGAACAAGGAGCACCGGGGGAACAGAGGGGGGAGACCCAGTGGGTGGGAAAAGGAAGGAAATAAAACACAATTTAATATAATTTTACAATCCAGTTAAACTTCCATTAAATATGTTTTATGTGTGGCAAATTTCGTTTCGCCCTTTCTATCGGTTAGAGTACATGAAGGAATCCTTTTTTTTCCTCCTTCCGGTAGGTAGGATCCTCCAGCCGGATAATCCTCGGATTCATCTTTGATGGAGCAGCGCCGTTGTGTGAGAGAAATATAAAACATGTCCAGGGTTCCCAACTCCAGTTGCTATACGGAACGAGTGTTGTGCTGTTGGTCAAGACTTTATGTTCGATCTTCAAGCACATCTTTGAAGCATCTTGGGATGGTTTTCCTTCGTTCAACCGCAGCTACCGATGCTTGTGGTGAGAGTTTTGCGGGAAGAGACTTTATCCATGAAAAATACAATGCAACAACACGGTGAACCATTTACAAGCAACATGCTGTCCGGAGTGTCCAGAGCAACCAAATTAAGATATTCCTGGTTTGGCCGCAGAGCTTACCTTCGGAATCGAAAATAATTAAATATTTAGCGAATGGTGGACTGGAAAATTGGTGTTTGGAGAAGTGTGTGTTTTTTGTAGTGTGTGAGGAGGTTCGAGTTGAGTTGTTTAACACTCAGAAGAAACAAAAAACAGCTTGTGGTTCTTCCCAACCAATCCGGAATGTTCCGGTCGGAAGAAGTTCTAAATAAAACAGTAACTATGCAGGAAGGAGTACAACGGAATTGCTGTGTCGAATTAACCTTCACGGTGCAAGACTTTAAACCATGACCGGTGGACTAACCTTCAAGCCCAGGGACTTCTAGACACGGTGCTGCTAGCTTCAGGATCTGCAGGTTCACAAACATTTCATCTCAATTTGTTATGAGACGATGAGCTCGAGCTGGGTGCAGAAGTTGGTGGTGAATTTTATTTGCCGTGGCGCTAACGATGGACTGTGGACACATTTCCTTGGAGACTCATATCGGCTGCACGGTTCCGGTTACAGTGTTCCATTTTTATGACTTTTTTTTTTTTTTTTTTTTGTTTTTTTTTAGAGGGTTTTTTTTTTTTTTTTTTCGTTTATTTATAGAGGCTTTGGGTCTCATAGACCTCATTCGCCTCTTTTCTGTCTATTGTTACATGTGTGGTACAACTATTGCGAGTGTGGCTAATCTATTACATGAAATTCTTATAATGGTAAAACTATTGTGCGTAGAATTTAAATTTCTCGGTACAGGTTGCTGATGCGTAAAAATCGGATGAGGCGGTTCTGCTGTTGTTTGTCGGGTGATAGTATGATGGCTAGGTCGGTATCAAGTTGGCAGGTGGCTCGGTGTGTAGTGTATCCATGGCAATCGGTAAGGATGTGGCGGACCGTAATGTCGACGCCACAGAAGCTGCAAAGTGGTGGACTGGATCTATCGAGAAGGTAGGAGTGTGTCAGGCGGGTATGACCGATGCGAAGGCGGGAAAGGACTCGTTGGATGTGGCTGGAATCGGGATCATCCCAAGGTGCTGTGTTGTGCTTGATGGAGCGGAGTTTTGTAGAGATGTCTAGGTTGTGCCAAGTGGTGTTCCAGTGTTGAGCGACTATTGCGTTAGTGAAGCGGATGGTGTCTCGGCGTGAAAGAGCGCTGTGTGGTTCGGCTGGACGGAGCCGACCCTCGTTGGCCAGTCGATCGGCTTTCTCATTTCCGTCGATTCCGGAATGACCCGGAATCCAACAGAAAGTTATTGCAGGTAATGATGGGATGTCGTCAAGGAGCTGGATGTGGGGGTCTTTGGAGAGGCCGTGTTCGAGGGCGGTCAGAACACTGGCACTGTCGGTGAAGATGACGTTCGGAATGTCGGTCCGAAGTCCTTCTTCGGCGGCAAGTCGGATGGCTATTGCTTCGGCTGAAAAGATAGAAGTATGGTTAGGAAGTTTGATGGCGCAGTTATCGTGGTTGGAATGGATCCCACAGCCGGCTGACACCCGATTAACGGAGCCGTCTGTGAAGATGTGGTGATGGTGCTGGTATTTGGTTTGGATCAGGTGCGTAAAGGTGCTATTGGCGATGTGGCTACTTTTTCCGGTTCCCCGGAGTAGGTGTTTTAGTTCCCAGTCTATGGCAGGAGTACGTTGATACCAGGGACGTATTCCCCGGCGGGTGGATTGGATGATCGGAGGGAGCTGGTGGTTGGTGAGTTGTTGCAGGACGGTGTTAGCTCTGGTAATGAGGGCAGTTGCGTCGACTCCTTTCTCAAGGATTCGAGCTGCAGCTGCGACAAGTCTATTGGTGATGATGAGTTCAAATGGAAGGAAACCGCTTTCGCAGAGGAGGGAAACGATCGGGCTGGTGACAAATGCACCAGTGGAGTAGCGGATGGCAGTGTGGTAGACGGGAGCTACTCTCTTCTCGAAGATTGCTCTCTCGCGGGAAACAATCTCGATGCCGTAGAGTAGTTTGGGTAGGAGCCAGGCGTTGATGATGCGGTTCAGGGTTGTGCGGGAGGCCCTAGCTTTGCCGGTTCCGAGCATCCGGAACAGGTTCAGCCGGGAGTTGGCTTCCTTCTTAACCCTGTTGGAATGAGGAATAAAAGAAAGGCGTCTATCGAAGGTAACGCCGAGTATGTCGGCTGTCCGAGTGTTAGGTATTGGTGTTTTGTTGCATGTGTGTGTCGTATCCTGTGTAGTGCTCTGGTTTTGCGACTGATAGGACAGTTTATTTTTTTTTTCATGGGAGCGTTGGTTGCGGCCCGAGAGCACACTCACCCGCCGCCAAAGCTCCTTACAGGTCAAGAGAGGGTTGACATCAGCAACAAACTGATTCCAACTACTCTCTTTCGCTGTACGGATGGCTTCTTTGGCAAGGCGATTAGCTTCCCGATACCGTTCAGCTAGTATGGGTGTGAAAAAATTGTCAGGGATATGGCTGGCACGGCGGAATCGGCGTAGAGCAGCGCGGCGGACTTTAATAGCCTGCGCGACTGTCTCATTCCACCAGGGGACATTTCTATTGGGGGATGTATTGCCTTTGGTACGGGGGATACTAAGGGAAGCTGCTGTTTCTATGGTTTGTATGAAGCGGGAAATGGGAGGGTTTTCGTCAAGGGGAAGATTGAAGCGGATTTCTGTTTGGTATTTTTCCCAATCAGCCTCCTCATACTTCCAACGAGGACGTACGAGCGATGGCTGAGAGTGAAAGGTGCTGCGAATGAAAAGTGGGAAATGGTCACTGTTGTGTGTGTCTCTGTCAACGTCTATGTGGAACTGTGGTGCCATGGAAGATGATACCACACAGTAATCAAGGATGGAGCTTTTCCCGTCAGTAGGGGAAACGCGGGTTGGGGTTTGGTTGTACAGGACTTGTAAATCTACGGTAGGGAATATACTATCTAAGAGGTTGCCACGGGAGTTGGTAAGGGGACAACCCCAGGTGCTGTGTTGGGCATTAAGATCTCCGAGGAGGATCAATGGATAAGAGAGCTGAGAGAGAAGGACCATTTTTATGACGACTTCTAACCGGTGAAACACAGCGTTGTCGTCTTCACGTCTTCGCCGGTGTGGTTGGATGATGATGCTTCGCATCCTTCACAGCGCGGACCGGGAGCCATAGCCGAAAAAACTCAACGACATATGCATGTGTCTTCCGTGCCAAGGATGTGTGTGCCAAGATGAGCATAAATTTTTCACGTCTCGTCTTTTTTTTTTCGTGCGGCTCCTTCTCTCATCTCAGTCAGTCAGAAAGGGAGCACAGACGACGTTAAAGGGCGAATACCTTAAGTGAAGGGATAAAAACCCGCCGAACGAAACGATGCACTTTATGAGATGCAATAATTTATTTATGCGCGGTCTCTTCTTCTTTTTATCGGTGTAATTTTGCTGGCCTGCCCGAAAGAACCCGTCGAATGCCTTCCTTATGCTGGATCGCATGCGGATGAAAATAAAGGCTTCACACCTAATGTGAGAGTTAGTACGGGAGGCGTTACAAATTGGTACAAGTAATCACTTTCCGGGGTCGTTGCGAGACGATGGACGGGATCAGTTCACGAGGCTTTGCAAATTATCATGGGGATTAGTGGAATAATTTTGTGCTTGTTGGGGAATTATTGTTTTCGCCGGGGCGTGCTTTACATTGTTGCGTTTGAACAAATTTTCTGTTTTCATTAATCGGTAATGCAATTTTTTAAAAATAAGTACGAAATAAGTTGCAAGAAACTATAAAAATCATTCATTTGTTATGTTTGGATTATCTTAATAATAAAGCGAAGGGATGGGTTGTTGAGGATCAGTAGTTATTGAATGATAATAGGCAACGGACAATCAATGCACCTAAATCTATGCCAAAATGAGAAGTTGTATGACTTAAACACTGATTTTTTACATCAGCTGATCTCTAATTGTTGATTTTTCAGCCTGAAAAGGTGCGCTGAGCTATACTTTGCTAGAACATAGTTAATTTGTGCCAACAGTGCTTTATAGTGAGGGTATTGGATCAAAGTGAGTGCGGAGCTGCTTCAAACTTAAATTCTTAAACTTTAATTTTGATTCAGAACAAATGGAGCAAATGCAAGTGAAGGTGTTGATTTTGATATCGTAATTGTTATAAACATCAAGAAGTAATCGATGACACCACCATCTCCGTACTCGGAAAACTTCTTATATTTCCTTACATCATTAGGAGAACGACGAAAAAAATGCACAGATTACATTTAAAGCAGAATTACTGTTAGGAACATTTGATGCTCTACTTCTTGACAAGATCAATATCTCTTTGCCTAGCTTGATTTCTGGACAACATAGAATTCTTCATGAAACCATTGATAAGTTGCTAATGCACCTACTATCTTCTTCTTCCATGGCACTACAACCTAGTGAGGTCTTGACCTGCTATTACTAACTTTCATGACTTAGTTTTACCTGTCACTGAATAATCAGTCCACCGTACTGGGAGGCGGTCCGGACGTAATTCGAACCCCAGTCCTGCTGTGCGACGACAAGCGTCGTTAGCGTATTTACCCCAAAATAAATTATTTTAATACACTTTTCGACGACTATCAGGACTTTTAGGGATAGAATAAGAAAGGAATTGACACAGACATTGAGAAATATTTGATCGTATTTTTTAGTATGTTGCTGTCATCAATCCTGTTTGACGAACGAAAAATTTATTTATAAAATAATAATAAAACCTGAGATCTCATTGCTCATATTAATACTTGGACATCCATTAGAGGGTTGTATAGTTGTATAATTATAACCTTCGTCAACAGTTTTTCAAGAACTCAATGTTCTCCGTCATGAGCCACGGATTAATCAAACGAATACTTTCTCAAGTGTGTCGTGATGAAGGTGTGTGATCGAAGATGATTAATGTGTGAGTGTGCATTAATTTGTATTTCCTTATACTAATCCCTAAATTTACTCCTAAAAGATCATGTTGCCAATTCACTCGAATTGACATTCATTTTACTCCTCAATTTTACCTCCATTTGTAAACGTATGCGGATTGCCTAACTGTTAGGCGCGAACACTCATGCTTTGTGCGAAGATTTGTTGTTGATTTGCGACGTTTGGTACGGAGTCTAACGTGGAAAACCATGAATAAATATGACCCACGTAGTCGGAAAAGCAAGGTGACCATCTTTGTACTTTAGTTTTCACTGTGAAAATGTCAGCTCATCAAATTTATGATTATTTTGTTTGCATCCTATAAATGGTAGACAAATTTCATCGATAAAACAATTGTAAGCCCCTGAAAGTATGCAAATTCGAATTTATTGGAAATTTGAATGGCATGTATGAATGGCTTTTGATAAAACTGTTTTCTTTTGAAGCACCTCATGAAGCAAACTTCATCGGTTATATCAAGAATTTAAAGTCAGTTTACTTCATTGACTTAAATATTGTGATTGCTTGTCAAACTGAAGATTTTTACAATTAAATGACTATTTTGAATGTATGATTTTACTATAATGAACATTCATTTTAATTGTTTTAATTTTGTAAAAGAAGCGTCTCATGCTCTTCTTAACGTATGAGTGAACATGATGCACTGTATGAATCATTGCTCACATTTTCATCCACTCGTAAAAACAAAAAAGAATCGCTTGCGCTTCAAACACTCATTACGCCGCTCGATACAAAACCAATGTCATCCAATGACTGTTATTAAAAACGGGGTTTGGCCCACAATTAGGTGCATGCAATGCAGATATTCTCACCCTACTTGCACCCGTTCGCAAAAGCGTGTCCTATTCTGGCGGTGAAGCAGTTTCTCGGTCGCCCTCTCAGGACTCCCAACTGCAGTTGATTGCAGGCGCAATAGGCGCCAATTTATGTTGAGTTTGTTCGGACCACTTTTTATACGGAACACAGTATGGCACAGCTCGAAACTCGTTCTCCATCCCATACATTAGTGAAAAATGTTCAAACGATAAACTGGCTGTTAATTGTTATTTGGTGGAAAAATGGGGAAAACAAAATTACGGCAGCAAACTGTGTAATGAAAAATGTATTTATACACTTGCACTCGTTCTATTTAGCCAATCCCAGCACACTGAAGAACCGAATTTCTTGTTCGAACGGTAGAAAAACAAATTATAACTTTCCCAGTCGTGCAGCTTGCAGTACAGTCACATGCTTGAACCACTGCTTGAAGGTGACTTGGAGGCTGGTAAGGATAACAGCTGACCGGGTTGCACTTTTGCCACAATGTTTCCGAAACAAGTTGAATAACTTGTTGGTTCCATCTTCGATTCGTCTGCTTCACATTTTTCTACCCGCTGTAATCGAGCAAACGGATCGTCTACAAAAGTAGATTCTCTAAGAGGAAAGTAATTCGTTAGCATATCTCTCACTCCTTTGCTTGAATCTTTCAACAAACACTGGGCAACAAAAAACTCCTTCCTTTTGCATTACCCATAATCAATTGAAATGATAATTTCGCTTTCGAACTTTCCTCGCGCGTGTGACCTCAAAACAAAAACTACCCCACTAAGTCCGAGTTCGTTTTTTTGTAAAAATCGTAACGGAAGGATTCTTTTTCAAACAAGAAAAGAAACCAAACGAAAGAAATAATAGAGAAAAAACGGACGAAAGATGCGTTAGCCGTTTGGGGCAAGATTTATGGGTGCTTCGGGAGCCAAAGTTTCAAGCTCATGCGACAGATTCAAGACAGTGGAACGCACCACCAAAACTGATGGCACAAGCAAGAGGAATGGGAAGCCGGGAGAAAAGTGGGTTTATTAGCTAGCGATGGGCTCTATGCTGTCTGCGAAAGTCCAAAAAAGAAAGGATACACTATTGGGTGTTTGCCAAAGTTTCATCAATCATCTGTTGATGTTTGTTGTTTAAATATGCGAGTTTTCTTGTACAATTCTATATTCGAATGTAAAATATGTTATTTTAATTAAGTCTTAACAACTTTTTTTTTATTGCACTTGAAATTACAAGTAATTTGAATTGATTTTAATTCATTTTAAATATTTTAATAAAATTTATAACAACTCAAATCTATTGCTAATGTATAAATTATAAATTATAAATTTGAGTTTTGTTTGAGATCCATCACTCAAGCTGTTATTGATTGATATAAGTGATTCTGTAGGTTGATATCTGATATCTCTGGCTCTATAACTTCGAGAGGTCTTGACCTATCATTATTGGCTTTCCATGACTTAATTTTACCTTTATCTGGATAGTCAGTGTAGCGTACAAAAGCTGTCACTGATGTATAAAGTAAGATTTGTTTCAAACAGACAGTTTTTATATTAATTTTCCGACTCTATATTATTTGGAAATTGACTCCTATTTATAACAACTTAACTAGTTTCCTGAAGCATGTTACTACTGGCTTTAAGGGGATTTTTGTTTAGAAATTAATTTGACGAATCTTTAATTAAATATATAATCGGTTGTTTGCAGCAATGTTTATTGAACTATTATCAAATACTATAGTTTAATACTTGTTCGTATCGTGATCTAAGCTTATGTTAGACAAGTCTAATCGTTCAATACACTAGCAAAAGAACTCACTTGTTTACCTAATTTAATGTTATCTTCCATACGCACGACACCAAACTGAAAATGAACCCCACAGCCGCGTTATTGGTTCCCATCCAGTACGCACTAAAATCCGCCTAAAGATGCTACAAGAATATACACACACACACACAAAAAACCATACAAGGACGTTTTAGTTTCACTTGCCAGCAGCAGCAGCAGCAGCAGCCAAGGAATGGGCGCCGAGCAGAAACACGCCAACAGTGTCGAACGGCCCGGGGTCTATTACAACGTCTGTTGTAAGTGGAAATCTCATCGCAACGGGCTCCAATTCGCACATGTTAATCAACAGGGGTTCGAGGGGTGTGGTGGGAAAGGGTGGAAAACCCCTTTGCTTTAGGGCCACCCCAAACACGGACCATGTTGCGCAAGGAAGCGCATGTCGCGGAGCTCGGGCAAACTGGTTCCGGATTTTCCGGCGCCACCGGGTCGACCGTTCCGACCAGACGCGTCCGTCTGGCGCCAGCGACAGTTAGCTCGGTTTCCGTGAGCGTCAGGCTCGCTTTCCCAGTTTTCCCCTTCGTGAGTACTGCCGGGCGAGAGAATCGCGTGAGATTCTCCCCGACTTCTGTGAGAGATGTCATGTTGTCTGGATCTGTTTGCGGAGGATCATGGCGTAAAGGCAGCTGATAAAAGACTGGGTAGCAAATCCACAAAAGTAATCGAAAGAAAATTGTCCCCCGGAAATGGTCTCGATTTCTCGACCTCGTGGAAGGAAAATTGCGTTTGACTGTCGCGCTTTCCTGGGTGCGTTTCTTTTGTTTTCATCCCACCCAAACTCGAGCGCCCTTAGGGAACAGCCACAACTGAAAAAAAAAAATAGTAATATGTTGACGATCATTCGTTGAAATAATGGCACGCGGAGTGAGGTGGGGAGACACGATGGCGAAACCATCCAGACGGAGGACAACTGTTGCAAAAGCAATGATGTCCGTTTTCCGGGTGGGTGTGGAAATCTCGTTCCCTTTTCCGGCGTACTTCCTTTGCCGAAGAGGTTGGTGACACTTTGTGTCTTGGAGAAGACGGATAGCAGTGGGTAGAAGACAACACAGGAGCAAATAGTAATGCGCCGCGAAACGGATCTTGGCCAAAGGATACCCATGCCAGATTCGTAATGGTTGAAGTTTCTTTGTGATTTTTTTTTTGCTGGAACTATTAGAAATTGGAACAGGAATGGGATGTATCATCAGTGGGATAGTTTTATGCCATCAGTGACTAGAGAGCTAACCATCACGGCGGAAGACAACAGACTGACGGACACACATGCTGCTACCATTAGCGATTGGAAAGTTTAATTTATCGTGGTGTACTATTGGCAGCTAGCTTAGTGTGCCAACGAATAGGAAGGCCATGTGTCACCAAAGGAGACGAACTATCAGAGTGGACGTTGAATTATGGAAAAATTGATGTTACTGTGAAAATTTCTCATACTAATTCAACGGCACCTAAATGTATGCGATACAAAACCTTATTGTTATCTAGTTTAAATTGTATAATGTGAAGGAAAAGAAATTAATGTGGAATTACTGCGTACAATCTATATTTGTCCTCCGTGTTTCTTGACGATGTCCTCCGTGTGAGTAGATGTAATTCTAAACTTGACTTAATGGTGACTTTAAGCAGTCAAAGTAATAACGAATTACAACAAGCTTTTACCATGAATGAAAAAGTTCAAAATAATGAGGGACTTGCACAAAAACTTCCTGGGAAAGATGTCTTCATCGCTCCGTATCTTACATATTGGGGTTAGAGTAATCATAGTCTTAAGTAATGCTAACAGATCGGCAAAAGACACAGTTTGAGCGGTCAATTCTTGAGCAATGAATATTTTGACAATCTAGACTCCGGCTACAACCATATTCCTAAAGATGTTTCTTGTATGCTGTTTTTACTGAGGCGTATTAAGTATAAATAACCCTTGGGAAGTCGTGACCTTCTACGAGATGTATTATGCAAAGAAATAATGGCAGACTTTTAAATAAACTTGGGTTCTGACGCATTATGTCAAGAGATGTATGCCGTAGTTGTTGTACATGTTGAAGGAAATTGTGTTAGTGAACATTTCAATGTAGTGAAGCAGCGTTTAACAGAAATGATCTTCCATCCATCAAAGGATAACAGGTATTATTATCATGTGGCTAAAACTACCAAACAGATAATCTCCCTGGCCACAGAAGACCTAGGTTTTGCAATTCGACATGAAAACATTTATTGTTATATGAACCTTGGCAATATTTCCAATAGACTACTTAGGATTTAACTAATAACATATCGAAACAATTTTGTAAACACATCTAATATACAAACAAACATTGTTTCATACTTTCGCATAGTCGTTTTTTATTCATAAGTAATAATAAATTGTTGGAAGTGTCCTTTCCTGGTTTATAAAAGAGCATCATTTCCATGTCCTTATATCCATCAACAAAAAATCTAAGTATAATTGCATACCTTTAGGCGGTTACGAATCTTTTCAACAGATTCTACTATCTGAATTTGATTACAGCGCTCCAAAATTACATTTTAAGGTATTTAACTCTTTTCATAAGCCACCTAAATTGCTAATAAAAATATCCAAATCGACCCAAAAAGTCGTTATATTTACATAGGTCTACAGGGTAACAGACTCACAAAATTGTACCCTCCAGCATTCATGCGATTTATCCTCGATTAGCCTTCATGAATATTTGCCACAGCAATTACAGCTAATTCTCGTTCAGCCTTCTGCCATGCTGCCCACACGTGGACGTACTCAGCAGTGAAAGCCGTTTATTTTAGCACACATCACTTTCACCAATCTAATACACCCCGGTCACGGTGCCACAGTAACAGACGACAACATCGACAACGATACGTACAACCACCATACAGGGACGGATTCAGGCAAAACTTTATCAATAACAAATTTAATTATCATAAAGTCGTCTTAATTATGCTCGTTGTTCCTTCTATTTCTGCACACTGGACGCTTGGACGACGGTAGCACCATTCGTAAATTTGTCCTTCTAGCCCTTTCTATCGCGCAAAACCGGGATAGGGCCAGCCAGGGTGGCGACCCCATTAGCTGCCGAGAGTCGATGATGGCGGCAATTTTCCGCGAACCGTCGGCGAATCCGGGAGGAGGGAGATATGGACAAATTTTCCCACACCCACAGCGCACATCACCGAAAAAGGAAAAAAGGAAGTCAAACTTTCCCCATTCGGTGAATATTTTCCGGCATGATGACAGTAAGAACAGTATTTTAGCACTATCGACGGAAGGAAACTGGCCTGCTTAAGCCATGTCCGGAATGCATCGAACCGTGACGTAAACGATATGAGTCAGCTGGACCAAAAGCAACACAGAACGAGCGAGACTAAAAAAAAAACATCGCAAAGAACTCACCCGTCATAGAAGACACCGTGCTTTCCTTTCGGCAATGCAGTAGTACCGGTGGCAATAGCAGTACGGAAGTTTCCCATTTAATTTCGCAGATGAAAGTTTTCGTTTTTCTTTCCCCGTGCGGCATATAGCTCAGGGAAGGAAATGAAAAACTACTGTTGCAAACTCGTTCGAACTACGCGCCGCTGACGTTATTGTGGGACGTGATTAGAATGATCGATGATAAGTGTTATTGGCGAATCTTTCGAACACGGGCATAACCCGGGACCGTTCGCATGCTGACGCATCCTGTTTTCATCCCGTTTGGCGCTTTGTTTTTGTGTCTTGCCGTTGTGTGTGTGTGTGTGTGTAGTTTACTGAGCTCGTGAAGGAAGTGAAAATTGGAAAGAAAAATTCGATTGTCGGTTTTTGGGCGACTGACTGAGTGGTCGCGCGGTATGTATGTGTTTGCGGTACTGGACGCGACCAGTCTTTCCTGTGTTTGATGAGTTTTCGGCTGTCTGAAGTATGCGGTTGAAGAAAAGTTTTTCACAGCTTTCGGTATTTATTAATCCATTTACTGGTTCCATCGCATCGGGACTGATCGATCTGTTTCCGTCAGCGCGGTGGTGACAATTTTGAAAAGTTGTAAATTGCTACTGCAGTTTAATGTTTTCTTTTGGTGATTGTTCCTTTTAAAGTGAATCAAAAAATGTCATGTTGTAAAACTATTTAAGTTTTTAATATGTTTGCACGATTGAGGAGTTAGGAGTAGAAAAGGATTTGATTTTGATTTAAAAATCGTACGTAGAAGGGCAACAATTTGCTCAAACAAGCTCAGTAGGAGTACTCACGTTTATTCAAACACTAGTTTTGGTGAGAAAAATACAAAACCAGTAATTGTAATACGATCGTAACAAATAAAAAGAATAAAATTGTACATTGACGAATTCCTTTTGAAAGTAGTCGTGTTAACGATATTTTCAAACCACCTCTGTTTATACTACTGGGTCAAAATGTTAACTGGGAATCAAATTGACAAACTGACGCGTTTGTGTATATTTTTCTGTTTGAAAATATTTCAACCTTACGTGAAATGAGCTAAATTGAAAAATTTCCGTGAAAGTCCCTCAATTTTCGTCAAGAACTACTGAAAATCATTAAAACATTTCCATTATTTATAGAGCTGTCAAATTTAGATTGCGTTTGTTGTCGTCTGTCATTTCGCAGTATTCAAAAAATTTCAATTGTGCAAGTTCATTCTTGTTTGCGGCGCATTCGAATTGGTTCCGTGTAGTATCGGCTTACATCTCGTTACATATTACAACAATGGCTGAAAATATGCTCGCGCTGGAGCATGAAAAGGATCGCGACGTTGTTCCTGAGTATATATCGATTGTTGCATCATTGTCCAACGAGGAACTCAATACGGAAACCGTGAAACTCGAATATGAGATACGCACTATGAAGGAAGAGCTCGTTAGCGGTGTAGCTCGTGTCGACAAGCTGAAAGAAACGAATGCCAAAAGTGCCAAATTTATCGCCCGGAACCGTAAGCTGCCCTACCTGGTGGCGACTGTGCAGGAAGTGCTGGACATGGATCCGATGGAGAACGAAAACGATCAAATGGACGGGATGGTGCTGCGGGACTCCCAAACCAAGTGCAAGAGTGTGGTGATCAAGACATCCACACGGCATACTTGCTACTTGCCGCTGGTTGGAATCATCGATGCGGAAAAGCTGCAACCGGGCGATGTGATCGGTGTGAGCCGGGATTCGTACTTGATTATGGACATCCTGCCGAAGGAGCGTGACCCGCGCGTACAGGCAATGCAGGTGACCGAGCGACCAACGGAGCAGTACACCGATATCGGTGGATTGGACAATCAGATCAAGGAGCTGATCGAAGCGGTCGTACTGCCACTGACGCACAAGGACAAATTCGAACGTTTGGGCATTCGTCCACCGAAGGGTGTGCTGTTGTACGGACCGCCAGGAACGGGCAAGACACTGCTGGCCCGTGCCTGTGCTGCACAAACCAAGGCAAACTTTATAAAGCTTGCCGGTCCACAGCTGGTACAGATGTTCATCGGTGATGGGGCCAAGTTGGTGCGGGATGCGTTCGGTCTGGCGAAGGAAAAAGTACCCACCATCATCTTTATCGACGAGCTGGATGCGATCGGTACGAAGCGGTTCGATTCAACCAAGGCCGGTGATCGGGAGGTACAGCGGACGATGCTCGAGCTGCTGAATCAGCTGGACGGATTCGGTTCGTCGGATGACATAAAGGTAATTGGAGCGACTAACCGGGTGGACATACTTGATCCGGCTCTGCTGCGCTCCGGCCGGCTGGACAGGAAGATAGAGTTCCCACATCCGAACGATGAAGCACGGGCCCGTATCATGCAGATCCATTCGCGCCGGATGAACGTTAGTCCGGATGTAAACTTTGAAGAGCTTGCACGTTCGACGGACGAATTCAACGGGGCACAGTGTAAGGCGGTTTGCGTGGAAGCGGGCATGATTGCGCTACACCGGTCTGCGTTTGAGGTTGCGCACGAGGACTTTATGGAGGCGATCATTGAAGTGCAAGCGAAGAAGAAGGCTAATTTGAGCTATTTTACGTAGAGCGTGTCGCGGGTTTTGTTAAATTTTCATCGGTATAACTTTATTTTTCTGTTAGTGTTCTTATGAATAATAATTGATGTTTTGCTGAACGAATTATGTTACATAATTTCATTGAATGATATTTTAAACTGTTTCAGATTTCATATCGTTAGCGGCTAATTTGTATAATATGAAATGCAGTGAAATTACATCCGTTGCACAATTTTTTCTGGGTATCGCCAATCTCTCTGCCTCACGTAATTTCATTTTTAATATATCACACAACAGGTGATGGAGCTTATTTGAATCTACTTACTTCAAAAACATCAAAAACGAGGCAATCGGAAAAAAGGCTTCTTGAGTTCTAGAGCTATTGTGAGATTGAAACTGATGGCTCATAAGAAGTGTTGTTGCTTTTTACTTCTAGCTGTACTAAGGAATGTAACGAAAAGATATAAGTTGTATAGCTTTAAACAACGCAAAACTATCAATGGCTCAACGGAATTGCGTGATTTTAAACAAACGGTTGAACAATGTTGTTAACTTCCTTTTGCATTTGTGTTTGACCTCTTTTGTATTTGGTTCTAAATGATTCTAATATTATTCCATCTTCGACAGGGTCGATTGAATAGCGATCCAGGAATGTCGGATACTTCCTTGACGTTGAACGTTGGTATCCAATGATCGGATGTAGCAGGTGGAATATTACTTCCGTAGGGTAGATTTGAAAAGATTGATTGAAGTGTGTGATCGGGTTACACTAAACACGGATTGTCGACGAACGATTGAGCGATCGTAAAGCTGCAAATAACGTCACTGCACTCTTTTCTGTCGTAGATGTTAGAAGAGTTTTCCTTAACTACCTTTGGTCTCGTCATAGTGTTATTCTCGTGACCTGAAAAGGAATGACTAAGACAAGTTCCATTAGAATGCTGTTCCGCGAGATCGTTTTGATTAGTTTTAAACAAGAATTAATGTAAGTCATTCAAGATTTTACAAGAAGAGGCTACAACGTATTTTCTTGTACAGTTGGAGATACTTAAAAAGTATGAATTTTGTACATTTGAGTTGAGTTCAGATTAATAATCAATATTTACTTCACTTAACTCGTATTTGGTTAGTCAGTGCTTCGTACGGTTCGTAAAGGAATTCTTTAATTTCGTTGCGTTAAGGAAATGTCTAGCATAATCTCTAGTTATCTCCATCCATCATACCATAATACAAACTACATACCAGGTTGCTGGCTATCCTTACCTAAAAAAGGGTTGCAGTTCAGAGTGTAAAACACAATTCAAAGCACCGGTGTGGACAGTACTCTCAAAAATAACAACAAATGGTAGATAACAACGCATAAAACCTATTCTAATCCTGCCCAAACCCCTGTGACATCTTGATGTCTTTATTGCGTAATCCTACACCACTCGTGTGCCACGTGCTGCAGCATTTGCAAATCAAGCTGCAAAAAAAACCCAGCGAAAGGAAAACTAAAATAGCATCGCTCGCCAGAAATTCGATCAGCTTTCTTATACATATTCAATCACTTTCCACCACCGCTCCACTCCAGCCCGTTAGATAGAGTAAAAGCGCCCAGAGGTGATAGCAGCCGGCATCGTTTCGGCACGGGAAACACGTGTTTCCTGATCGTAACCCTTAACCGCAAACCCGGTCGCACTCAGGTCGTATTTGTGTGTTCACATTGGTTTTTATTGAATTTTTAATTCATGGATTTGAATTTATTGCCTTTCACTGCTCGAACACGCTCTCCCAATATTCCCCGGTGTGGTCGAGGGTGTCGTCCAGCCTGGTTCGCCCTATTCTATGCAGGGAAAATCATGTGCGTTATACGGTACGGACGGGTAGCATTTTCTCACTTGCGTTGCGTTTTTTTCTCCCATCTCGTGTTTCTTGTTGCGTGTCATTTTACTACCTTTGCACGTTTGCTTCCGATGTCTCAATTGCTGCCACTAATTCCATCATTTTCCGCAACATATGTGGGAGCGGGCTTCTGCTTTCTGCTTCCCACTTTCTTTTTGTGGGTTAAATCTTACGCCCCTCGTTAACTTTATCCGACCGACGTATGGATTGAGCACGGGAAAAATGGAATGATCTTCGTTGCAGGGTAACATGTTCCTTGTCCATTATGCGACTTCTACGACACTTTCGATATTGGATGGTTTTGGATGGGTTTTTCTCCGTGTTTCCTTTCGGGTTGCTGCCTACCTTCTTGTAGCCAAGATGCTGGATGTGATGTTATGATTTTTGTAAGTTTTTATTGCACCTTCATAAATTACTTTCCGCCTTTAATACCGACAAGACGGCGGTGCCTCTTTATACAGCGTACGGGCGTTCGTTGCCGTGTTTTTATTTGGTCCCGCTCAAACCGTTTCGATTCATACGCTTTGGCACGATTTTCCATCGGCACGACCTGTCTGTCATAAACCTGGTGGAAACCTGGCGTTAGACTTTCCTTGCCCGAAAATAAAAAAAGAGAAGTCATACACAGGAACTACCTTCCGAAATGATGTCCAATGATGTCCAGCGCCTGAGCAAGTTCCCGGTGAAAGATGGCCAGTAAATCACTCGTTACTTATGTTTTACGTGTTTAGACACCATTTTTAGACCAGCAGGAAGAAATAATCCCGAAACGTGTGTAATTTTGTCCAGCCACTTTTATGCATTCACTGTTTTATTTTTTTCGCATCCCCCTGTTCTGCTGGTGGCGCATTTTTATGATGGCCGAAACCCCTTGGCCAAAGCAATATAATAAGCAGGGAAGGTAATCCAGAACGAGATGCTCCTGTGATGCAGGTTGAGTTGTTGGCACGTTTTACGACACTCGTTGTATGCAGCCTGTCCTGTTGGTCCCGGTGTCGAATCATGGAGTCCCCCATTGGAGAACTGCTTCAAGAGCTGTACATACAGGCCCCAGTACCTAGACTTCGCCCGAGTTTTATTGGTGGGATAAGATGTCTCGGATCCGGATACACGGTTCTGGGAAGGGAAACTTGTTCATATAGGTTAAGTTATTAAAAAGGAACAAAATACAACTGCATCTGTTAAACGAAGGTGTAGACACAAAAAAAAAGGAATCATTCCACCAGGAAAAACACGTACTTCCGGTGCAGTAATATGGACCCCGGCTAAAACTACCCAGGTGCCGGAATGGATTAGGTACAGATCGTAACTCCTGACGTCCACTGGGACGTTGTCCACTGTGGAAAACGTATCGCCAACGCTCCGGAGGGCACACAAATGGTAAGGAAGTAGCGTCCATTTTACGACCGACTTCCAGCAGCACTGGATTAAGATCGGTTTGCAATAAAAAAAAAAACCTAGCTTGTCTATCTAACTGCGCTGCTCCATCAAACAAGCGCTGTTAGACTTCCCGGCCCCATTACAACCGCCGGTAATGGATCGGGGACCCGGGGTTTTCTGGGAAAGGTAGGTGTAGTTTCACGCTAATCACGTTAGGACCATAAACAATCCATTTAGTGTCACAATTTGCGCGTATATGTCGTATTTTGGATGACCTCGTACCCGTTTGTATATTCCGTGCGTGTCTGCGCAGTGTTTGGTGGAGATAAAAACCAAACCGTAAGGATGCCCATGGCATGGCTTTTTGGTGGCGATGGTGGTGAATTTATGTACTGCAGCTATTTGATTTTAGCGATCTATTAGGTAGATGATGCTTGATGATTTGTTGGTTAATGTTGGCCAAGCCTAATGCGGTTGGTTTTGGGCATTTGCTGATGTTGATTGTGTACTGTGGGTGTACGGTAGTTGTAGGATTTATTTTATTACGTACATTGCGATTTGGATTTAGTGGGTAATATACACTGGAAAGGAAAATATAACGAATGGGCTTCAAAGTATGTGTGTAACGTAGTAATGGTAAAAAAAAATGTCTCCTCATGATATTTTCGTTCCCAATTAAGGTTTCTCTTTTGTGGTGTATTTTTCACGAGTAACGTAGTAAAATTTTATTTTTGATATAAAGATTATATTATTTATTTAAGGATAAGTGTTCTCATCTTCATTGGCTTTTGTGGCTCAACAACATCAAGAGTTCTTGATCTACAATTTCTTGCTTCCTTGACATAGTATTCTCGTCGCTTAAGAGTCAGTCTTGTTCATTAGGAGACTTACCGGATGGGAATGGGAATAATAAATATTTAGTCAAAATATGTTCTTAAAGCTGTATTTGCATATTATCTCTTTCGTTAAGCATGCTTTTTCTTCTTCTAAATTAATAAGTATCCAACTTAGTAGTACCACGAAGCGTCGTTTCTCAGAGCATTGAATAATCTACTATTTTTATCTTCATCTTGCTCGTGCATCTTCGAAAGGGATTTGACTAAATGATGGCCTGGCCTGTCTATAAGAAATTTTGTTTATTATTTATAAGTTTTTAAGTTTATAAGTTCTATGCCTTGTTGTTAATTACTACATAGTAACTTTTTTCATAAATCCTTGAATGATTTGATATCTTTATGTTTTCGTACACTTATAAAGGTAATATTTTATTTGTGTTTTCTATTACTTTAATGTATTTACTTGAAGAAATTGATTTTAAAAAGGCTTATCACTGTATGGAAGTCTGAATTTTTCGTTTTTTGATGGTCCGTATTAGTGATGGGAACTCCGGAGTGGATTCACGAATCCACTCCGAATCAACATGTTGAAAACCGACTCCGAATCCGAAAAAAATCCGGTTTCGACTCCGGAGCTCGGGAGTACTCCGATCGAATCCGGAACACTCCGTAGCTCTGAAGTACTCCGATTGAATCCGGAGTACTCCGATCTAATCCGGTTGGCTCCGATCGAATCCGGTTGACTCCGATCGAATCCGGATGACTCCGGAAACGGGGAATGATGGACTACGTGTCGCGCATGTTTTAAAAAGGAAAATGTTTGCTTCATTTTGCCCAACACTAGTCCGTATATAGTTCTACTTAACTGATGAATGGTTGCATCTGTTACATTGAGTCAGCTTAATATTGTTTTCACATGAGTTTCCAAGTGGAATTGGATTGAAGTGATTTATCTATAGATACTATTTACATTATAAAACAGTAATTTTGTTTTATTCACGTAGCGAAGTCCACACTGTGGTTTTTCCAGATAATTCGCCGAGTATAAAGCAACATGTAGGTATCACAGATAGGATAGGCAAAAACAGGATAGATTGAGAACATCAGATTGCATAATCTCAGGCGTATATGATGTAGAACGGGATTTTTTAATCGCAATCGTTACAGAAACATGCGTCTCAAAAATGGAGACTAATACGCAGGAAAAATAAAGGCTGGAGGTAAAGAAACGACTATTCATATTACCTTATAACTCAGGACACGACAACACCACGGAATCTTTTACTCATAGGTTAGTGTCTTCGCTTAAAGATTTTAAGACCATCATCACCGAAATTCCATCTGACCATCCTTTGAAGATTCACAAGAGGAAAAGACTTCTCAAGAGGTAAAGGTTTTGCACTAAAAAACATATTTGTAAAAATCCGATATAGTTTTGATTATTTCCCATGAGTGTTGGGCCACTTAGTGCGACCATTGTATAACGCTATGAGCCTCCACATACACCGAAATATTCCTGATCAAAGCAATACAAATGGTGTGCAGTGACTGTTTTTTTTCGGTTTCCTAAAGAAGCTTATACTTTATGTACCTCTATGTTCCTTATCCGCTACTAATCCGTTTGTATGTTTGGAAACAGTCGTCTGCAAAGCTCCCGCCTAAAAAAACACGATCCCCTAGAGAGGGTTGCTGTCCCGCAACTGTGCAAAGCAGATGGAATATATCGACTGCATAATAAATCAGAGCAGAAGTGATGTGCATGTACACGTTTATGATGCTCCCATTTCGGTACTGCACTCAATCCGAACCGATGACGACGATGACGATGATGATGGCAACTCTCCGGTGACCGTCCCAATTTTGTTCCTTCGTTTTTTTGGTTTTGGTTTAGGAGGCCGTCAGGGATAATGATATTGGTTTTGCGCCTGAACACGATTTGGAAGTTATTTCTGGGAAGTTAGGGCTTTAGTAGTGGGACACATATGAGCGATGAGTGAGATACAAGAGCGTATCATTTACCTCTACCATGATGAATGTGTTTCACTTCAAATGACGCTCTGGTGAGTGTGGTCGCCGAGCAGAAACAAGACATCTCGTCTAAAAATTGATAAAAAAGAATACGAATTTCCTTAAGTTATTCAGTACGGTCAAGGTCTCGGTGGAACCTCTCGAAACGAGAGGCCCATCCCTCAGTGGATGGATAAAGACAACAACAACGGCGATATGAAATTCCTAGTCCTGCAAACTCCCGACGGCTCTTCCTTACCCAAAAATCCCTTCATTATCGGCAAATCCATTTCCTGTTGCGCTGGTGATCTTACCGAGCCCGGTAAACTCATCGATAGTGGGAAAAAACTATTATTAAAGACCCGTAGCCAACGCCAATTTACCACCCTCCAATCCCTGACAAAACTAATTGACGGAACCGTAGTGACAGTGACCCCCCATACAACCCTTAATAGTGTTCAGTGCGTTTTTTATTCCCCGGACCTTAAGGACGTCAGTGACGAGACGATCCTTAATGAACTCAAAGACCAACGTGTTGTTTCTGTGCGACGTTTTACCCGGAAAATTAACAGTGAAATAGTGCCAACCAACATATTCCTGCTCCGAGTTAACGCCACCTCCATCCCATCTACCATCCGCCTCGGTGCCCTACAAGTTTCTACCCGCCCGTACTACCCGAAGCCGATGATGTGCTACAACTGCACTCATTTTGGTCACACCAAAATGAATTGCAAGGTAGCCCAATCCTGTGCCAACTGCGGTAAGCCTGCCCACGGAGACTGCATCGTCGATCCCGTGTGCGTGAACTGCCAAGGACCCCACAACGCCCTCTCCCGTTCCTGTCCCCGGTACCTACAAGAAGAAGCGGTAATTAAATATAAGGTAGATAATAACTGTTCGTATGGTGAAGCCCGTAGATTAGTTAGTTTACCCGTAGTTTCCTCCCCTATCCAACAAAGACTCTCATACGCACAACAAACGACTCAGGACGAAAAAGACATTATTATTACTAACCTACAAATCAAGACCAAACAACAAGACGATCTTATTAACAAATTACAATCATCCCTAGACGAACTTAATAAACAATTACATGACCAACGTAAATTGATGAAATCCATCATTAAACAAAACACCAAGAAAGACAGACAACAACAAAAGTATGTGTGTGGGATGCATGTTTCGTTCCGTGTATCCTGCACATTCTTAGGTAGTTAGAATACAACATAACCTCAAATTCTCTTACCATAGCGAACAATTTAGAACGAAAAACGAAGCGGTTCGTGATACATTTTGCAAACGATTTGCTGTTAACATTAACACATCATTAAGAACAATTCTCTGCTGAATTATTCATCATCAGTGGTTTTGTTTTTTTTTTTGGGGGTTGTCCACTAGGATTCTCCCAGTAGCGTCCCAGTTACAAAACGACCTGTTCTGCATCCACTCGGCTTTGGATGGTCATTGGAAAATAATCACAACCGAGCGTCCATCCCATCCAATTCCCGTGAGCCACAATTAAACAAGAGCGGTGTGTGAACTACTCTGTACTGTACAGTCTCCCCGATTTTGTGCCATCAGTATGTGCCATAGGCAACGTGCAGGGGATTTTTTAACTGTTCTCGCTACTGGCTCTGGTGCGACACGTTGGGATGTCCTCCAATAAGTTGGAATGGTTGTGAAAAGCAGTAGCAGAAATGAAATCAAACGATCGTGCCCTAAGGTCTGCCAGTTCCCGTACTCTCAGTACCCGGTGGGGACCCCATTCTTCTTGTTTCTGGCTAGTTAAGCAACGGTTGTGGAAAGCCTGGCACCGGGCCAACTTCAAGTGAAAGAAGAGCTACAAAGTGGTTCATTTACGACAAAGGCCCGCTGGCGGAGGTTTTTTTGTTGTTCGAGTGACTTCCGATTATTTTTCCATTTTCTTATGCTGCATTTGGAGTCAGTCATGATTTTTTTTCCTGGCTTTATAAGTGTGCAAGTGTAAAAAAAAACTCTAAGCCGTGAAATCACCACAAACGTTTTGCATCGTCGGTATGGTTTATTGATGGGAAATTGGAAGACTTTTTCCTCTATCTAACTGCTCTCTCTCTCTTTCTGTATGGGACACTCGAGTGCTTTGGGGCTTTCTGATAAATGCTTGACTTTTGTGGTGCAAGTTAAAGTGCATCCTGCGGGAAAACGCGTACAAAACAGATCGCTCTTGCACTAGTTTTTGAGAAGAAAATTAGTTAGAATTTATTGATCCGGATTAAGAGCGGAACGGCGGCAAACGAATAATGAGAAACGGAACATTCGGTTGTCCTTGTTGGGAGAGCTCGAGTGCCAAAAAAAAAGCCCTCCACCCGTTTCACAACCTCATCCCTCCTGTACCACCCTTGAAGTCATTCGATTAGCAATGTGTACCGGACGACCCGAACGACCTAAAGTCGTGGAATTTATGGGACCCTGTTGCGAGTGTCTTTTCGTAAGCTAATTTTTCTTCCGCAACCCATTCCCGGACACTTGTCTTGTACCGTTTCAAAAAGCGTTTTTGCGTTTTTTATTACAAGAGAGTGAAGAGAAGCCTGCAAGTAGGACTGGTGCTGGTGTGGCGTACGGTGGCAATGATTTATTAAAATGCAGTAGTATAATTTAAGCCTCCAAACAAACGCAAGTGAAATGGAAAGGTCGCCAAAAGCGTGTGATAAAATTGTAAACGTTATGACAAAACCTTTACCCGTAATCAACAGGACGATTGCGCCGGGCCAAGAAACGCGGAGAGTTCAAATTAAATCATCAGGTTGTGCACATACCCTTTCCTCGAAGTTTGAGAATTTGGGGCGGTTTTTATCGAACGATTACGAAATAGCCGGTAGTTTTTGTTTGGCCCGAGCACACCTGTTCGCCCGGGAAATAATCTGCCGCTTGTCTGTCGCGCTCTTTTTACCGCACAGAAAAAAACGCGATTATTTATGAGCCGGTGGGCAAATATTTACAAACATTTGCTTCTGCCTTGGATCGTGATCGTCGTCTTCGTAGGCAACATTCCAAACGCTAATGTGCTGGAGAAATGGGGTTTGATTTATGGTGGCGAGTGAGCCGAATCACGGCCAAACTCTGGCGGTGGACATTTCACCTTTCATTAGCAGGTGTATTTTTAAATGTTGCGTCTATATTTATATTTCCCTAATGATTGGGTGTTAAATTGATTCCAGGTTGGAGCAGTAAAGATTTCGATTTATTCAATTTAAATCAAATTCGTTTTTATACTTTTATTGGAAAGCGTAAAAATTGTTTGGTATTTAAAGTGTTTTTTAACTCTCCTTAATAAGTTATCATTCCAAGAGTAAGTTTTCTTATTAATCTGTGTGTGTATTAATGTGTTTTATACATGCAGAACGAATCTTTTCGAAAATATGGAAAGGTTTGATTACAAAATTAAATAAGAAATAGACTTTGTCCTAAAATATAGTCAAACAAATCCGCATTCAGTGTTGATCCTCAGTGCTGTGGGTGTACGGTAGTTGTAGGATTTATTTTATTACGTACATTGCGATTTGGATTTAGTGGGTAATATACACTGGAAAGGAAAATATAACGAATGGGCTTCAAAGTATGTGTGTAACGTAGTAATGGTAAAAAAAAATGTCTCCTCATGATATTTTCGTTCCCAATTAAGGTTTCTCTTTTGTGGTGTATTTTTCACGAGTAACGTAGTAAAATTTTATTTTTGATATAAAGATTATATTATTTATTTAAGGATAAGTGTTCTCATCTTCATTGGCTTTTGTGGCTCAACAACATCAAGAGTTCTTGATCTACAATTTCTTGCTTCCTTGACATAGTATAGCAGACCAAGACCTACAGAGGTTGTAGTGTCACAGAAGAAGAAGTGCTTTGAAAGTAAGTTTTAATACACATTCTCATGATTATCACTATGATAGGAAATAATTTATGAAGGAGTAAAGTTTTAAATTCTCACTTGATATCTTGTAATTATAAGCTTTTCTCCAATGTTAATCCTCGTTGAGCCTATCTACGCGTTCTGTGTGAAGTTATCACAGTAATGGAGTTAATGTTGTCTTGCGATTTGCATAAAAGCAGGCGCGTAATACAGTATGTTGCGTACACAATGGCAAAACTTCGTTTAGTTTGGGTTTATAATGCAGATTGACTACATTCAATGCTTGTAATGAAACTCATGTAAAAGTTTATGATGCTTAGCGTTCCTGTGGTTACTAATGTACTTATTAGGCCTAGCGATCTTGGCCTCGCTGCAATAATGCTTGATACCGCTCACGGTCTAGCGCCGTCGTCTGCCAATCAATTATCCCGGCCGTTCTGGCGGACGCATCAACGCCAACTCTCCATCTCAGTTTGGGCCTACCACGCCTCCTCTGTCCATGTGGACGGCCTAAAAGGATTTTACGGGCTGGGTAGTCCGGTGCCATTCTCATGACATGACCAGTCCACCGGAGCCTGGCGAGTACAGCTCATAACGCTCGTCATTGTAGCGGCTCCTCCAATGTCCTTCCACACATACGGGGCCACAAATTCTTCTGAGCATCTTCCTCTCGAACGTGGCTAAGAGTGTTTCGTCAGTTTTGGACAGAGTCCATGTCTCAGAGGCGCCCCAGCTTCGTCCGTCGCGACAAATATTTTGAGTGGAGAAATTTCTCCAGGCTGTAGTAGTTCCTGTGTTTAAAAAGCAAACGATTAGAAGCTCTTATCCTTTCTTAATTATTTGAAACACCTTCATTAAAATCGAGACAGATTTTCTTCTTCATTTGCTCGAGGTTTTTAAGACTTTTACAATACATTGTACGAGTTTATTCAATTTTATTTATACAGTTAAAAAAAAAATAGTTTATTCAATATATATTTTTCACCTCTTAAATTATTGTTCTATTTTGGTGTGTTTCATATATTTGTTTTGTTTTAACGAGTTTTTGTGAACTGATTTGCATGTTTTCTCATAAGTTTACATGAGTTTTCATGTTTTTCTAAAGATTGTTTTCATTACTTTGCTATAAATTTTGCTTACATTAAATAGTTTTTGAGTTTTAATGATTTTTTAAGATGTTTCTAAGATGTTTTAAACTTATTTTGATAGCTTGACACTAGGTGCTAGACATATTTAACTAGATAATCAGTCTTGTGAACAGAGAAATGATTTGCATTCGAAACTCGATTCGAAAATGAGATATCATAAAATTACACAGTGTTAAGGACTAATTGTATATTTATGAAAATAAACTCACTAAAAAAACCTATAAGCAAACAACTGATATAAGCAAAACTGATTACATTTTCTCTCAGCTAGGTGTCTGTGTGCAGCAAACTACTGGAAAACTACTTTTCTATGTGCATTACTTATTACTAGCTACAATACTCAACATAATAGGCCTTTCGACAATCGAAAGGGCCTTTACAAAAGTCTTTTAATAAATTAATAATCATAAACACCAGCTATACCGATTGTTTGATCAAACTTCCATTAAGCAGAAGCTCATCATCACAATGTAATTGTTATTAATGTCACAGTATGGCCCGCAATGGCTAACATGGCGTACGGTTGCAGAATTTATTCGAACCTTTTAGGTCAATTTTGGCAAAATGATGTGTGTGAAAGATTATCCTTCCAAACGAAATGCAAATTGAGCTGATCACCAGTTTTTGTCACACCGACAGGCCGGGTTCGCCCAATTTTTCCATCCTCCAGTAACGCAACTTCGTGTTGTGAAAGAAACGGACTTGAACATAATTTGGTTTACAGCCCGCTCGTGCATCCGTCCGCTGGGCGGGTTTTTGCTGCCGGGTAACCGGTGAAAGTGGCAGTCAAAAAGCATCCGGCAAGTAATATGAAAAAAGTACCGAATTTTTACCACTTGCACGCCATGAATAAAATATGAAGCATGTTCGTGCCATGGTCTTCTCTGTCTTGCTTCTGTCCAGGATGCTTGTCGGGGAGGATTTCCTTGGTTCCTGTCCTGTTTTTCCTTGTGCGTGTAAAGAAGATGCGTTCCGCTGCGTTTCGTTTTTAGAGGGTTGGCTTCATTTTAAATGATTTTCAATTCCGTAGACATCCAATTTGTCAGCAGGGCAGCAGCAGTAGCAGCACTGGAATGCTACGTTTTGGAGGCTCAGCGGGAAAAAATAAAGATTAATCGTGTTTCCGGCGCAAGTTACGCGTGGCTTTGTGGCCTGTCCCTCCATCCCTTGGTAGGAGAAAAAATGGATCATTTTGCAGTTTATCATAACATTAGCAAAACGCAAACGCAAACATGGATTTAAATGGGACGGTTACTGTGTATCGGTGATTTTGTGGGCCGGCAATACTGGGGGATGATTTGAGATGATTAGGAGAGATTTGGAGGGTTAGGCAGTATCCTTTCCAAAGATCGGAAAGCAGAGAGAGAGAGAATAAAAAGAAAACTTTGCATTTACAGATTACGCGAAAGCAACATTATTCTTCGTTATCTAGAGATGTAACATTTAGCGGTAATCCCTATCCAAATCATGTCCGATTCTTGGTAAAGCCTTCCGGCCCAATCTTACACGATATAGCTCGCTTATTCCACCGGACATTTTGCCACTTACTGAGAATCATGGAAATGTCATCAACGGTTAGTCAGTATTCCCAAGACACCTAGCAACGGTAGTTGCATACGTAAAAGCGCTTTTCCCACCAGATTTTCCGTACCGCACGCTTATTAAACTACCAGACAACAGGTATGGGTAAAGTTTTGTAATTAAAAGTTAAGACCAAATCCTATCGGAGTTTGGTACCGGGCCAGCTAGGGCGTGCGCTGATGGCAGTGTGTTGCAAATAATTATTCTTCCCAGGTGACCAGGAACGAGTCGCGTTAAATGGGTGACAGGTTGGTTGGACAGTTTGGTCTTTTCGCGCGCACATTGAGATGTTGATTTTCCACCAGGAGTGAGGAATTAATTAACTTATTGGAACTTACGGAACAGGAAGGCGATTGCGTTTTTTTTTGTGCCCGTCATTGTCAGGTTTCGTGTGAATGCTGGTGGTAATAAGGGTCGTTATGATCTTTTTCGTCTTATGACTAGTGATATTTATTATGTTTTATTATTTGCATTGTCATTGTGAATAAATGGAATATCTGCATGTGTAGAGAATTTGTATTTAAGGTTATTCATTAGGATAGATAATTTATTGAATGAACCTTATGGGTCTACTAAAGTCTATAGATGGTTCTGTCTTTTGTGGTAGTTCTGGACGAGGTCTCAGTCTACTTTCTTACAAGAGAATGCTTTGGTTGGGTTTTGATATCGACCCTTTCGTGTTAGAATTTTTTTTAAAACAATAGTTTAAGATCCCATTTAGACTTGCCAAGAGAGACAGCAGGTCACAGCAATAGCTGCAGGCCTTAGGTGACCTGCTGTTAAAATAAGGTTGGAGATCTGGTCTGGCACCAGCCAGAGGTCCTCTCGCGAAAGGCTGAGAATTTTGATGAATTATTAAACGATCAGTTCAACGAACAACTTGATGCTCTACTAGCAGATGATATCGTGCTACTGCCACTTAGTATCATGGTACTAATTGAATAGGAGGTGAACTGATCAAAAATGAAGATGAAACCCTCCATTAGGAAATTTATCAAATACACTACAAGACATGCTTCATTCGTCGAAGAGATAGTTGGTAACTATCAGAGAGGTTTCCGAAACGGAAAATCATCCACTGACCAGATATTCACCATGCGGCCAATCTTGGAGAAGATGGTGGAGCAGCAGCTACAATTCTACTATATTTTCATTGATTTTAGGCAATACGCTGGATACGATAGCAAAGGCAGGGTAAAACTGTACGACGCAATGATGGAATTTGGAATATCGGCTTGTATCAGGCTTGTAAGAATGACAATGACCAACATCATCAGGTGAAGGTGGATGAAAATCTCGCAAAGTTTCTACCCTGTATTACCATCAAAGATCGTTACCAGGGAGATGATCTTGGTTGTCTCCTTTTCAAAGGTGGAAATTTTAGAGATCATCTTCTATAATTTAGCATAGATTCTAGCATTCGCTTATCCCATATATCATTAGTTTGAGGGTTTCCTATGTAGCAGAAACCTACCAAAGGATCGAAAAGACGGTACTGAACCTCGGGTTGAAGATTACCAAGGGAAAAATCTAAATTGTGGCAGTTCTAAACACCAGCAGTTCTTAAAAAAAAAAATAGTAATTTCCCCAGCGATGATTTGCAGATAAGTGATCATACCATTGAAGACGTCCAAAAATTCACCTATCTGGAGTCAGAAGTCAGTAGTACTGGCCAAGAGTACTGGTTACTATTCAATCAAACCACAGCTTGAAGAGCTTCTCTGCTCAAATCACTTTCAAAACTGTTGAATCCCACAAAACCGCGTTCAATGGGAAGATGCTCAGAAGGAATTTAGACTCACCGTACTCCGGTGGGCTGGTCATGTGATGAAAATGGTACTGGACAACCTAGACCGTTAAGTCCTTTCAGATCATCATTATGGACAGAGGACAGAGGCCGACAACGGTGCTAGACCATTAGATGCAGCGAGGCTTGTTGAAGAAGGTCAAGAACTTTGTATGCTTTGTACAGTTTTTTGATACGAGAATAAGTATTGTTTCGAATAGCCTTTTTTTCTAATTCCAATCTGAAAGACGAAAAGAGTGATAGGAAGTCGAAATATTTAATTGTAGAATGAACGTTGATGGCTCCAAATTTAAGTCTGAAGTCTCTCAATTGTCAAAAGCTATTATAGAGATATTTTGCAGAGTATTGAGTATGAAACTCAAAAAAATACAGTTGGGATTCCGCATTTGATCAGTTTTATTTATTATTCATCCATTTCATACTTCCAAAAAACCTGTTCCTGATTAAAACGGAAAAAACACACTTTCCCATTTTAATCAAACCGAGCACGCAAATTTGTCGACGTTAAACAACTGATATCCTCACATCCTAACAACACAGCGTCCGGATAAAATCTCACCTTGTGTAGTACTTAACCTTTCAATTGTTGTACTTGAATGCATCTCAATCTTTCTCGCGCACTCAAAACCACTCGTCCGTGAGGGTGTGAGAATTGAGAAGCAAAAAAAAACATAGGCCGGTAAATCCATCGTCACCATCGCTCCCTAAACGACGCGGCTGTGTACAAGCCACAGCATACGTTACCGATACGCCCCGGCAAAACTGCAGAAAGGCCCAGCCGTGAGGGAAAATGAGATAATCAGGATCCTTTCCACACTCGTACACCATACACCGCTTCCTGTTCGCTTTCATCATCACACGCACCGTTGTCCTTTTTTTTCGCTTTCTCCTGTGCGGATGTATGTTTTGCCCCCTTGTTGTTTTCCCGCAACGCTCAATTATGTTCCTGTTTGCTGGTGCTGTGTTGTGGGGAGAGTGGACGCGAACCGACCGTTGAAAGGAGAAACACGAAAAAATACTTGTCACTGCACTCATCTGAAAACCAACCCCGGAGGTGGTGCCGGTGGACTGGGGAAAAACTAAACGCCAAAAGACCCGGGCCTTTGTTTGCCCTGGTACGGGAAGGCATCGTGCAGGGATTCCGGGTTTAATGCCAGGCTGGAGGAGAGGTTTTCGGGAAGTTGTTGCACACACGCCGCACAGAACCGGGGGGAGAAATGCTAAACCGAAGCCAGGAGCGTGTGTGTTTGCACAAGCTGATGAAAAATTTATGTTTGAGAAAATAAAACCGAATAAATACAATGCGTGGAGCAGCGCGTTGCTGGGATGAGGGTGAAACAATAAAAAGCGGGCCAAAGTCCCCGACTCTCACCGGCCATGTGTAGTCTCGGCAGTTGTGCTCGAGCGAACGACGATGGAAGTCAAGGGCCAAATCAAGAGAATCCAATAGAATGCCTTGTAGTTGTGGCGATGGTCGTAGAAAGGGCACAAAAATGACTTCCCATAGTATGAGCTGCTGCTTGGTTCTTGCTCTCCACGTAGGCGTACGTCTGGTTGTGGCAGACTCGGTCCCCAACAAGCCGGTAGGTTGATGTTCTTGCCCCAAACAAGATCGTAAAACAGGAAGATCTTCTTTGGTGGTGCTGCAAGAACGCAATTTGGCACCAAAACTAGCAGGCAAGAAACTGGTAGACACGCCAGTCTAGTGGAGTTTCGGTCTTCTGTTAGTGGCGGAATATGGAGCTGCTGCTTGATGAGTAAATAAACACACTTGAGCAGGGAAAAGCGTAAAATGAAGTACCGGCGGTAGGCTTCAATCCGCTCGGTGGACACTTTCGGCACGTACCGGATCGGTCGCTGGCCGTGGATGGAAACGGATTTGAATCGAACGTTAGACAACCTGTATTCGGTGGTTCAATAGCACCGGCATCGGATCCAATGACGCACGCAACGCCCGGATATCTTTTCTCGGTCATTCCCATTGTGCTTAGAAAAAGGTTTTCCTTCTCCAGCAGCAGCAGCGAGATGGTGGTGTGATGCGTTTTCTCCTGTGTCTCAAGCGCCATCAAATTACCATAGAAATGGGTCCGATGGTCTGGTGCCGAATCGGTAGTGGTACGAGGTAACCAGTTGTCGAATTGAGTTCACCATTTCCTTACTGTACCGAGAGGAAATAAACATAACCCGAACTGCTCGGTTTATGGTCAATGTGATTGCGCTAGTTGGATTTTATTTTATGTCCACCAGTATGCGAAAGCTGTGTTCACTTTGGGTTCATTTTCTTCGGATTAGATCTGGTGTCACTCATCTAGTGACGTCATCGTTTTCAAATGACGTTGTTTGTAATTCGCTTAATAATTGAAGAATGTAGTATTTGTGTTTCTAGTTCGGTAACATTTCTAACAAAATTGGTTTACATGCGAGTTATTACACAGAAAAAAAACCTATTTCAAACGTTCGAAACGTATTATCTGTCATTCTTATCCTGGACACCATCAGGACTCTGGTGCGTGTCTTCGCTAAACTTCGCTATGTCTCGACTTGATGCTATTTTCCCGGAATCAAGGTTTTCCTTTGTTGAAGACTGTTGAAGGCACACAGCGACACTCACGCACACCACCACCCACCCAGGGGCACTCACTCACCCACACACGCACACAAAGAAAACCACCGCTTTTTGACAGATTCTCGGTGTACGCAAGTTTGACACCGTCGGCGGTACCTTTTCGCTCTGCTCGTGCTACTGTTTGCCTGCTGTTAGTTGTGCTCTCCGCTTTCAGTGTTCTTGTGTTTTGCGTTTGCCCGCGTTCACCCTACCTTCCCACCGCCAACCCGCACGCGCAAGGTGTCCACTGTCCACTGGCCGGACCGTGAAAAGCCGTCAAGCCGTCCGGTGCTTTAAAATTCCGAGCGTGCACCAGTGATTTCGGTGAAAGGTGAAAGAAAAACCCCTTGTGTCACACACAGTCGCACTGGGAGAAAGGTCGCGTGTGTGTGCCGTTGCTCACGTGTCGTGTGCGCCTGCCTGTCTCACAGAACCACTTGCGGGTTGCAGAGCTGGGGGAGGCTTAGTGTGTTTGTTTGTGTTTTCCCCCGTTTTCGTCCACGTCTTGGGCGTCCCGTTGGTGCGGTTAACGTGTTTGAAGGTGAAATCTTTGTCACGCATATACAAGAGAACACGTACACAATCGCGTACACACAAGCACGCTGTGAAAGTACGGTGAAAGTCTTCTCCCCAAGGTATCCAACGGCCAAACGTAGCCAGTGGATGAGAACCGGGCCTCATACGGAAAGTGCTGCTCACCAAGCAGTACGGTCAAGGTGCAGCAGACGCTACGGTGGAGTTGCAGCAATACACACAATGTTTTCCTTTCAGAGATTTTTGTGTGTCCATTTACTGAACTTGTGTGCCGTAAGCGCAATCCCTTAAGGATCACGTGTGACGACGACGAAGATGATGATGATGATGATGATGATGATGATGCTGGTAAGGACGATTACGATTGATGCTGACGGTGTACGGCTTAGGCAGGAAATATAACCCCTCGAAAGTAAAGGTCTGCAGTGCGACAACCCCAAAAACTCTGCTCGCAAGCAAATAAACGATACCGGGGATGGAAATAAAAATTCAATCAATCATAACTGGGCACATAAATCAGGGCAGTTTCAAGGTGGTACGTGCGAATGTTGCTCGATGTGTATGTGTGTGGGATGCATGTTTCGTTCCGTGTATCCTGCACATTCTTAGGTAGTTAGAATACAACATAACCTCAAATTCTCTTACCATAGCGAACAATTTAGAACGAAAAACGAAGCGGTTCGTGATACATTTTGCAAACGATTTGCTGTTAACATTAACACATCATTAAGAACAATTCTCTGCTGAATTATTCATCATCAGTGGTTTTGTTTTTTTTTTTGGGGGTTGTCCACTAGGATTCTCCCAGTAGCGTCCCAGTTACAAAACGACCTGTTCTGCATCCACTCGGCTTTGGATGGTCATTGGAAAATAATCACCACCGAGCGTCCATCCCATCCAATTCCCGTGAGTGCTTTCGACAAAACAATTAAACAAGAGCGGTGTGTGAACTACTCTGTACGGTCTCCCCGATTTTGTGCCATCAGTGTGTGCCATAGGCAACGTGCAGGGGATTTTTTAACTGTTCTCGCTACTGGCTCTGGTGCGACACGTTGGGATGTCCTCCAATAAGTTGGAATGGTTGTGAAAAGCAGTAGCAGAAATGAAATCAAACGATCGTGCCCTAAGGTCTGCCAGTTCCCGTACTCTCAGTACCCGGTGGGGACCCCATTCTTCTTGTTTCTGGCTAGTTAAGCAACGGTTGTGGAAAGCCTGGCACCGGGCCAACTTCAAGTGAAAGAAGAGCTACAAAGTGGTTCATTTACGACAAAGGCCCGCTGGCGGAGGTTTTTTTGTTGTTCGAGTGACTTCCGATTATTTTTCCATTTTCTTATGCTGCATTTGGAGTCAGTCATGATTTTTTTTCCTGGCTTTATAAGTGTGCAAGTGTAAAAAAAAACTCTAAGCCGTGAAATCACCACAAACGTTTTGCATCGTCGGTATGGTTTATTGATGGGAAATTGGAAGACTTTGTCCTCTATCTAACTGCTCTCTCTCTCTCTTTCTGTATGGGACACTCGAGTGCTTTGGGGCTTTCTGATAAATGCTTGACTTTTGTGGTGCAAGTTAAAGTGCATCCTGCGGGAAAACGCGTACAAAACAGATCGCTCTTGCACTAGTTTTTGAGAAGAAAATTAGTTAGAATTTATTGATCCGGATTAAGAGCGGAACGGCGGCAAACGAATAATGAGAAACGGAACATTCGGTTGTCCTTGTTGGGAGAGCTCGAGTGCCAAAAAAAAGCCCTCCACCCGTTTCACAACCTCATCCCTCCTGTACCACCCTTGAAGTCATTCGATTAGCAATGTGTACCGGACGACCCGAACGACCTAAAGTCGTGGAATTTATGGGACCCTGTTGCGAGTGTCTTTTCGTAAGCTAATTTTTCTTCCGCAACCCATTCCCGGACACTTGTCTTGTACCGTTTCAAAAAGCGTTTTTGCGTTTTTTATTACAAGAGAGTGAAGAGAAGCCTGCAAGTAGGACTGGTGCTGGTGTGGCGTACGGTGGCAATGATTTATTAAAATGCAGTAGTATAATTTAAGCCTCCAAACAAACGCAAGTGAAATGGAAAGGTCGCCAAAAGCGTGTGATAAAATTGTAAACGTTATGACAAAACCTTTACCCGTAATCAACAGGACGATTGCGCCGGGCCAAGAAACGCGGAGAGTTCAAATTAAATCATCAGGTTGTGCACATACCCTTTCCTCGAAGTTTGAGAATTTGGGGCGGTTTTTATCGAACGATTACGAAATAGCCGGTAGTTTTTGTTTGGCCCGAGCACACCTGTTCGCCCGGGAAATAATCTGCCGCTTGTCTGTCGCGCTCTTTTTACCGCACAGAAAAAAACGCGATTATTTATGAGCCGGTGGGCAAATATTTACAAACATTTGCTTCTGCCTTGGATCGTGATCGTCGTCTTCGTAGGCAACATTCCAAACGCTAATGTGCTGGAGAAATGGGGTTTGATTTATGGTGGCGAGTGAGCCGAATCACGGCCAAACTCTGGCGGTGGACATTTCACCTTTCATTAGCAGGTGTATTTTTAAATGTTGCGTCTATATTTATATTTCCCTAATGATTGGGTGTTAAATTGATTCCAGGTTGGAGCAGTAAAGATTTCGATTTATTCAATTTAAATCAAATTCGTTTTTATACTTTTATTGGAAAGCGTAAAAATTGTTTGGTATTTAAAGTGTTTTTTAACTCTCCTTAATAAGTTATCATTCCAAGAGTAAGTTTTCTTATTAATCTGTGTGTGTATTAATGTGTTTTATACATGCAGAACGAATCTTTTCGAAAATATGGAAAGGTTTGATTACAAAATTAAATAAGAAATAGACTTTGTCCTAAAATATAGTCAAACAAATCCGCATTCAGTGTTGATCCTCAGTGCTGTAGATGTTATCAAATTTTGAAGACTGATCACGTCATTAAAAGAACATCGGTCACAGCATGACTTGCAAAGAAACGATTGAGGAAAATTCAGGTACTTTTTGGAGAAAAAAAAAAATGATTATTGCAGCCAAGAATGCCAAGAATAACAGTCTGAATGGTGGATTTGAGATTATTATGATCAATGTGGGGCGGCCCGGTGGTGTATCCGATAGTGGCGTCGGTCTTCACACGGCAGGACCGGGGCTCGAATCCCGGCAGGACCGCCTCCCCGTACGCTGGACTGACTATTCAGTTACGGGTGTGAAACAAGTCATAGAAAGCTAGAAATAGCAGACCAAGACCTACAGAGGTTGTAGTGTCACAGAAGATGATTATCACTATGATAGAAAATATCTTATGAAGGAGTAAAGTTTTAAATTCTCATTTGATATCTTGTAATCATAAGCTTTTCTTAAATGTTAATCTGCGTTGAGCCTATCTACGCGTTCTGTGTGAAGTTATCACAGTAATGGAGTTAATGTTGTCTTGCGATTTGCATAAAAGCAGGCGCGTAATACAGTATGTTGCGTACACATTGGCAAAACTTCGTTTAGTTTGGGTTTATAATGCAGATTGACTACATTCAATGCTTATAATGAAACTCATGTAAAAGTTTATGATGCTTAGCGTTCCTGTGGTTACTTATGTACTTATCAGGCCCCGCGATCTTGGCCGCGCTGCAACAATCCTTGACCGCTCACGGTCTAGTGCCGTCGTCTGCCAATCAAATATCCCGGCCGTTCTGGCGGACGCATCTACGCCATCACTCCATCTCAGTTTGGGCCTACCACGCCTCCTCTGTCCATGTGGACGGCCTAAAAGGATTTTACGGGCTGGGTCGCCCGGTGCCATTCTCATGACATGACCAGCCCACCGGAGCCTGGCGAGTACAGCTCATAACGCTCGTCATTGTAGCGGCTCCTCCAATGTCCTTCCACACATACGGGGCCACAAATCCTTCTGAGCATCTTCCTCTCGAACGTGGCTAAGAGTGTTTCGTCAGTTTTGGACAGCGTCCATGTCTCAGAGGCGCCCCAGCTTCGTCCGTCGCGACAAGTATTTTGAGTGAAGAAATTTCTCCAGGCTGTAGTAGTTCCTGTGTTTAAAAAGCAATTCCTAACGATTAGAAGAACTTATCCTTTCTAAATTATTTGAAACACCTTCGTTAAAATCGAGACAGTTTTTTCTTCTTCATTTGCTTGAGGCTTTAACAATATATTGTACGAGTTTATTCATTTTTGTTTATACAGTTAAAAAAAATAGTTTATTCAATATATATTTTTAACCTCTTAAATTATTGTTCTATGTTGGTGTGTCTCATATATTTGTTTTGTTTTAACGAGTTTTTGTGAACTGATTTGCATGTTTTCTCATAAGTTTACATGAGTTTTTCTGTTTTTCAAAAGATTGTTTTCATTACTTTGCTATAAATTTTGCTTACATTAAATAGTTTTTTAGTTTTAATGATTTTTTAAGATGTTTCTAAGATGTTTTAAACTTATTTTGATATCTTGACACTAGGTGCTTGACATATTTAACTAGATAATCAGTCTTGGGAACAGAGAAACGAGTTGCATTCGAAACTCGATTCGAAAATGAGATGGCATAAAGTGTTTTTTGTAAAGACTAATTGTATATTTATGAAATTTATTAGCAAGCTACTGATATAAGCAAAACTGATTACATTTTCTCTCAGCTTGGTGTCTGCGTGCAGCAAACTACTGGAAAACTATTTTTCGATGTGCATTACTTATTACTAGCTACAATACTCAACATAATAGGCCTTTCGACAATCGAAAGGCCCTTTACAAAAGTCTTTTAATAAATTAATAATCATAAACACCAGCTATACCGATTGTTTGTTCAAACTCCCATTAAAAAAGAACCTCATCACCACAAAGTAATTGTTATTAATGTCACATTATGGCTCGCAATGGCTAACATGGCGTACGGTCGCCGAATTTATTCGAACCTTTTAGGTCAATTTTGGCAAAATGATGTGTGTGAAAGATTATCCTTCCAAACGAAATGCAAATTGAGCTGATCACCAGTTTTTGTCACACCACCGGTAACCCGCCGCCGGGTTCGCCCAATTTTTCCATCCTCCTGTAACGCAACGTCGTGTTGTGAAAGAAACGGACTTGAACATAATTTGGTTTACAGCCCGCTCGTGCATCCGTCCGCTGGGCGGGTTTTTGCTGCCGGGTTGCCGGTGAAAGTGGCAGTCAAAAAGCATCCGGCAAGTAATATGAAAAAAGTACCGAATTTTTACCACTTGCACGCCATGAATAAAATATGAAGCAGGTTCGTGCCATGGTCTTCTCTGTCTTGCGTCTGTCCAGGATGCTTGTCGGGGAGGATTTCCTTGGTTACTTTCCTGTTTTTCCTTGTGCGTGTAAAGAAGACGCGTTACGCTGCGCTTCGTTTTTAGAGGGTTGGCTTCATTTTAAATGATTTTCAATTCCGTAGACATCCAATTTGTCAGCAGGGCAGCAGCAGTAGCAGCACTGGAATGCTACGTTTTAGAGGCTCAGCGGGAAAAAATAAAGATTAATCGTGTTTCCGGAGCAAGTTACGCCGTGGCTTTGTGGCCGGTCCCTCCATCCCTTGGCAGGAGAAAAAATGGATCATTTTGCAGTTTATCATAACATTAGCAAAACGCAAACGCAAACATGGATTTAAATGGGACGGTTACTGCGTATCGGTGATTTGGTGGGCCGGCAATACTGGGGGATAATTTGAGATGATTAGGAGAGATTTGGAGGGTTAGGCAGTATCCTTTCCAAAGATCGGAAAGCAGAGAGAGAGAGAATAAAAAGAAAACTTTGCATTTACAGATTACGCGAAAGCAACATTATTCTTCGTTATCTAGAGATGTAACATTTAGCGGTAATCCCTATCCAAATCATGTCCGATTCTTGGTAAAGCCTTCCGGCCCAATCTTACACGATGTAGCTCGCTTATTCTAGCGGACATTTTGCCACTTACTGAGAATCATGGAAATGTCATCAACGGTTAGGCAGTATTCCCATGACACCCAGCAACGGTGGCTGCATACGTAAAAGCGCTTTTCCCACCAGATTTTCCTTACCGCACGCTTATTAAACTACCAGACAACAGGTATGGGTAAAGTTTTGTAATTAAAAGTTAAGACCAAATCCTATCGGAGTTTGGTACCGGGCCAGCTTGGGCGTGCGCTGATGGCAGTGTGTTGCAAATAATTATTCTTCCCAGGTGACCAGGAACGAGTCGCGTTAAATGGGTGACAGGTTGGTTGGACAGTTTGGTCTTTTCGCGCGCACATTGAGATGTTGATTTTCCACCAGGAGTGAGGAATTAATTAACTTATTGGAACTTACGGAACAGGAAGGCGATTGCGTTTTTTTTTGTGCCCGTCATTGTCAGGTTTCGTGTGAATGCTGGTGGTAATAAGGGTCGTTATGATCTTTTTCGTCTTATGACTAGTGATATTTATTATGTTTTATTATTTGCATTGTCATTGTGAATAAATGGAATATCTGCATGTGTAGAGAATTTGTATTTAAGGTTATTCATTAGGATAGATAATTTATTGAATGAACCTTATGGGTCTACTAAAGTCTATAGATGGTTCTGTCTTTTGTGGTAGTTCTGGACGAGGTCTCAGTCTACTTTCTTACAAGAGAATGCTTTGGTTGGGTTTTGATATCGACCCTTTCGTGTTAGAATTTTTTTTAAAACAATAGTTTAAGATCCCATTTAGACTTGCCAAGAGAGACAGCAGGTCACAGCAATAGCTGCAGGCCTTAGGTGACCTGCTGTTAAAATAAGGTTGGAGATCTGGTCTGGCACCAGCCAGAGGTCCTCTCGCGAAAGGCTGAGAATTTTGATGAATTATTAAACGATCAGTTCAACGAACAACTTGATGCTCTACTAGCAGATGATATCGTGCTACTGCCACTTAGTATCATGGTACTAATTGAATAGGAGGTGAACTGATCAAAAATGAAGATGAAACCCTCCATTAGGAAATTTATCAAATACACTACAAGACATGCTTCATTCGTCGAAGAGATAGTTGGTAACTATCAGAGAGGTTTCCGAAACGGAAAATCATCCACTGACCAGATATTCACCATGCGGCCAATCTTGGAGAAGATGGTGGAGCAGCAGCTACAATTCTACTATATTTTCATTGATTTTAGGCAATACGCTGGATACGATAGCAAAGGCAGGGTAAAACTGTACGACGCAATGATGGAATTTGGAATATCGGCTTGTATCAGGCTTGTAAGAATGACAATGATCAACATCATCAGGTGAAGGTGGATGAAACTCTCGCAAAGTGTCTACCCTGTATTACCATCAAAGGTCGTTACCAGGGAGATGATCTTGGTTGTCTCCTTTTCAAAGGTGGAAATTTCAGAGATCATCTTCTATAATTTAGCATAGATTCCAGCATTCGATTATCCCATATATCATTAGTTTGAGGGTTTCCTATGTAGCAGAAACCTACCAAAGGATCGAAAAGACGGTACTGAACCTCGGGTTGAAGATTACCAAGGGAAAAATCTAAATTGTGGCAGTTCTAAACACCAGCAGTTCTTAAAAAAAAAAATAGTAATTTCCCCAGCGATGATTTGCAGATAAGTGATCATACCATTGAAGACGTCCAAAAATTCACCTATCTGGAGTCAGAAGTCAGTAGTACTGGCCAAGAGTACTGGTTACTATTCGATCAAACCACAGCTTGAAGAGCTTCTCTGCTCAAAACACTTTCAAAACTGATGAAACCTACAAAACCGCGTTCAATGGGAAGATGCTCAGAAGGAATTTAGACTCACCGTACTCCGGTGGGCTGGTCATGTGATGAAAATGGTACTGGACAACCTAGACCGTTAAGTTCTTTCAGACCATCCTTATGGTCAGAGGAGGCCGACAACGGTGCTAGACCATTAGATGCAGCGAGGCTTGTTGAAGGAGGTCAAGAACTTTGTATGCTTTGTACAGTTTTTTGATACGAGAATAAGTATTGTTTCGAATAGCCTTTCTTTCTAATTCCAATCTGAAAGACGAAAAGAGTGATAGGAAGTCGAAATATTTAATTGTAGAATGAACGTTGATGGCTCCAAATTTACGTCTGAAGTCTTTCAATTGTCAAAAGCTATTATAGAGATATTTTGCAGAGTATTGAGTATGAAACTCAAAAAAATACAGTTGGGATTCCGCATTTGATCAGTTTTATTTATTATTCATCCATTTCATACTTCCAAAAAACCTGTTCCTGATTAAAACGGAAAAAACACACTTTCCCATTTTAATCAAACCGAGCACGCAAATTTGTCGACGTTAAACAACTGATATCCTCACATCCTAACAACACAGCGTCCGGATAAAATCTCACCTTGTGTAGTACTTAACCTTTCAATTGTTGTACTTGAATGCATCTCAATCTTTCTCGCGCACTCAAAACCACTCGTCCGTGAGGGTGTGAGAATTGAGAAGCAAAAAAAAACATAGGCCGGTAAATCCATCGTCACCACCGCTCCCTAAACGACGCGGCTGTGTACAAGCCACAGCATACGTTACCGATACGCCCCGGCAAAACTGCAGAAAGGCCCAGCCGTGAGGGAAAATGAGATAATCAGGATCCTTTCCACACTCGTACACCATACACCGCTTCCTGTTCGCTTTCATCATCACACGCACCGTTGTCCTTTTTTTTTTCGCTTCCTCCTGTGCGGATGTATGTTTTGCCCCCTTGTTGTTTTCCCGCAACGCTCAATTATGTTCCTGTTTGCTGGTGCTGTGTTGTGGGGAGAGTGGGCGCGAACCGACCGTTGAAAGGAGAAACACGAAAAAATACTTGTCACTGCACTCATCTGAAAACCAACCCCGGAGTTGATGCCGGCGGACTGGGGAAAAACTAAACGCCAAAAGACCCGGGCCTTTGTTTGCCCTGGTACGGGAAGGCATCGTGCAGGGATACCGGGTTTAATGCCAGGCTGGAGGAGAGGTTTTCGGGAAGTTGTTGCACACACGCCGCACAGAACCGGGGGGAGAAATGCTAAACCGAAACCAGGAGCGTGTGTGTTTGCACAAGCTGATGAAAAATTTATGTTTGAGAAAATAAAACCGAATAAATAGAATGCGTGGAGCAGCGCGTTGCTGGGATGAGGGTGAAACAATAAAAAGCGGGCCAAAGTCCCCGACTCTCACCGGCCATGTGTAGTCTCGGCAGTTGTGCTCGAGCGAACGACGATGGAAGTCAAGGGCCAAATCAAGAGAATCCAATAGAATGCCTTGTAGTTGTGGCGATGGTCGTAGAAAGGGCACAAAAATGACTTCCCATAGTATGAGCTGCTGCTTGGTTCTTGCTCTCCACGTAGGCGTACGTCTGGTTGTGGCAGACTCGGTCCCCAACAAGCCGGTAGGTTGATGTTCTTGCCCCAAACAAGATCGTAAAACAGGAAGATCTTCTTTGGTGGTGCTGCAAGAACGCAATTTGGCACCAAAACTAGCAGGCAAGAAACTGGCAGACTAGTGGAGTTTCGGTCTTCTGCTAGTGGCGGGAGAACCTTACGGAATATGGAGCTGCTGCTTGATGAGTAAACAAACACACTTGAGCAGTACCGGCGGTGGGCTTCAATCCGCTCGGTGGACACTTTCGGCACGTACCGGATCGGTCGCTGGCTGTGGATGGAAACGGATTTGAATCGAACGTTAGACAACCTGTATTCGGTGGTTCAATAGCACCGGCATCGGATCCAATGACGCACGCAACGCCCGGATATCTTTTCTCGGTCATTCCCATTGTGCTTAGAAAAAGGTTTTCCTTCTCCAGCAGCAGCAGCGAGATGGTGGTGTGATGCGTTTTCTCCTGTGTCTCAAGCGCCATCAAATTACCATAGAAATGGGTCCGATGGTCTGGTGCCGAATCGGTAGTGGTACGAGGTAACCAGTTGTCGAATTGAGTTCACCATTTCCTTACTGTACCGAGAGGAAATAAACATAACCCGAACTGCTCGGTTTATGGTCAATGTGATTGCGCTAGTTGGATTTTATTTTATGTCCACCAGTATGCGAAAGCTGTGTTCACTTTGGGTTCATTTTCTTCGGATTAGATCTGGTGGAGACAGACGTTTTGTTGGCGCGCGTTGTGAGTAATCTGGAAGTCACCTTGATGTTTTGTTTCTGCAAAAAGATTGCTGAAAATCTATCAGAAATGAAGGATTAAGCAGATCTTTTTGAAGAATTTATTAAACTGCTTTGTACTAAAAGTAATCTGATCAATAGATTTTAAAATCTTTTTCTTGAAGCACCAACATTGGGAAGGACATGTCTGAATATTGGTTTATACAGTTATTCATCGCGCAACAATGTCGAAAAAAGAACGGTTCTATCGCCCGTTTGTTTTAGTACAAGTGACGTCATCGATGTACACTGTAAAACTTTGTTCGGGTTTTTCTGGGAGCAAAAACATGCTCCCTATGTTTGTCCAGCATTAAGATATGTGTCGCGATTGCCATCAGTACTCAGCGCTTCCAATGATTCACGCGTTTCGGACATGCGCAGTAGCAGGAATACATTTATTTTCACTTTCTCTAACAAAAACTTGGATGAAATTGTTATTTTTGTTATAGAATTGATACCGATAGGATTGCAAACTACTAAAGTTAGTAAATTTGTTCAGGAATCAATAGTTCAAATCCTTGAAACGTAGAAGAAAACCATCCGAAGGAGTCAGAGCTCTTGAATCACTCATCTAGTGACGTCATCGTTTTCAAATGACGTTGTTTGTAATTCGCTTAATAATTGAAGAATGTAGTATTTGTGTTTCTAGTTCGGTAACATTTCTAACAAAATTGGTTTACATGCGAGTTATTACACAGAAAAAAAACCTATTTCAAACGTTCGAAACGTATTATCTGTCATTCTTATCCTGGACACCATCAGGACTCTGGTGCGTGTCTTCGCTAAACTTCGCTATGTCTCGACTTGATGCTATTTTCCCGGAATCAAGGTTTTCCTTTGTTGAAGACTGTTGAAGGCACACAGCGACACTCACGCACACCACCACCCACCCAGGGGCACTCACTCACCCACACACGCACACAAAGAAAACCACCGCTTTTTGACAGATTCTCGGTGTACGCAAGTTTGACACCGTCGGCGGTACCTTTTCGCTCTGCTCGTGCTACTGTTTGCCTGCTGTTAGTTGTGCTCTCCGCTTTCAGTGTTCTTGTGTTTTGCGTTTGCCCGCGTTCACCCTACCTTCCCACCGCCAACCCGCACGCGCAAGGTGTCCACTGTCCACTGGCCGGACCGTGAAAAGCCGTCAAGCCGTCCGGTGCTTTAAAATTCCGTGCGTGCACCAGTGATTTCGGTGAAAGGTGAAAGAAAAACCCCTTGTGTCACACACAGTCGCACTGGGAGAAAGGTCGCGTGTGTGTGCCGTTGCTCACGTGTCGTGTGCGCCTGCCTGTCTCACAGAACCACTTGCGGGTTGCAGAGCTGGGGGAGGCTTAGTGTGTTTGTTTGTGTTTTCCCCCGTTTTCGTCCACGTCTTGGGCGTCCCGTTGGTGCGGTTAACGTGTTTGAAGGTGAAATCTTTGTCACGCATATACAAGAGAACACGTACACAATCGCGTACACACAAGCACGCTGTGAAAGTACGGTGAAAGTCTTCTCCCCAAGGTATCCAACGGCCAAACGTAGCCAGTGGATGAGAACCGGGCCTCATACGGAAAGTGCTGCTCACCAAGCATCCCATCCATGACAAGAAAAACACAGTGTGATTCCGGAACCATGCGCTCGCTGTCAGTAGTGTGGTGGTGTTAGTAAACCATACCTTCACTTTACTACTGTGTTTGTGTGTGTGACAGTTTAGCATCCCTCGTACGCACCTCGTGTATTGGAAAAACACTCTCACTACTCACGGGCACCACTACAGCCAGGAAAAGCGCGCTGTGTATTTTCCCATTGGCATTTCCCTCGCTGGACAAATCATCTGGTGCTGGCTAGCGGTGAAGACACTACTACCAGCAAAACTCACAGGGCACCGTGTAAACCGTGTGTTTACGATAAAAACGTCGTGGATACTCATAAACAGCTTTTCCCGACCAGGGGAAGCAACGAAAGGAGACGAGTCGAAGGACAAACGTTACGACAGGAAAAACAGTTACTTCGTAGAAAGAAAAGCCGTCCAAGCGAGAAGTGATAGTGAAACAAACAAACAAAAGAGTGTTCACACCACTCTTTTTAAAAAAATTAATCGAAAATCGCGAAGGAAAATTCCTGCACGGGAAAATAAGGCCCACTGTACCCGGTGGACGGGAATGCAGCAGAAAATCCTACCCAATTAAAACGTTTGCTGTGTGTCTGTTACTAGCCTGTAGGTTTGCAAGTGTATGTGTGGTGGTTATAGCTTTTCGCGGGAAAACTGGCCATTCGCGGCTCGCAGTTACCAAGGCACAGCTTGCAGGAGGTAATTAATGCGACACGAGAGATTACTGCGGTGCGTTGGAATAGAAAAGAAAAGCCGTGAAAGGTAAGTGTGATGATTTAAATGTTGAATGTCTGTTTGGCAAGAATCGACTGAAAAGGATTGAGCAAGGAGGATTCAAGGTCCTTGGGTTGTTGTTGTGAAGGTTATTTTTTGTGAGATTTATTTTACTTTCTTGCGCTATATTACTGAGCCTGTACGTATGGAGTATTCTTAACAGAAATGTGGGGTTTAAAGCGTTTAAAATAACATGCTTTGAAGATGTCCTTTCTCGTTCGGTGTTTACGTTCGGTTAGAATACCTATAGACACCTGCGTCACTAGTTATCCTCGTAGCTAAAAGCATTCGCAGTCTTCAAAAGAATTAATAAGCTCTGGTATTAAGTTCGTCTGAATAGCCCTGTTATCCTATCGCAAGTATTGATGACATCAGTGAGGATATCTTCTTAGTCCTGCTTTTAGTCCTCTAACAATTGTTCTTAAGATCTTGTGTCTTTTACCCTATCATATTGATGTCTTGATCAGATGGTTGGTGCAAGGTTTTTAGTTCTTATAGTCTCCCGGTTCTCACCAAGACCTGGTCTGACCATCTGTTTTCGAGTATAACGAAGTCAAGAAAAGCCAGTAATGGCAGGTCAAGACCTCTCAAGGTTCTAGAGCCACAGAAGAAGAAGATATGCTTCCAACAATGATCTCACATGTGCAAACCAATACTAATATATTACTAAGCCTTCTTTTTTAGTTAAGAATTGTTCTTCAGTTTGTTGATACTCTCCAATTCTTAAGCAGTATTATAAGGCCACAGTTACCAGGTAACTAAATCGAAGTTTTGAGTTGATGTATCAACATTTGATATCTGGAATAAATATAATAGATTTATTATGGATAATAATGGAAGAATGGATTTTTATGGAACACCTGTAACTGCTTCAAAGCGATATTTTCCAGGCATCTCACATAGGCCATATGAGAGATGTGCCAAATATTTCTAGGAAAGTTTTCCTTGAGTGCCTATATCTTCTGAGATCGCCTTGACCATTCACTTTTTCATACAACATCTTAAGGGACGTGAAAATTATATCTGTAGGTTTTAGGAGGTTAGGCCCTTGGAAGGATCATATATGCCTCAAAGATCGTTATTTTATCCTTGTCTTACCACAGACTTTAGCATTTAGCTTACCACAGCATATAGCAATTATTATGTATTTATTGGGACTACCATTTAGCATTACTCTAGATCCCATGATGTCCTTATAGCTAAGATTTCTTATTTAAAATTTTAAACACTGTACTGCTTTAGTCCTCCTATGTTTAATTTGCATTGCAAATCGCATATTATAAGGCGCATCCATTATTCTTTGACAGAACTACTTCAATTCTAGCTACAATCAGTATGATGATAGCTCAAGTGACGTTTAGAGAGTCCGGTAACTCGATATAACAAATTCAATCGATCAAACATTTATTATCTCTTGCCAAATATTTGATCCCATCGAATGGTCTCCTAAGCGCTTGTAAAGGACCCTTATTAAGGTTGTAATTCCGATTACAATATCCAATCACAATTTTAGTACGCGTTTGTTTAGAATGGCTTTTAAAAAGCCATCCAGTTTTGTAGTGTTCACGTTACATTATCCTTTACACAAGGACACCTCCGCACTCACTACCTCAGTGTAAACTTACCCGCCAGGAAGGTGTAGTATGGCAGCAAATCCCAATTAGTGATCCTCAGGCGAGCATTCATCGGGCGCGCTCCCATTCTGCGCTGCCAATCTGCTGAATAGCCTAATAAAATGTCACTGTGCACTGTTCTAGGTGCACGAAGGTTGGTTGGACGCACACGCTGGGAAAATTAGTTTTAATAAAAGGGATGCAAGTGACCGTTTGGAGCGGTTGTTGTCAACTCTCACCAACACGCGTTGCGGCTGCGGCTCAATAATTACCGCTCAAAATTGGCAACATTCGATTGCAATTATAACATAATTAACCCTAAATAATAGCCTTATTACACAGCGCATATACAGGCCGGAATGTAGGTACGCGGTGACCGACGTACGGGTGCCGTATGTAAGTGTATTTTTCCACGAACAAATCGAAACTCGTGTACGGTTTCGACTCATGTCGGGCATTGGGTTGTAATTTTATGTGCATGCAAAATTTTTCCCCCGTGTGCTTGTTTTTTTTTGCTGTTTGTTTGCCCCCTTTCAGAAACGATTCATCGTACCATATGGTTTCTTTATGATGGTGTGTGGGGCGTGCAGGACGACGACCCTTCTTACCTCGCACCATGCATGCGCTCCCCTTCCCTTTTGGTTAGTGCATTAAGACGCAATGCACCGGTTCTGTAGGACGCTGATTACATCGGCCGCCCGGGCAATGCATTTGTGCCGGAAGTCGGAAACGCGAACGTTAGCAGGTCGAAACTGCAGCGAATCTGCATCGGGTGGCGTCCACTTCTCCCTTAGCCGTTCACCGTGTAAGATACGATCGCATGTGCATTAACGAAATGAGCGGGTTTTCACCAGAGAACACCAGGAGGGCTCGTTTTCTACTAGCTACCGATGTTTTTGCTAGAAGGCTTTCGGCAGCGTTCCTTAGACAGTGTGTGAGAGAAGGTGTGAGCGTTGCTGTACGGTGCACCGGAAATGACCCACCTGAATCGGGGAAGAAAAGGATCCCGGGGGGGAGGTTAGTGGCACACAAACACACAAAGAATAGAGGGATGGTTTGTGTGACATTTGGTGCAGTGCACCGGACTGGTGGTAACGAGACGGTAGGACTCGTGATATTAATCTAGTTAGGTCTGGTTTGGTTTAAATTATGTACTTTTTTATCATAATGCATACGTTGAAGGGATGGCAAAGAAGAAGCAGACGGGGAAAAAACATATCAGCCATTATTTATTTCTTTGCAAAAGCAACACAAAATGGTTGCAGTTTTGTTGGTTGAAAAATTAGACTTCGGCGATGGAAATAATAGAGAGCGATTGTGTGAGACTTTTAAGATGTATGTTTCATGTGGCAATATGTTCGGTACTCAGTATTGCCTTGTCTGGTTTACAAGCGATATTTTCAAATTTTAAAGATGCGTTATAGGTAACCGTTGTTATATTATCCTTATTCCAGGTAACCGCCCGAGTAGCGAAACCGACTTTGATTGGTAATTTCTCTGAATTCACATATCCGAATGATTTAAATTTTTTAAATGTAAATGTACCTAAATGATTTGAAATTTTGTATGTAAAGGTTCTAAATTTGTAGGTAAAGTGCAAAGATCTTGGTTTGAAGGAGCAATAAATTTATTACTTATGTAAAGTTAGGGCCACACGAGTATCCAGCAACCTTGAAAGCTTATAACTTTTAAATGCGTAATCCAATATCGTTGCATTAATTCAATAAAAATACAGATGACGTTTCTTCTTTTTATATGTGTTACTATATTGGCTCAAATTCTACTAGATTTTAAATTGTTTTCATCAAGTTTTACACGATTTTTTTCTTAAAATTGTAGAGCGTAGAAAACTCATATATTTATTGCTTTAAAAAAATTTCACAGCAATTTTTCTTGATTCTATTAGCACTGTAAACCATTAAGCTTAAATGATTTTTTAAGAATTTTACTACTAAAAGTAAACAATATTTAGTTTTTTAATTTTGAATTAAAACCATAGCAAAGGTCCTGTCAGCATAAGTTAAGCCTTTTAAGCGTTTTTAGGCTGCTTAAATCACCTAGTTTTATTATTTTTGTGTGAAATTCATTTGTCAAGAAAGTATATTTGACTTTAAAACACCGTTTACTTTTTATTTAGAAGGTTTAAAATTCAGAAGAAAATCTCCTTAAATTCGTGATCGACAGATCTTATAACCTTGTCTTTGATAATGTATTTATATATTGTATTTGATATTCAAACTTACTAAAGAAAACAGATTGGGGCGGCCCGGTGGTACTGCGACAGCGGCGCCGGTCTTCACACGGGAGGACCGGGGTTCAAGTCTCATGTGGGCCGTTCCCCCATAGTGAGGACTGACGATCCAACTATGCGGTAACAATAAGTCTAGTAAGCCAGAAATGGCAGGCATGACCAAGAGGTCGTTAGGCCAAGAAAGAAGAAGAAGAAAGAAAACAGATGCAAAGAATTGTTGAGGTGTTTTTGTGTTATTTTATAACAATCAAGTAAAAAGGTAAACAATCATGAACTTTAACTTAAAAACTACTTAAATTTGGAGGTAACATACTTACATAAAAATTAATTTCAATTTCATCAAAAGATTGCATCGAAATTCGATAACACTTTGAAAAAGTTATAAGCCTTTATAGTCGCAGTAAGCCGTTTGCCGAACGATTCTTGAGCTACGCCTAAATGTATGCAATACGGTGGTTGAATATGATCGTAAACTCGCTTTTAATTACGGCTTTACTTCTGCTGTAAATTATATTGCATAAACCAGTACTCCTCATAACATATTTACACAAAATTTTCAATATTAAATTCTTACTAAGCTTACCACGTAAAATGAATAGCCGAAATAACGTATTTTCGTTTAAAAAAATAAAACATGGCTCCACACATACCAAATTGCGTAGCGAACTTTCTGGCGAAACGAAACCCCTTTTCAGGATTTTCTGTTATTATTTCCGAGAAAGTGATTAAGTGTAATTTTAAAGTAAATATCAACCCTTTTTACTGAGTATTGTAGCCCCTCCATCCCATCCTTCACGCGGGCAGGTCCCTGGTGGGGTGGTTACAGCCACTGTGTCGCCTCAATCACCCCTAAAAGCTTGATTGATTGAATTCGACATAATAACAACGGGGAAAACAGGGAGGGTTTAAAGCAAAACAAAAAACATTCGTCGAAGAAAAAATTACCCTTTTTTTGCTGGAAATTTGTAATGATCCAATTGTCCGCGGGAGTGTGCGTTTTTTTGTTGTTGTTTTGGTTTTGTTCCTTGGTGGTGTGTCCCTCTGGTGAGGCAGGGGCATGAGTTGTTGGTTTATTGAAAGGTACCACAGCTACCGTAGTACTGTAGTTTCTGAATTTTAAACTGAAATGATCGCCGCTGTGTAGCGGAAGCAGCAATGAAAAAAAAAAGCCCGCCTGAAATTATGCAATCAATAATTACGCTGTCAATTAACCTGCGACCGAACGGCGGTGGTCGTCGTACGTACCCGTTCGGTTTAATGTTTGTCAGTTTTCCGGAAATACGCAAAACCCAGTGAATCATCAAAACCATGTCAAGTGCAGCTAATGACGAACGAAATACGATATCGGCGAGCTGCGTACGGTGGCCCAATATTATATTAGATAGCGAGAATCGGGATCGCAAAATAAATACCCGTTCGTCGTTTTGATTTCCTCTATCTAAGCGTGTCCTCCGGTTTATTTCCTGCGATTGTCGAAATATTCGCAACTTGCCTGCGGCTGTAATTTAGTCGCTCGACATCAGGACCTCCAATGGATTGTAAACGGTGGTACAGGATAAATCGAGGAATCCTAACTATGGCGTAAAAAATAGAACGAAAATGATGTTGAAATTTGTAATCCGCTACAATTCCGTGGATGCAATAATATTGCAGTTTTGTGCATCACAGCCATGACGGTGTTGATGGCGCTGGTAGAAGCTTTACCCGGACGTAGTATCTATTTCCAGTCACCCGGCCAATAATGATGGTGAAGCGGACGACCGGACGGACGGATTTGACAGGCGCCGTGATGCAACCTGATGAATTGTCAGCCGTCAGTGGGATTTCCAGACACGGATCTGTATCCTGTTGGTTGGCGGTGAATCCGGTGGTTATGGCTTCTAGACGAGCGAGTGCATCGGTGGGGGGGGCACTGGGGGAGAAAACATGACACAACGGTTTGATGGATTTCCAAGCCCATAGGTTCGCATCGCAAGGTATCCACACGAAACCCCGGAACATGTAGCTCTGATGAAGGAAATTAGAAATGCCTATCAATTAACCAGCACGATTGAACGATGGACGAAGAGTAGGGCGAACTTCGGCCGAAGCTTATGCTGCTAAGCCACATGATTAGATTACGCTTTGTTTCGTGTGTCACCATTTAAATGGCGACCGATGAAAATGACCTCCGGAGCAGATCCTGGAGATGCTTAAAATTAAGCTCGAGAATATATTATCGTTTTCGCGTGAGTGGCCTCATGGTGGCGAACATTGTTCTGTATCACATTGCAGTCTCGCCCAAGGGCAAGGACTTTTGGACAACTCTGTACGCAGTGTTGTTTGTGTGTCGGATTCTGCTGGAAGTTGTTGCAAGAACAAGCTTCTCAAGTTGCCAGTTTCTACGAATATGCTTACGATTGTCGATGCACGGTAAGGTATCGCCCTCGTGCAGGTTCTCGTGCAAGCCGAAGTGATTCCGAGAATCATTCCCCGGACCCTCCATCGGGCGGAGGGTGGCCATCGGTTTTGATTCGATTTTGTGATGCTATCAAAATGTTTTGCCACGATTTACATAAATACCACAAATCGATACCCGCGACCGGCGGCAGGATGTTGACGATTTGCACCGGAGCATAGCGAAACCAACCGATGGATGGACACTGAGCGGACGTGGGAAGAGAGAGAGCGGGCTCGGTGGAATTGGGGACGGAGAATGAAAATAATACAACCGTAAGCGTGGCACAGCCTTAGGAAATTATGTCCTTTTTTGTGGAGTGTATCTTTTCTTTCATTCGCTTCTGAAAAGATTTCTTTTCTGCTATCTTGCGACCATAGAATTGAGAGAGGACGATTCGAATTGAGTGCCGACGTAAGGAGCATGGGTAGCAAGGTTGCTGTGGCGGTATATTGACTTACGGGGTGCTCGGTGTGCCGTCTGGTACGCTCACTTTCATAGAACTTATTACTGCGGCCGGCCCGAACGTGGTGTGTGCGGTCTATTGGATTAGGATTCATAATTTATTGGCTTCCTTTCTTGTAGCGAGTTTTGTTTTGTTATGCTTTTAGTTCGAGTTTTATTGCGCTGCCGGCTTGGCGCGAAGTGTGCCACAGCGTTCTTGGGTGAGTGATCTTGTTGCTTGTTTCGGAGATGTTTCTTTCTTTTGCAATGATTTATTGCACGTCAATGATGAATCGCCGGGTGTTTTGTTTTCACTTTTGTGACAGATATTTTTCTTAATAGATGGACAGTTTAGAATGAGTTTTGCATATTCTATAAAATGGCAATGTTTGGTAGAAAGTTTGGGTTGATGATCAAACTTTAATTCTAATGTTTTTATCGAGTTAAAAAGGAAAAAACAATGTTGGATAAGTTCAAAAAAGGAACAAAAACTAGAATATTTGTTTTGATATTATTTGTATAGACATTTGAATGATGTATCTATTACATTTAAATTAACATTTACTATCATCCGGTTATCCAGCTATCGTAAACCTACATAGCGAATTTAGTGTACTAAACTAAAATAAACTACATAGAAAGATCTTCATGTCATTAAAACTTAAACAAAAATCTTCAAGACTATCAAGAGAACTGTAGAGATTGACTGTTTTCATTAGATGGTCGTTTGAGTCGAAATTTGACGTTCTGTATTAAAATGACTTAAATCTGAGTTACCTACTTGGAGCATGAAAGTTCATCTTTTCCATTAGCATTCATCAGTTTATGTAAAAATAAGTAATGCGCCATATATCTCCCGTTTTTCAAACAGTTATAATTTAAATAGAAAGCACCTAGTACGACAAGTAGGACACAGAGATACACGAGACCGTCCAAAGTTACGTTGAATTCATTCAATTCTGTTGTTTAAATATTGTTGTGATGGACTCCACAAGATGTACGCATAGTTCTTAAATAAGCAGACAGTTGCACAGTTTAGGGACTTTAAAATAATGGATTCCTTAATATCCTAAAGCCTAGTATACACAGTGTTTTTGAGATCATCACTTCACAGTGGCCTAAAAGAGTAAACCGGCTGTCAAAAAGCACACCTGAACAGGAGAAATCAGTTTTTTCTCAAATTCAATATGTGTTGTATTTGTTGAGAACATTATGGCTATGTATTTATTAATATTGACACCTATAAAATTACTTTGTATCACAAATTACATGGAAACTGACAATTTTGGAGTCTTTGAAAATATGCCAGATTAGAAATTGGTTAGAATATCTTCAAATTGTCTGCATGTAAATGATTTTCAGAATCTGGAATGGCATACATTATGACATAAATTAATATTGACTGTTAAGAACCCAAGATTTTGCCTTGATGAACACCAGCCGAGTTCATGAAAGGCACTGACAAAGTAGCTGCTATGATCACAATAGTTAGTCGATGGCTTAAATAGCTGGATCAATTTGTCCCATGTCCCATAATTGGGTTACTAAATTTAGAAGAACTGAGAACTTGTTACGAAATGTCTCTGAGATTAAAAACATGTGCAATATACTATCGTACAATAGGAATACATAAAACATGCATCAAAATTGTTACAAAATGTGAAATATTGCACCAAAAAGAGATTAATCAAGTTACTGTTTAATTTGGTATCCGTTTTTGTGGCGCTCATTTACTGATGTTTTGCAAGCAATTAGGAACTTCTTATCCTGAATTTAATTGTCGCTATCTTCGTTATCAATTTTCAGCAATCTATTTTAATTTGTTTACTATTTGGCAAAGATAGCCAGAAACTTGAACATGAAACGATAGTTTGATGTTCGTGCTTGAGTTGTCATCCGTCCGTGCCCGACAGTGGTCGTGTGTCATTTTTTTTTACCTAAATGAGGTTTTCGTTTTAGGCTTTTTGGGTAGTTGATTTTCAGTCGATCTGTTAGTTTGTTGACATGTTTGTGTTTGTGTGTGTGTGTTGCTGCCCCGCTTTATTATTACTCAAACACTCATGTTTTCAGTCACCTCTGCAACAGCCGAAGCCCTCACGTCGCTAAGTCGGTAGGACAACAACTTTTATGTTTTGGCGTTGAGTTTTAGCTTTTTACGATTTGCCTGCGTTCATAAAACCGAATGGCGAAGGTTTGGCCGAGGACATTGGTAAGCATTCGGTCCGGGGGCTTCCTGTCGGCGAAGGGAATCGATGGGGAAGACACGATGAATTTCCGGTATCTCTGCACCCCGTGTGTGTCACTTGTGTCTTGTGTTTTCAGCCGAGGGCCCCTAATGGGTCCTGATCTATCTTGATACGAATACCTGAAGGGAGCAAAAAAAAACAAAAAAAGGACGAACAAACACAGATACTCTGCATATATTCTGGGCAGCGATGGACGACGCGGACGATGACGACGCGTACACGGTAGCGCAGTCGCTTATTGCCGTTTGTCACGTGAGCATTAGATAATGGACCGTAGTTTGGTTAGGTTTCACGTTCACCGCTTCATTCCGTTCCTTTCGGGTGGGCTTTTCGCCCGTGTCCTGCCTTCCATTTTCGAGCATTGTTTTGAGCATTAATGGGGGGGGAGTGTGAGGAAAAACGGGCTCGATTCGTTCGTGGTGTGGGTTTTTTTTTCGGCCACATTGCAACACGTTCGTCACGTTGACTTTGGTGACATTTTTATGTGGAGTATTACGGTCTAGATGTTTGCTAAATGTAGCCCATGTAAGCGGTTGAGTTCGTGCATGAGTTGGTTGAGCTTCAAATAAAATATCGCTTCGTTTCTGGCAGACAAAGAAATGGCAAGTTTGTTTAAGCAATAATTCTTTATCTGTACAATTGATTTCTATAAAACTGTTTGAGATTTGTCATTTTGTAAAACGATTTTACTAAACAAATTATGGTTTGATGGCTGATGTATGAGTCTCCATGCCGAGACAAATAAGAATTTCAAGTACAATACGTTTCAATTGCTAAGAAATGGAACAATTTTTGAAAATTTGAAATTTTTCTATTAAGACATTTAATTAAAATCTTAATTTTCTTGAAAAACATTTATCTTGTTGATATATTAAATAAGAAAAACTAGTATCTGAAATTCGCATATTATCACATTTATTAAGTTTCTGCAACGATGAGGATTTTTATAATTCACATGATCTTTTTTTAAAGGCTTATTGTTCCGTGTTGAATTATTTTGTCTTAATTGTTTATCAAGTTTTTTGTTTTATTTATATGTATTTCAAAGGAATTTTTTATTTTGTTATTTATTTTATAGGTCAATTAATTGTATAAAACGTTTTTAGCTTTTTTTTTAGTATTATTGTTTGGTTTGCCAAAGTTTCTGTTTTTTTCTATGGTTCTTCCATTTTATGTGTATCTCTTTTTTAATATCATATTAATTTTTTAATTTAGTTTTCTTTTCACTGATCAATTGTTTATTTTTGTATTGTAATGAATTTTGTGCAAATAGTTCTTATTACTTTTATTCGTGTTAGATGTTTCTCAATTATTAAAACTATTTTGTTGGATTTGATTACTTTTTCTCATTTGCTACAGAAATGTTTGCTGCTTGTTCTTTTTTTCGTGTCAAGTTTCCTGTTGGTATTGCAAGCACAGACACTTTTGGTATTATTTTCTCATTTCTTATTGGAAATTTATGTAGTTTTTCGTAGTTGTTTACATTGTCTTATATTGATATGTACTTGTTGTATTGTTTAATGTTTTTTTTGAGTTTTTTCCTTCCTTTTGATTTGACTAATTTTTACACAACTTTTTATTCGCCTTGCAGTTGTTTTCTCATCGCAAAACTTGATTTTTTTAATTGTGTTTGAAGTTTTATTTATGTTTATACGTTCGTTTTTTTATGTTTGCGAGTTATATTGAATATTAGAAGCTTTATATTGGAATTGTATCGCATGACATTTCCCCAAACAAAGTCTGACTTCGTCATTATTCTTATCTCCTAGTTGTGGAAGCCCGTTTTAGGATTATTTATGGAATACTTTCAACAATGTGATGCACTTATGCAATAGTTTGCTACCCAGGGCTAGAGTGACATTCACCAAGTCATGAAAGAGGCACATTAAACGCGATGTGCTTCATTATTACAACAAATACCCGTCATATCTATTGAACTTCTACCCACTGCCTCAGCATGACCAGGTACAATATTGGCGTGTCGTTCGAAGCATCCCATATATTTTTTTATTATCCATCCAGCAACCGCTTCCGGGTTTAATGCCGCTGTTAAAAGCGACCAAACTTTTCGATTACATGGCAACCAGTTACGGGGGGCAAAACATTACAAGATACATCCCCGTGCAGTAAAGCAGTAAGCCAATGGGCAAAATGGGGGAGGGGGCTGTCGTTTAATTTTGAATCGCAAGTATCATGCATAACCGTGTCTTTCTTTTCTTGTCACATAATGACGCCTGTTTTTTCTGCCGTCTTTCCGTTTGTGAGTTTTTTTTTCCGTGCGAACAGTGAACACAACTATAGTGTTCGGAAGGTAGGTTTCGGAAGGTGACCTCTCTTCGTGGTGCGCGGTCGCGATAAAGGAGCATCGTTTTTTATTTCAACCGAAAGCTGCAAGAACACTCACAAGTGCTCATAAGCATTCATAATCTGGGTTAGTGGTTTTTGGTCGTGGTTCAATACCATTAACGATTCGTGTTCGCCGTTTTGGAGGTGAAGTTGTGTGTGTTTTTTTTTTTTGTTGTTGGGGGGTTTCGTTGCCGTTTTTCTTCGTTCGTTCCCAGCGCAAGTTGCGCTTGCTGTTTGAGCCTATACACACCGGCAGTAGTAGCAGCGTATTGCTTTGGGGAAAAAGTTGTGTAGATTCTTTGACCTCGTTGCCACCCGGAGCGAAGGTTGAAGCGCGGCAATGGTGGGGTAACGAGATGGGGAAGAGTTTTCCGTTTTCCTTCGGAAGTTACCGCAACACAGCACAGCAGCAAAATCGGCATGCCTCGGCAATATGAAGTCGACGATCAACAGACACACTGCGCAAGAGGATGCGCCTTCGAAATGGTGTGCCGCTGGCGCCTGGCCAAGGTTCGACGCGGACGTGTGGAAACGCTTATTTCCCAAAGAGGAAAAGTGCAATCTCTAGCCAGCAACCGGTTCGCAAGACGGGTCGGCACGTACCTTCTGTGAAGGCATTTTTTAAGTAGGGCCGGTTTTTGGGGTTTTCTTTCCTATGCTTGGTTTGTTGCTGTGTTGAGCATTGCCGAACAAGGATTTGTGGCGTTTGTCGCTTTTTGAAGTAAAGGAAAAAGAAAAGTTTCTCGTCTCTCTGCATGACGACGGCGGATCGTTGTTCTCGGAGCATTAACAACGGCAGCATGGAAATAAAATAAATGCTTAAACAAATTTGCCTGCATCACAGTCGCACACACAGAGAAACACTCTCACAGTGGAACACTTTATTGGGGCCGAAAAATAAAACATTATCGAATGGTGGAACGAACGAAAAAAAAAATCCTTCCTGTGCCGCGAATGGCGACGAATTGAAAACAACGTCAATCGTACGTGCCCGCTTGATAATGATTCGAGTAACTCCGAATCTGGTGGGTTTTACGTGTCTTTTTTTTTTTTGGACGAAATGGGCCACGTACCACTGCAGGAAAGACAGCAGCCGCAACCAGCATAAAATAAGGGTGAAGAGTTCACGTGATCGAGTGCAAAAGGATGTGTCGGATGAGGCTTAAGTATCGCAAGTGTATGTTGTCAATATCTTAATATTTTCCTACAGTCGAGTTATGCTTGATGTCCTTACGAATTGTTTTGCCTATGCCTTGAAGTCATAGCCGAAGTCTCGCATTTTGACTTTGATTGCGACAATGATACGTGTTTGTATTGTGTGTCATTTAGTCAACCTCTGATTTGGTTTATGTCTTTTTGTCGATATTTTGTTTTTTTATTTAGCAGGGCAGTATCAAAGTCACATTGTTCTTTTGTTTTGGCTATATTTCTCTTGGAGGTTGTCTTTGTTTTGCCTTCTTTAATATCTTAAAATGGAGTTTATCATCCTATGATATTCGTTAAATTGCTTATAATCTAGGCCTACCAACTCCTTCAGTGCGTCAAGACTTCTTTGAAGCACATAGGGATTTTGTTGTTGTATTCTGTAAAATTCTTCTATTTAATGCTTTTTTTTCTTTTGTTTTTGGTTATAATTCGAATGTGTTGATTCTTTTTAGAACTCTATGTGATTTTTATACGTAATTTAATTTGTTTTTCCCTTTTTATTTTGAAATTTATCATGTTTTTATTATTGTCCATTCTTTTTTTTCATTTTTTAAGTAGAGAACGGATAATGTTTTAATTTTTAGCTGGTCCCTTTATCTTAAGTCTTAACCCGTATGATACAGTAAAAGCTTATTTTATTTTTCACATTAACTTTAATATTGTGTGTATTAAATTATATTTTTTTCTGAATACACGGTGTTAATGACACCAGAGAAGCAAAACTACCTGAAAATTCTTAGAGGATGAGCTTAAAAGGGTAATTTTTTCAAACGCCTGAAAGTATGCAAATATAATATACCGTGGACGGTTTGAAAGTATTTGAACATTATATTGCCCTTGCAAATTAGATATACCAATGAGCAGATTAACGCTTAATAAAATTGCTTTACGAAACAACACAGGGCCATCTCTAAGGAAAGGAATATGGCATATCTTTAGGCACGTCGCTTTAAATAAGCCTATAACCGGTTCTGGATTTATCAAGAAGATGTTACACTATATCAATAACGGAAGTGCCTAACTTAAAGACATTCGTTAATGCTTTTCAGTATTTTGTTGAAAGTTAAATGAGCTTAACTTACAATTCTTTAATGATTGTTGAACAATTAGAATAATCTAAGGCGCATTGTTTATTAAAAATAAAGCTAAAAAAAGCTATGATCATGGTTCATGATACTTAGATTTATTTAAGCTCAAAAATATTTTATTATTTTTCTTTATTTATCAAACAAATAAGCGAAATAACATAAACTAAGCAAAAATTATACTTTGAACTTTGAACGAATATTTTAATCAAATTTAAACGAGTGTAGCGTCATCCCAAGCAAGCTTAAAAATGAATACGATTTAGATGTACATTTAAATCGTAACCACACCAGAACCAACGTGACTTTGGAATATATTTCTGTAAAATTGTAACACCTGACGCAGGGCAATTTTCCATCGACGCAAAAAAAAAAACAAACAAACAAGACGTGTAGGTGCGGTAAATGAGCATCCCCGGGTGATAAGGTGTCATCAAAAGTCGATCGAATGATTTTTCCATTTCATTGCCGATGTAGGGCATTTTTATTGGGGAACCATTTCCCATTTGTTGCATCCGTTGTCACAGTTACGTTTTTTTTCCCGTGTAATAAAGGTGAGTTTACATGGCTGTTTTATTTACATGGTTTTATGTAGAAAATATTATTTTTAATATTGTTACCATAGTTTTTTATAATTATATTGAATTAAAAGTCGCAAGTTTTTAAAATATAGTGCAACAACTTTCCACCAGCGATATGGAAATAAAGAAAAGAATTTATTTTTGATTACAATTTTCTCTCAAGAACACAATGTTACAATGTCTCAAGGTTTGGTTAGCGTGCACCTTCTACTTCCCGAAATCATATTACTTATGAATAAGGAAAGCTAACGAAGAAAAGGAACATTGGGCAGAATTGTTAGCGCAGAATCAACTCCATGCAAAAACGCTAAAACAACGCTGCGAACGATGCCACCGGGTGTTATTGGATATTTTTAGAAATTCCAAATCACCTTCAACTACCAAAACTGCCGCGCTCGTTGCGGTCGAATTGAGTCGAAATTTAGCGGGCAGCCCCTCCGCTACCAACCGTATGCCTCTAATATTCGGGGCACACCAACAGGAAACGGAAAAGGTGTCGTTTATGCTGTCGGGAGGACACATTTGCAAATCCGCGCATTGAAATTGGGAGCCGAGGATACCGAGCAGACGTGCAATAAGACGCAAAGGGTGCAGGTGAATTTAACCCCTTTTTGTGTGATCCTAAGACAGCTCCAGGAGGTGGTGGAGAAAAGAATAACCGGGTGGCACCTTTTCGCTTTGCCCAGAATGTGAAGCATGCTGGTCGCGCCCGGGTTGTTGCTGTTGTTGTAGCCCGAGTGAATATAAAATTAATGCAGTCATATCAACCTCGCGTATCCTGAACCCTGTGCGACACAATATGTGTGCACCAATTCCTAGTGCCGGTACGGTTGTGTTCGGTAGTCGACGAGAGTACATATGGCGAGCACCAAAGGAATAAAAAAAAGCCTTAGGAGGGAGTTGATTTCGATGAAACAAGGTTTAACCCGATCAAAAACTGTGTCCTTTACGAAATGTACACAAACGGGACAGCAAGGGGACACGATCGGGACGATACACTCCCGGTGGTTCGCTTGTTGGAAAATGGCGCTCGTGGAATGCAAAAATACAAATTATATGCAAATGTACATATTGGAAAATCAACTACCGTTGGCATCAGCTGTCAGCAGTGCGCGTTCGGTGTGTGGAGCAAAATCGCTTGCTTGCTCTCGCTCTCTCTCTCTCTCTATCGCTCTTTGGCTTCGTTGGCGTGATTTTATAGTCCTTTATGGGTGAGTTAGAATAAAGGATAACAGTGACGCATGCATATGTGATACAACCACCCGTCGTGGTGTGGTGTAGTTCGTTTGGGTCGTCTAGTTGTCGAGCGAAGCTTCTTTTTTTGTGTGCCCAGTCGTCTAATGTCCTTCTGCTGCTGAACCTTGTTTTTCTTGTACGAGTTTAAAGGAGAATAAATTAAAATTAACCTCATGTATTGAAACCTATCGTTGGAATGTCTCTGCATTTTTTTTTGTTTCTTGACAGTGAGCGTTATATTGAAGATCGTCAGCAGGAGGACGAGATTTTTTGGGAAATATTTTCCCACGGGATGCTGTCGAAATTCTTGTTCAATCTTTCCTGAAGGTTGAATCAACAGCATCCTTCTTTGAAAAACAGGAAAATCAGCTTCGCATCTTTGAATCAAATCTCACAATTTAAAATTCATTTTCAGAGTTTCTGGGCAACGCTTAAAAGGATATGCTGGTCATCTCTCAGCTGCTCTCAAGAAACGTTCAGAATGGTTTTCTACCAGTCAAACTCGTTTTAAATGTGACGGTGAAGATTTTTTTCTGCATCTTCATGTCACCCTAGAACCATTTTTTAAAAGTCTCGCAAGACTAGTTCCCTAATAAATATTATTCCCCTAATTCTTTAACTGAAAAGGGTAAAACGGCGAATAGCTACACAACTGCTGTTCTTTTAACGGGACACTTCAAAGCAAAAAAACTGGTGACTTAGAAGGACCGATTTAGGAATCCTGCACACGCAGGTGCTCTACCATGGCAAATTAAATGTGTTAATCGGACACCCATTCCCATTTACATGCCGCTGCCACTTGCGGCATAACCCTGATGGGGCAATTTAAAAGGCAGATTACTGTATAATTGAAGCTAAACAGAATAGAACTCGGGATGAGTAGAGTGAAAAAAAGACAAAAAAAGAACCACACAACTCAACAGCCACATAACGCTAGGACCTCACCTGTGGAATTATATTCCACTGCCGGGCAAGTTATCATCCCTTAGTTTTGCATTTGTTTTTCCTCGGTGTACGTTAACCCCTTTCTTGGGGTGGGCACGAGCCAACGCGGATGAATATGGGACACAAAAGTGTGCAATGGTCCTGCTGCTGCTGCTGCAAGCATTAGCATTTGCAAGGTAAATATCTTCCGGGTTACGGGACACACTCACACACACCTCTTGCAGTATTATGTGTCCATCTTGGTGGGTGGTGAACGTAAAGAATGTTTTTTAAATCACTTTTGCGGTGGTTATATTTTTGTTCGTTTTATGGTTAATTTTTGTAGACAAACAAATGTGTCCCCCGGTTGGTTGGAAACTCTTTCTATGGGCGTTTTTTTTGAGTGGGGTTAGCGCTTGGGACAAACAATTCCAAGCGCTAACCCCACTCAAAAAAAACGCCCATAGAAAAGAACTTGAACGAATATATTTAAAACTAATTTAAAAATATTAATACTCCAGAAACAAAAACCCTCTAATACGTCCTCTAAACAATTGCTAGTTTACAGCTTTCATATTAAAACAATCAAAAGCCTTCTGTTAAGCAGTGGTTTAAAGAATTTGTGAAAGGGGATTGACTTGTTTACTTGCTAGCTCTATAAAGAAACTTTAAGCGCCTAAATGTATGCAACAATATGTTAGTAATTGTACATTAAGTGCACTGTTTTATGTAGGATTCCTGTAGAGTTTTTATTAGTTTTAACTTTAGGACAAGTCATCCGTTGGCTTTGCCAGTTCTTGACGACATATGAAGATTCCCATTAACCTTAACAAAGGTCCCTCTGTCCAGCAGTGGACACTGTCTTAATAAATTACAGCATTTATTTTAACACTCAATCAAACTGCCTGTTAAATTTTTGTCCTCGGCTTTCTCAAATTAATTTGACTGGGTCCTTGTTGGATCTGTTGGAATATTTTGGCCTGATATTGCTGGGCTCCTTCCTTCAATTTTATTTTTCTTGTATAGTCATTTCGAAGAATTATCAAGTAATAGGAAAGAGATTTGATACCTGTTCCTTAGTGTATGCAACAGGCGTAGCTATCGGTGACCTCGTAGACCCTAGCCGGAGACGAACATCTGTTCTCTTTCGGATGGTACTGGTTAGGGTCACATATTAGTAGATGTTCAGTGTCTACGACTATGGTGTCATACCTTTACTGTCTGAATAACTAGATGTGGCGCTCATTATTCTCAACTAAATAGCAAGATCTCTATACCGTCGTCAGTCGAATTACATGTTGTACCTAATTGAAACATTTTCCTGAACGGGTTTTCTACGTAAATGCATAAGTAAAGAGAAATAGAAGAATATATACCATGCCGTCATTCTGCTGTCTTATTTTAAAGATTTAATCCAGGACAGAAGGCACGATTCGGCCATGGCAAACGCTAGAAGCGCCTAAATGTATGCATCTTCTTCTTTCTTGGCCTAACGATCTCTTAGGTCATGCCCTGCCAATTGTGGCTTACTAGACTTATTGTTACCGCATAGTAGGATAGTCAGTCCTCATTATGGGGGAACGGCCCAGATGAGACTTGAACCCCGGTCCTGCCGTGTGAAGACCTCCGCCGCTGTCGCATCTATCACCGGGCCTCCCTATGCATGCATTTTTGTATGCACTTTTGTAACAAAAATTCAATTGTTCAAAGTTACTTAAAATCAATTTTGATACAAGAAAAAGGAATAAAAGAACGAACGAACCAATGAAGCATTTACCATTAGTCCAGCAAACAATTTCACATTCTTTCAACCCCTACAGGCGTAGGGGTGTACATACTGTACATCAATTATTGAGAGAATTTGAGCTCGAATTCTTAATCTTCCTTCCTCTTGCTTTTCTAAACGATGCAATATTTGTGCCGGTATACTATACCGGCAAAGTAAAGGAACTCCCCCGCAACAATTTCTCGCCTGAATGAGACTACCGTGAAGTTGCTTAGTGCAACTATTTGTTGCAGCTTCACTCACAACAAACCACACACACTGTCTCAACTCGGGATTAACTTAATCTCATTAATGCGCTCCGAAGCAGCTTCCGTCGTGCCGGTCCTAAACCTGGTGCGCTTAATTAGTTGTCCATCACACTACCAGGGTAGAGTTTTCTCGGGGAAAAACCACACACACCAGAATGTGGAGTGAATGTTGACGTGTCCAAAATCCGATACCGATTCCTAGACACTGCAGCTTTCTGTGATGGTCAGTAAAAAAAAAAACGAGAGGGAGCAACATAGTGTTTTTCTTACCGAACGTCGCAAAGACTCAACCACCCATCACCGAAGTAAGTGTGTTTGAAGATGAGCATTGGTCAGGTTCGTATCCCTTTTTTTCCATCTCTTATTAGGTTCTCCCCTGTTTCAGCTGGAGTGGTAAGTAATTTATGCGGTCGCTTTCCCTCGTTTTTCTCGCCGGTACAGGACAGTAAACGCAAACAAAAAATCCAACCACAAAACGAAGTCAATTACGTACCGTTTACCTTCTCGCTGGAGAGCAACCGGACCGCTAAAAAGGATTCCGTCCCGGGCACGTGTGTGTGTGTATACGCCCGAAAATGAATAAATGCAGGATAAGTGGCTGGGTTTGGTGTAATGTTTCTTACCATTGGTACGGAGGTTTCGGTTTCATGCATTACCTGCTAGCGGTCCGGGATGGTATTTACCCATGTTCACGTAAAGCGGAGTCTTGTTTTTTCTATCCAACCGTCCCGTATATGGTGTCAGTGAGAATCATTTGGTACGAGAGAGCAAAAGGGTCTTATGAGGTTCTGTACTGTTGGTTTTTTTCCTTTAGCTAGTTGCAAATATCAGTGCATCGTTAATGTGTTAATAGGATAATGGTAGAAAATGAGGAAACTTTGCTTGATTACATGTTAGATCGAGAGATGAAGGAACTAAACTCACCGAACAAAAAATACCCCTAAAGGTATGCAACTCGGGCGGTTTCGTTCGTTTATTTTTGCGTTTCCATTTATTTGATCATTTCGGCCATGCTTTATTTCGCCAATAAATCCTCAAACAGCGGTGTCTTGCAATATTCTTCGGACTCGTTCGTAGGTTGTTTAGCGGACAAATCAAGCCAACTACAAAAGGTTTACAGCCCATGTAAACAAACTTTCGCACGGGCAGCAAGGAAACATTGGGCGCGTGTGACATGCTAGAGCGGTGTAATAATTCTTTCACTGTTTGATCGATTTCGACGAGCAGCAGTGTTTGGCGAGAGAAAAGGGCACAAAGGCCGGTTCGGGGTCTGGGAGTTTTAGGTCAGAGTGGTAGGTGGATTGTGATTGTTAAAATGGTTTGGTGCTGTGATAGTGTTGTAATGCTGCTAGTTAGGTCGGTTTTAATATTTATTCGAGTCACAACGAAAATATGAATGACAGTCATGATAAAATTTGTTATTTTAAAGCTGTTTAAAATGTTAATTATCTTATGTCAATTCAAAAAAAAATATTTGAAGAGGCTGTGTATAAAATATTAATTTACAAAGTTTTAAACATGTTTTAAGATTATTATTTTTTTACAAGAATATATTTAAAAGCGAACAACTATGTGGTTAAGTAAAATGTAAGTAGTTTTGCTAGACTGTAACACCTCTTGTATCTCTGGAATCATCTTTAATGTTGAATTATTTCTTATTAGACAAAAAAACAACCATTAACTATCCGTATAGCTGTCGAACACTGCAACCAACTTATGGAACGATTCGGACAAGTATGTTCACTGCAGTTCACCTTCATCTTGCGAAGAAATTGCTCAGTGACATTGACCATTGCTCAGACTAGCTGGTTTCGGTTTGGGCTGGGTAAAAGATGTCAGGATCTCTACGCCGCAATAAACGTGCCAAACTACTTCTGGCAGGAGCGCTGTATTCTTGCATCCGGTTCGTGCAATATTAAAATGCTTCGATTCGAATTTCGGTTCTGCTTAATCCCAGCAGTGTTCACCCAATAGAGCATTCGGTGAATGTCATCGTAGATAAACCGTGGCAGGGAGAGAGAACATGTGAGCAAGTCCTGAGACATAAGGCAATGAACGCGAAGAAAGACACTAAAGAAATGGCCACTCGGAAACAAAAGAAACCAAAAGCCATGCTGGGCCTCACCGTCTTACGGTTGCCTTTTTTGTGCTGGAACCTCGGATGAGATCGTTTTCCCGTTGTTTGGAGTGATTTCTTGCTAGAGATAAACCGATCCGAAGGTTTTCCCCACTATCCTGCAAGGTTTCTGTGACTTTAATGTTACCTCTTGGGGGTGAGACTGTTGCTGTGTGTGTGTTTTTTTTTTGTTTCTAAGGTTCTTCCTATGACACCGTCCGCTTGTTCATTCACCGCTGGTTGTGCTACTTTTTATTGTTTATTGCTCCGCTGGTAGTTTTGATGCCCCACACACACACAGCAAACATGCATTGTTCCGACACGACCCGAAAGGGGTTAAACAATGGTTTAGAAAATGTTCACCGAAACAAATAACATAAATACTGCTTGCGCCCCCCTCTCGAGTGGTAGCTTGTGCCTGTAAACTATATGTGAATGAATCGGGTAAACGGGTGGTGGATCCTGGTACCATGTGCAAAAAAGGAAAAGGTACCCGTTCAGGGCAGTGTGCGATGGGTAACGGGAGGATGAAAGAAAATACAACTCCCCCATGGATTCATCTGCATATCTAAGTCAGATATCGAAAACCTCCCTGCTTTCTCCAGCTGCAGGTTTTTCCGGCGTGTCCTCGCGGTACGGTGGTAACCTGCTTGTTACTGTGGCTCTTCTCTGCACACACTGATAACTGTGTACGGATGATTGAGAAAACCCATCCCATTGCTTCCCACATGAGTGTACCACTCGCACCCGGAAAGAAATCATCTCAAAAGCTCTCGCATCCTTTCTTTTCCGTGAGCTTTGTGTGTGTTGCGAAGAACAGAAAATGAGGCTTTTAAAGCAGCACAGGCTTACACTGTTGTGGACTAACATCACAGTCAAGATCTTTGCTTGTTGTTGTTTGACTGTTTTTTTTTTTGCGTCCAAAACTTCCGATCGAAATCGCAAAAGCTCGCTGGTGAAACATGCAAAAGAGTTGTCTAAATAAGATGGGCCGGGATATCTGAGGACACGCGAAGGTGGAAGAGATAGACACATGTAGTTCCCAGGCTCAAGAACCGTCTAGAGAACGTCGCTTTCTTCTGCTTCCTGTTCACCAATTTTACCGAAATGGAATGAAGAATCCAATGAATTGTACATGAAGTGATATTACAATTTCTTACTGCCGGTTCCTTTGGCCTCGCTTGCTTTTTTTTGTTGTTGTTGGAGGCAACCGGACGAATGGCACGAGCCAACGTTTGGCTTCACTTTATCCATTTTTCGGCTGGTGCTGGATAGTTTCCGAGAGATTCGTTTTGCCTTCTTGTGAGTGCTTTTTTATTATTATTCCTCACTCTTATCCTGTGCTCTCGCAAGCTTCCCACGACCAGCCCTTCTTCAGCACTTGATTTCTCTTATTTTATTTTATTTCGTTTCATCCCCACTCGAACCAGTGTACTGTTCACGTTGAAGAAACAATTCTGAAGGTGCACCAGAACGACGAGAGCATGCTGGGAAAACGCGGGCGGTGGAAAAGCCTTTGAATTGGTTCCGTTTCGTTTTGTTGGCGTTTTTTCTTCCTGTTTTTGGTCCGTTGGTAGAATTTTCCGATCCTCGAGATCTCGGTACCTTAATCGCGCGTAGTTGCCTGATGTTAGGAACAGCGGCCAGCAGTACACTGGTGCGGCTTGAACTTCCAAGGGAAAAATATATTTGTTATTGGTGGGGGATCCCGGATGGGATGAGCCCAGCGAATCTTTAACCTTTTCTCCCCTGGGATGGGTATGGTGTAGGGTTCGGAAGGCCAAATGTGGCCGTTAAGGCAGGCGATGCGGCTCTGTATTTCGATGGCCGTAACGTGGGATGGAAGGATGCGCATGCCGTTAGGCAACATATTGCAGTCAGTACCACAGGATCACCTAAATGGCTCCACCATGGTCGTCCGCTACGTGGGATGCTCGTGTCTTAGAACTTAAGGAACTTATCCGTTTACTGTTAGGCGAGAGGGTTAGTAGAGCCGACCCCTGCGAGTCTTCCTTTCCAGGAGTGGGTTTCTCAATCGTTTCCCTTGCTTACCGATTTCTAATGTTTGTCTTCTGCTTACAAACGATTCTCCGCTAAAATCTGGAAAGTAGCATCCAACATCCAGCGCCGGTAAAGGTCCAGTTTACTCGTCCAATCCATCAGAGAGCGATCTGGAAGGGACGGAAGGTTAAAGGTTTTTATACTTGTGCTTCCCGCCCAGCTCCTTTTCGGTTTGTACCCTGCCGGGCATTAATGGAATTATAGCAATAGTAGGGTATTTTTATTTCCCGCTCGTGGTGCCTGTTTTCATTTTGGCCTCGGAAGCGTACAGGTTCAAGTGTAATTAACCTTGCTTTTGCGCGGGTATGCATCATAACTACCATCAGTGGCTACACTGGATGTTCTGAGAAGTGTTAAGATGCCTCTGCTTCGTTCATTTTGTTTGTTTTGTTGATTTTATAATTTTAAAGGCTTAAAAATTCTAGTAAAATCATATTTCTTAATTCGTATAGTTATTCTTTGGGCTCTTTGGACATTCCGGCCAAGCTTTTCAGGGTTTTAAAAATTACAACGACCTACAATACATGCCAGGTAAGGGTAGCACCAAGCCCTGCGCTAGGGAGATTCGTTTGCCTGTTAATCTGGCGCTAGAAAGGGCCTTCCAAGGATCGGAGATGAAAATTTCGGACGTCATCTTCTATAAGTCAATCCAGATCTTGGATACGCTGATGATATGATGGCTTGATGATGGCAGACGAAGGTGCTAGATCGTAAGCGGTATCGAGGATTGTTGCGGCAGACCAAACCCGTAAAATGGTTGTAGTGGCTGATGATTTTGTAAGAAAGATGTAAAGATAGGTGATTGTACCTTTGACTTCACCTGCTCCAAGAATTCATCTTCGACACATCATCTATTCTAAACTTCCTCAGTCAAAATGCCTAACGCGAAAGCGTAGCTGGGACTGTGTAGCACTTTTGTAGTGTCAGTCCTTACATACCGCTGAGTCTAAAGCTGACGAACTTCTTTAAGTGGCGTTTGAGAACCGCTAAAACGACCAATTCTACGAACGGTACGGTGATCTCTCCATTGTACAGCAAAATAAATTCGCCTGGTTTATGTTAGTCAATTAAAATTAGGGCTTCGGAATTTATTACATATTTGAACAATCATGGAACAGTTTGACAAAAAAAGATAACGAAAATTAGCCAAACAACTCCCGAACCAGTAGACGTTTCTTTTAGAGAGCATCGCGCCCGGAGTTATGCAAGGATAAGATCTACGGCTGAGTTACTTTTTACCTTGCCTTTACTTTAAATTTTTGTGGCGCATTGCGATTGCTGAGTTGAAAATTATATACGTCTAAAACTATGCAATCCGTGGTTTCCTTATTATCCTTTTTTGCCAAATCCTGTCAGCGACAGAACAGAATGCATGACATTTTGGCGTTTCTGCATTAGAACCAAAGAGATTTAAAATAAAATAATGAAAATGTTTAACTAAATTATTTTTAGTTTTGGATTATTTCACAAATAAAAAACATCTTCTTCTTTCTTGGCCTAGCGACCTCTTAGGTCATGCCTGCCATTTCTGGCTTACTAGACTTATTGTTACCGCATAGTTGGATAGTCAGTCCTCATTATGGGGGAACGGCCCAGATGAGACTTGAACCTCGGTCCTGCCGTGTGAAGACCGGCGCCGCTGTCGCATCTAACACCGGGCCGCCGGAAATAAAAAACATGTAAACATTGAAAAAATTGTTGAATGAGGAATAAATCACAGCGCCTGAAACCATGCAATCAGTATGACATAAATTATTTCTTTCTTATTCATGCAATCTATATTAAACATTACAATAACATTACAACGTTATGTCGTTTAGTGTACTTAATAGAGCTTTGAAAATGAATTCGCAATAAAAAAGGGCTTGTTGTCACTCAGCTCTCACATTGCCTCTAGCTATCATTTAGAGACGACGACATCGCAACTCAAAAAAAAAGTACCATAAATCGTTAGTTTTGATTTAATCATTGTCAAGCAGTGCAAGCTCGAACAAGCGATCCGTACACAATGTCCCACGCGGAATGGAACAGTACAAAAAAAAAGCACAGAAAATCCTTTTCTTCAAAACAGCCGCGTGGTACCGGTGGCGCTTAAGTGTGGAGTACCCAGCGATGACGCCACGCAGCCAATTCATTCCACATTTCGGTCATGTTTTCCAATTATGAAATTTTATGAAACCGATTCCTACCGGAAAGGAGAGGAACCATCACACCGGCATCTCACCAGACAGGGAATACTGGACGGCAGAAGCCATGTGAGCCACCGGTGAGCTAATGCTACTTTCAAGACGATATCAGTGCCTCTATCGTTGGCCGCCTGATGCTGGAGGTTTCTCGCAGCAGTCGCAGAGTCGAACAAAGCGAAATGAACTTTTGCACCCAAACCGAACACACTCACACCCACATTCTTCGGCTCTAATTCCAATTTATTCTCTCCGTGGCCGTGGTTTAGTGCGGAAGGAATGTCTGGACCCGTCTCGGACGAAAACCTCCGACACGCGCACGCTGGCAAACGAGCTTGTTGAAACATTCGTCGAAATGCATCATTCAAGGCAACACGTTCCACAGCGTTCTTAAGAGCACTCCCGGTCCCGGTCTCGTTCGGTATGCAACTCATGCAGGCCGTCTTTTTGCTGACGCATCGCATCGTCTTCCGGGTCGAGGGGGCGACGCAAAGGATGTGCCCGGAGTCTGAAGTCTGGTGATGATTATGAGGAAATATAAATCAACGAAGATGAAAACCGTGCCATATCTAACCACACAAAATTTTACGCTCAACTTTCACCCACCTACCATTTTGGCCGTATGCAACACTGCTTGGTGAATACTAAGAGCGGCAGTATCGTCCCGCTCGGTGCTTCCTAGTGTGTGAGTGCACGAATTTGCAGCATGTTGCAGCAGTGGCCGGAAGATTCCGGTCTGTGCCGGCTGGTCCTCAAACTGTCAATTTTGGGATTTTACGAAAGGGATAGCGTTGAAGAGGAATTCTTGATCTTTCCGTGTACTTGGTGTATTTTTGAAGTCTTTTGTTTCTTGACTGCCATTGCCCGCCTGCGGTAAGGTCAAGATGGGCTAGATCTGCTTAAAGTCTGGTTGACCACTAGCAGCTAGAAAGCTTGTTTGGATTTATTTACCAAACTTCTCGCGATTGCCACTGACTTTGTAGACTAGTGCGTGAGTATTATTAACGATTAGATGAGCTGATGTGTGTGTTTGTGTACCGTTGTTGTTGTTGGCCACCTAGCCACATCTTCTAATTCACTCAAACTCTCCCGCAACTTAATGAGACAGCCGGTGCTGCTTGCTGACGTCCACCAAAAGGGGAAACTTTTCCCTCATGCCATTTGATTGATCAAAAACAAAACATGGCCGGTATGGTATGGTGCGTTTGGGGATAAGCGAAGAAAGAGGAAAAAGAGCACTGCATTGAGATGCTGACTTCCGGTAGGTTGGAAACGTTCTTCGTGCCTTGTTAGCGAGACTGGAGACTGGAGACGTGACTAGATTTCATCAATAACCGACTTTCGATTAATCAACTCCCGGTTGGGGTTTGCCAATCGGTTTCGGCTTAATTGACGGCCATCTTGTACCACCGGACGCATTCCATCTGTGTGTGTTTGTGGGTGCTGTGTCTGTGTGTTTGATGGTATCTCCTCAGGGGGTGAAAACGAACGATAAATTAAGCTTTCACTACAAGCAAATGCTAATTTTCTTACCTAGAATCCCTTAGTTGGGTGGTTGAATAGAACAATTATGGCGTTAGTTTTCATGGTGATTTGAATTGTTTGTCCTTTTTTGAGACTGTATAATAGAGATCGTTGGATTGACACGCTTAAACTGCTTAGCTAGTTTGTATGCGAAAAAATAAAAACAAATGCGCCTGAAAGTATGCAATTTGAACGACTTAATCGTGATTTCAAGTAAAAAAATGCGTCAAAAAAGCATTTATTTTAGTTAACATTGTTTCATACATGTGGCAATTAAAACTTGACAAACATCGAACATTTGTACAACTGAAATTGAACATAAAATAATGAAAAGTTTTAATTTCCTCGTTTTAAAACGGTCCCTCACATACACCCATACGAAGCTGCATCCCATACCAATTTGCGCTTCCGTGTTTTTAGTCTTCCTTTTTGCATGCATAAAAATGGTGTAGATCAGATTGCAAGCTGACTTTCCATTCGCTTTCCATCTGTTGTTTGATGTAGAAAAAGAGAGAGAGAGCGAGAGAAAGGACGCACTGACACGAGAGATGGTCGGATAGAGAAATGTGTCACTTTAGAGGACGCAGTTAAAGTGACGTAGTTGCACGAGGTCAGGAAGAAAGAAAGCAAAAAACGAAGCTCAAACTCATTCTTCGCTATATGCACTATCACTATTCATTGCATTCTGGGGGAAGCAAAAAGGTTTGTTTTCTTTCCTTCGCCTTCGCCCTCCGTGGTGCTCCTACCCAACTAGCCAAAATCGTAGAGTGCATTTTCCCGTTAAAACACCATCAAATTGAATCGACAATTTTCCAACTCACCGTTTGCAACTCGGCTCCCGGGTAGATGGAAGCACACGAGTGTGTGTGTGTGTGTGTGCGGTATTATCATCATCATCATCAACGTTTGGACATGTCGAAAGGTGAATTGAGCTGGATAGAGGAGGGGGCGAAAGGGAAAGGACGACAGCGGGAGCTTGGAAGCTTTGTCGGATTGAAATGAAATGTTGACTCGTCAAATGAAGATAAATGGATAATAATTTCACATTGAGCAGCTTACCGATTATCTTCTGCAGATCCGGATCATGATGATGATTGGGTCGTTGGGTCGAGACGAGAAACACGGTGGTGGTGAGCGCGGAAATGCAGCGCGAGGAAGAAAACGCAAAAAAAAAGAAACGACTAAATCCAGGCCGCAGGATTGAGTGTTGAAATCGAACTTCTGTCACATTTTCCGGGCGCGGTTCGGTTTCGAGTGCACCATTCCGACCGGAGGCCGAGAGCTTTACATGTCCGGACCTGTGTCATCTCGTTTCAATTAGTACGCCTACATAGTGTCTACCCTCCGGGGGTGTCTGGTGCAGTTCTTTTGGTCAGTTGAACTGGTTTTGGATAGTTTTTTGTAGTTGTTAGCGTGGATATTGATTTCGCGTAGAACTAGTTTTGGTGTGGATGCGAATAGTGCGTGGTCCGTATGTAGGACCAATGTCGCGCAGGTTGCCACTGACTCTGGTGCAGATCAACGAACTAAAGCTATAGTGTGAAGGTCAGTATTCAGTGTTTTCCAAGATTCACTCTAGACGCTTTGGCATACGTGTCGGAGTATCAAGACATCCTACATACATCTTGTAAATCCTGAATTGCCTGAGAGGCTGTGACACTGGATAAGACACATCTTTCTTGCTCATAAATTATTACTTCATACGAAGTTGTCATTCCTTTGTTAAATTGCAGTAGTTTCGAAAAAAAATTTGTTTCGTTTATGATCCTACATGAGTTCTTGAAGACTATTTGGTGAATATCCTAAAGAAGCAGTTTTCTAAGTTATTTAGAATTCCTTAATCTCTGGATGTTGTGGACCAGATATTTAGATATTTTTCAGATATTAACACGACTTTACCAAGTATTTAAATACTAACAGACAATTCTATAGAATCATGGACTGGATATCTGATTACGGCTAGTATACCTAGTGCCTGACATGGCCTATAACGATTTTAATCTAAGAAAAAGTAAAGCCATAGATTTTCTTATAAACTTGGTGAAATGATCATCAGTACTCTCTGTTAACAAAAAGTGGCGCAATCTGTTAGATACCTCTAGGTACTTGAAGAATTAAGCTTAAGGATACTATAAGGTTTTGGATTAGATATTTAAACACGCAAGACAAGATCCTCAGGAAATGACCGAACATTCAATAATGCTTCTACTTCTCCTATGATGTATAGATATCGTATTATACATAAAATTAACTACCAAATTCGGATATTATGGTATGGAGATTTCATTTCTCCACATATTTGCTGAAAATAATGCAAGACTTCATCCATCCAGCCGTTAAATCGAGCTGCAAATTCGTTGCTGCATAATATCTCCATCGCAATGAAACGTATGAAGGTACTCCAATTAAAAGACGCCTTTCGCAAGACCAACAATCCTCGCCACTCGCCACGACCCACTCATCCACCAAGATTAATTCCAGTCACACTTTCACTCTTCAGAGGCGGCATCGCCTAGCAAGTCGCTGTTCAATTTAACATACCGAGAGGAAGTGCAAATAAGCCGTTGTTCGTTGTGCACAAAACCACCGGGGCTAGTTACACGGCGTACGGCCAGTAGTACAAGTACAAGCCGTAAATCAGTGATCGATATCATGTAATCAAATTCATGACCAACCGAGAGAAAGAGCGAGAGAGTGTGTGAGGTGGTACCACACCACACGCCACCGGTGCAATGGTGCATAATGGGTACGGTGTGTTGCAATTGCCTTGATATGTGTCGCAGTGAGAAATGTTGCGCGATAGGGAAGAAAGGGAAGCAAAAAAAAAACACCGGAGACACAGAACACGATAGATGATTCGCTTGCTTCGGCTGATCGATTTGAGTGTGCGGGTACGAATGGGGAAGCTAACCGGATGCATAATGATGGGTGGTTGGTTGGCTGGTTGCAGTTGTAGTACAGTAGACATCTTTACATTGCCTGGCGCAACTCACAAAACCTGTCTTCATCACGGCAACCAAGAGCATTTTGTATGGAAAACCTTACTTGGACCGGAGCCAAAAACCGGTGGACATTGAAGTTGTGTGTGATAACTCAATTCACCTCGTTGCGCACGGGTCACCGGAGGCGGTGGGAAGTACGGGTGTGACAGTCGGAGCTGACTCGGATCAGCTCTGGTTTGTACGTGAATGCTAAAAGCAAACATACGCACACAAACCGCCGGCCTGGACTGGACGCGCGCGAGATGACGATTTGCGTTTGACGTGCGATTTACCGTCCCCGGTCGGGTTTGCCGTACTGCGTGGCACAATAACTGGGCAATACAGTGTGTGCGTGGACGTGTTCTTCGGTGCCGAAATCAAATTACTCTTCGCTTCCGGTGAACCGGTGAAGATGCTACAAACCCGCTGTTTAGCCACGATGGAAACGGTTGGCAACGATTGGCTTGTGTGACTTCTGGCTGTTGTGTAGCGGCGAATGATGCTGCATGTGTCTCGCTTTTCTTTGTTGCCGGGGTAAAAGGGCTGACTTTTTGGGCTGCTGGCGCGTTGCTTGCTCTATTAATCGCATTCGTTTCGATTCGGGATCGAAAGCAGCAAACAGATGACAATTACAAATTGGACAGTTTCTAATAGCAAACTAGCAGGCTGAATGTTTTGGTTTCGGGAAAGTGTTGTGTAGGAAGATTACAAATGTTTAAAACAGGGTTTTGGTAACAAAAAAAAAATTTATCTACAAAATGTTGTGATAGATGCAATTCAATATGATGTCTTTGTGGATGTTATTTTATCAGAAGTAGCTGTCAAAAGATCTAACAAAAAACATTCTTTATCAAAAGAAACTTCAAGGTATCTGCTGTAGTAAGTTCTATAATAATTCTGGTACCTTTCCGATTTAATAAACTCTTGACGATTGTACAGCTTACAGAACTTGTCAATGTTACGGTAGCTTTATTCTTTTTCAGCACATACTGGACATGACTCTTGTGTGGAACTCTGTATATAATTTTACACCCTTACTAGGAGATTCAACGACTTCAAAGATGATCCATACATCTCTCTTGATTATTTCAGTATTTGTGACTATTGTCGCTAGTTGTGCATCAAGACATCACCGATTTTGTTGGAATATTCGTAGCAGACAGGAGTCATCAATAAAGTAACGTATGCACAGTCCTTCTGTAACTGATACTACTGATAATCAAGGCTAGAACGATCTTCAGATCTTGTTATTCCTCCGTCTATCTCTTTCCTATCTAGCTTGAAAACTCTTGAAGATCATCTCTTCTTCTTCTTCTTCTTCTTCTTCTTCTTCTTCTTCTTCTTCTTCTTCTTCTTCTTCTTCTTCTTCTTCTTCTTCTTCTTCTTCTTCTTCTTCTTCTTCTTCTTCTTCTTCTTCTTCTTCTTCTTCTTCTTCTTCTTCTTCTTCTTCTTCTTCTTCTTCTTCTTCTTCTTCTTCTTTTTCTTCTTCTTCTTCTTCTTCTTCTTCTTCTTTTTCTTCTTCTTCTTCTTCTTCTTCTTTTTCTTCTTCTTCTTCTTCTTCTTCTTTTTCTTCTTCTTCTTCTTCTTCTTCTTTTTCTTCTTCTTCTTCTTCTTCTTCTTTTTCTTCTTCTTCTTCTTCTTCTTCTTTTTCTTCTTCTTCTTCTTCTTCTTCTTTTTCTTCTTCTTCTTCTTCTTCTTCTTTTTCTTCTTCTTCTTCTTCTTCTTCTTTTTCTTCTTCTTCTTCTTCTTCTTCTTTTTCTTCTTCTTCTTCTTCTTCTTCTTTTTCTTCTTCTTCTTCTTCTTCTTCTTTTTCTTCTTCTTCTTCTTCTTCTTCTTTTTCTTCTTCTTCTTCTTCTTCTTCTTTTTCTTCTTCTTCTTCTTCTTCTTCTTTTTCTTCTTCTTCTTCTTCTTCTTCTTTTTCTTCTTCTTCTTCTTCTTCTTCTTTTTCTTCTTCTTCTTCTTCTTCTTCTTTTTCTTCTTCTTCTTCTTCTTCTTCTTTTTCTTCTTCTTCTTCTTCTTCTTCTTTTTCTTCTTCTTCTTCTTCTTCTTCTTTTTCTTCTTCTTCTTCTTCTTCTTCTTTTTCTTCTTCTTCTTCTTCTTCTTCTTTTTCTTCTTCTTCTTCTTCTTCTTCTTTTTCTTCTTCTTCTTCTTCTTCTTCTTTTTCTTCTTCTTCTTCTTCTTCTTCTTTTTCTTCTTCTTCTTCTTCTTCTTCTTTTTCTTCTTCTTCTTCTTCTTCTTCTTTTTCTTCTTCTTCTTCTTCTTCTTCTTTTTCTTCTTCTTCTTCTTCTTCTTCTTTTTCTTCTTCTTCTTCTTCTTCTTCTTTTTCTTCTTCTTCTTCTTCTTCTTCTTTTTCTTCTTCTTCTTCTTCTTCTTCTTTTTCTTCTTCTTCTTCTTCTTCTTCTTTTTCTTCTTCTTCTTCTTCTTCTTCTTTTTCTTCTTCTTCTTCTTCTTCTTCTTTTTCTTCTTCTTCTTCTTCTTCTTCTTTTTCTTCTTCTTCTTCTTCTTCTTCTTTTTCTTCTTCTTCTTCTTCTTCTTCTTTTTCTTCTTCTTCTTCTTCTTCTTCTTTTTCTTCTTCTTCTTCTTCTTCTTCTTTTTCTTCTTCTTCTTCTTCTTCTTCTTTTTCTTCTTCTTCTTCTTCTTCTTCTTTTTCTTCTTCTTCTTCTTCTTCTTCTTTTTCTTCTTCTTCTTCTTCTTCTTCTTTTTCTTCTTCTTCTTCTTCTTCTTCTTTTTCTTCTTCTTCTTCTTCTTCTTCTTTTTCTTCTTCTTCTTCTTCTTCTTCTTTTTCTTCTTCTTCTTCTTCTTCTTCTTTTTCTTCTTCTGCGTTCTCTGCACGGATGTGCATGAGGATGTGATTACCTAAAGGTGTCGCCATTTCGAGTGCCGCCCTGCGAGCTGTGACGCGTAGGATAAATAGGAACGTCACTTCTTAATTAACACCTGCAGTCGGAATCGAACTTCGTGCGCCGTAGAATCCCACATGGGGGAATTCATCTGGAATTGAAATCACACTCGGGCAATGTTAGGAGGCACTACGCCTAACCTCACAACACGATCCGGTTCTGCCGCAACACCAGGATGCTGGTTGTTTTTCTGTCTCTTAAGGATTCGTTTTAAAAAGGATTTATGTTGGTAAGGGCCTCCGATTGGGAGGATTAAATGGAAAGCAACGGAAGCGAAGGCCATGGAGAAGCAGCAGGTGCAACATTCTAACAGGGAATGAATTTAATTCCCCAAATGCTTGCGCCAGCCAGTCCGAGAGTCGACGAAGAAAAGACGAAAGGGTCGTACGTGAAAGGATCATCGCTTGACGCCCGCACAACGAACATGGTAACGAACATGGGGAAGAGAGGATAATTTTTACTCCAAATTGACTCCGCAATCGGAATCGATTCGAAATGACAGAAAATATACCAAACCTGGTACCCTGGTGGGGACGAGTCTGGGGATGCTTTTTTTTGTTGTTGTTGCTGTACATTCGCCTCACCATGAAATCTTGCATTCAGCTCGTTCATCCCTGAGCTGAGTGAGCTGCAGGAATGACCGCGTGCGCGAGCGTGTGGGTGTGTGTGTGTGTGGTCGAACCAATCATCGTCGATAAATGTATTCCGATGGGATTAAATTTATTTTGCAATTTTAAATTATCGCAATCAAATTGGGAATCAAGCCAGTGCCGATGGTGCGGTACGTATCGGGAAGAATTTTTTGCGTGACACTTTTATCCGCTCGTTTCGGATTTGGGTTTTTTGTTTCGGTTTGATCGTTTTTGTGCCTGCGGAACGATAAATGGTTTATTTCGGTTAAGAAAATGAATGTTAAATGTGTTTTTGTTTTGTTTTAAATCAAAATAAACGAGATTTTGTTTGGATATGGTTTATGATGATGTCTATTTATGGGTTAAATGCGGAGAAAATGCATATTAAGAAGAGATAAAGTATTCCTAAGTAAATTAGATGATTCTTTATGGTTGTATCTCATGTAAAATAAATTTTTTCAATGTTTCAAACCATTGTGAGTATTTTGATTCTATTTATTAACGTAGCGTGGGATGCACTATCTGGCTAGGGCAAGCCGAGAAATTTGGAGGTGTCTGTTTCAAATAAGAAATCAGAAGAAGAAGAAGAAGAAAAATAATAATAATAAGAAGAATAAGAATAGGGGCGGCCCGGTGGTATATCCGATAGCGGCGCCGGTTTTCACACGGCAGGACCGGGGTTCGAATCCCGGCGGACCGCCTCCCCGTACGCAGGACTGACTATCCAGCTACGGGTATAACTAAGTCACAGAGAGCTAGCAACTGCTAGCAGGCCGAGACCTGCAGAGGTTGTAGTGCCAGAGAAGAAGAAGAAGAAGAAGAAGAAGAAGAAGAAGAAGAAGAAGAAGAAGAAGACCTGATCCATAATATATTTATAAAAAATCGATTCATCATGCTTTTATCCATCTTATTATTGACAATATACCCAGATTAAAAAACAAAATATTAATACGAAACATTGGTTAGTATGAACCAATAAACCAGGTATCGGAAAAAAACTTTAAATACTTTATATGTCAGACAAACGAGAAGAGCTTTAAATATTAAGAAGAAATTACGCATTTAAAAAGATGAAAAAGATTAAAGATTGCATAAAAATATTACATTTAATACATAAAAAATACCTCGGCCGTTATATTATAAATAAAACAATAAAATAATATTTAAAATAAAAAAATCAAGAGAAAAATAAGTTTGATATAATTTTGATAGTGGAACATTGTAATGTAATTAACATAATTAAAATCTATAATTCCAAGCAACAGGGCCGTTCTTATGTTTAAAAAAATTTAGTCCTCAAAACCGCTCACGGTCTGGGGGCATCGTCTGTTATTCTGGTGAATGTATTCACGCTTTCAGGTTGTCCGGTGCAATTCTCATAACATGACCAGAACACTGGAAGCCTGGTGAATTTAATATGCTGAGGAATGGTGTGATCATCACCGCTGTAATGCACAGCTTGATACAGCTGGAAAAAGATCATCGTTGTAGCGACTCCTGCATAGTCCTTTAAAAGCCTTTGGTAAAGGAAATTCACATGTCAAAATGATCTTGGTTGAAAGAGGTTGATTGCCAAACCATATATGTAAGTCAACAAGATTTCTTGTCTTCATGACTTTTGGACAAAGCCTGTATCTCAAAGGCGTTTGTGAGTAATGGGACTGTAAAGGTTCTATACAGTCCTAGCTTTGTCGGGTACCACAAGCATTTTGATTGAAGAAGCTCACTCAAGATCACTTATGACTCCAGATAGATGATATTTTGGAGATGAATTCTAAGTGCAGGTGAAGTCAAAGGTACAATCACCTATTGGCACATCTTCTCTGATGAAATCCCTTAATTTCTGTAGATATTTATCTCCAACCCGAGGTTTAGTTTAGTGCCACTTGCTCAATCCTTTGGTAAGATTCTCATGCATAGGAGAGCCACTAACCAAAGATGTTATTGACATCAGTGTATGCCAAGATACACTCATTGAAGATGGTCCTCGAAGCTATCAGATGGCCCTCTGCGATCTTTTTGGCGCAGGCAGTTGTTGTAAACAAATTCCCAAAATATTTTATAATGTTTTCTAAACAAACAATTTCAAGTTAGACGCAAAATACATAAGGAATTTTTTGTTTGAAAATCAACAACAAAAATTTTAATTGTATTAAAATTAACAAACACAAATATGTACTAAATTCAACAAACAAAAGAAGTTCAAGTGCAATTTTTTTATGCAACAAATTGCATTAAAACTGTCCAACACCTTTGTCCCTGCACTGCTTTTATGGACGATTAAACGCTTCCGGAAAATGGCTGAAGAACGAAACACCGGAAAACACCGACGCTACCACATTATTAGGCAGGAAGAATTCCATCGGGATAAGCAAGACACACAGTTTCAAACAAAAAAAGAAGAGTTGTGCAAAGAGATAAAGACCGATTGGTGATGGTGGTGCAGTATACTGGCAATGGTTCGTCAGTCAGAGTCATGCTGCTTGTGGGAATGTTTCTTTCCATTTCCCATTTTCCCCTGCCAGCCGCTTTTCTTTATCTTTATCCTGACAAAAAAAAACACACAGTAAAGGATGCTAACGCTTACGTCTTTTTCGGTACGATCGAGTCGATATAGCTCTTAGATCTCTTTCTCGCTCTCACTCGGCAGGAGCTTTTCCCACCGTTTTCGGAAAGAAAAAGAAAGCTCCTAGGAAAAGCATCGAACAAAAAAAAAGTGAAATAAATGGAGTAAGTACCATCGTTGCCAGTAAAAGGCAAACGATTTTCGCTGAGTACAGAAATAATAGATTTCAATTTATTTATTTCCATCGCGCGCCCGCACCAGAAATCGGTAAGCGCACCCCAAGCACTGTGTTTTTTTTGTGTGTTGCGTTTCGCCCACCGAACCCTTCTATTCGTCCATTCGGCGGTGAGTTTTTCCATTGATGGTATGCTTCGGAAGCGTTTTTCACCCATTTTGCCCTTTCCTTCCTATATTTGGCTTGTGTTTTTTTTGCTGGCTGGCTTGAGGTTTGTGCTTTACCTTGTACTGTGTGCCGCAGGGCTCGTGCTAGCTGCATTCGGGCCTTCCGCAGCTTATTCGTAATCGATTTTTATCTGACTTTTCTTTAGATGCTTGTTATCAATGTTCGCGGAAGGAGAGCGAAAGCGAAAAGAAAAACACAGGCGAGATCGGATTGTGAGCAGTTTAAGGGAAGCTAAGCTCGAAATGGTTTCAGGAGTTGTGAAAAGCACAAAAACGTAAGCACAAGCGGATAGTGGTGAGGGCGCTGGTGGGCGGAAAAAAAATCTGGCAAGTGGAACATTCTTGAGGAAAACCATCCTGTCCGTCAAATGAAAAGCTGGTTGTGGGGATGGGGGCTCCAATTTCAATGAGGACGGGGCAAAGTCAAGCAAATTGTGCGAAAATGGCATTCCAGTTCGTGGAAAGCTTGCTGTCACTTGCAAGCGAACTGCTGCTTGTTGTCGATTGTGTATTAGTGGGTGTGTTTGTGTGGTTGTGGACGCAATCGAAACGATCCACTGTCCCGATCTGGATGGCCAGCGGATTGGGTTTTTTTTTTCTTGTTCGCTTAAATATTTAACTGAATGTCGTCGAGAAAATCCGTACTCGGGGCTTCAATGAAACCTAATTTTCTTTGTTTAATTTTCATCTTGACCACAGAATGGGGTCACTGGGTTAATAAAGAACTGGAGAACATCCTTTTCCAGCTCGAGCAGTAATTGGAAATATTTAATGATGCACTTATGTTGCTCAGGGAATGTTTTTTTCTTGAGTTTAAGTGTTTATTGTCCGTTTTAGACTTTTTAGCTTTTTTGGCGCATTTAAAGATTTGTTTTTTATCGCGGTGAGTCTAGCATAGTGCTAACCTTTTATTTGTCAACTAAAACGTGTTTTTTTTAAGTTCTCAACAACTATAAGGCAAATGAGATTTAAGCAAAGTAGAAGTTGTAATTATCTTGTGATTTGATCTAATAGAGTCTGATCTTAGTTCAAACCGCGACTGAACTTTGGCTGTGCTCTTCAAATGTGGGTTATCTATTTTTATAGGACTAAACAAAGTAAAGGTCATATGCTGACGTTTTTGTCTGTTTAAGTTTATCATTCGATAAGGCTTCTTGTTGGTAAACTGGCTAAAAAAGTCTGCACGATCACATCAGTCAGGAGTTTCACTCTGTTTCTGTTCTTTTCATCTGCCTCTGTAACCTCAAGAGGGTTCGCCCTACTGTTTCTGGCTTTCTTGACCTGATGTTACACGTAGTTGTATGCGTACGGGAAGATGGCCTGAACGTCAGTCAGTCTGGTCAGTCAACTCGACTGGACCGTCTCTAACGCCACTGACTATCAAGCTTACTTAATTACATACTTAACAGGCGCTACAACCGCTTCGCGGTCTTGGCTTTCTGCAACAATCCTCGATACCGCTCACGGTCTAGCGCCGTCGTCTGCCAATCAATTATCCCGGCTGTTCTGGCGGACGCATCTACGCCATCACTCCATCTCAGTTTGGGCCTACCACGCCTCCTCTGTCCATGTTAACGGCCTAAAAGGACTTTACGGACTGGGTCCTTTTCCTTCTGATCCTTCTGAGCATCTTCCTCTCGAACGCGGCTAAGAGGGTTTTGTCAGTTTTGGACAAAGTCCATGTCTCAGAGGCGTATGTGAGTACTGGGACTATAAAGGTTTTGTACAGTCCCAGCTTCGTCCGTCGCGACAGGTATTTTCTTAAGTTTTCCACTAGTGCGCCTGGTGGTTGGAAAATTGAGGCACGTATCGCAGGACAACAACCAACAAAAAACGAAAGTGTCGGGTTTTCTGTCTATTGTTTTCCCTTTTTTGTGTGATATGGTCGCATATGGTGCCACTGGGTTGCGCCAAATGCCGATGGTGGATGGTATTGGTTTCGGGGTTTTTTTTTTTCGAAATGGGAAATTATCGTTTGAATATTTATGTCTCATTCTGGGGACATTATCTGCAGCACTGCTATAATGTGGACGTCTTTTTATGACGGTTTTTAATTTTTTTTCCCGCATGAAACGATACGTGGAGCTATTAATTTTTACGTCTGTTGTCTATTGTTTCTGTTGTCTCGTATTGTTGATGTTGTGTCTTTATTCTATTATGAGATAATTTGTAAGATTTGTTGTTTATCCTTCATGTGTTCCTGTTTATTTCAATCAGAAAATTTTCATTAACCTAAACCTATTTGTTCTATACATGTTTTCTTATTAATATTGCTGATATCCTAATATAGTTTCTTTCAGAACTATTTCAACACCTGTTTTCTGAGAATTAATAAAAGAAACAAAAGAGTTATTTAAAATTTATTATGCAAGAAGCTGTAAGAATAATCAAACACACATGAAAAGTAATTAAACACTCTTTAAAAACTGTTTATCTGCGCTTGTTCATTTTTTACGCCTCTCATGTCACTTCTTCTGTTTAAAACATATCTTGAAAGGTTTTTAGCATTTTGTCGATAGTTACGCCAATTTTCTCAGTTCAATTCTCGTGTTACTGAATTGTTTTATGTTTTTTTCTTTATTTTATACATTTACATTATACATTTTTACAAAAATTGTTAACTTAATATTTATATTTAATAAGGTTAACATGTTAAATTAAATAAACCTTAGTGTTTTCGAATATACGTATTTATTGTGTGCTGTTTTAGTGATTATGTACAGCTTACTAGAACCTAAGTTTTAACTATTTCATTTCGTTCATTTTTAACTCTCAATAAACAGGTGTTCGTTTAGTTCTGTTCAGGATTGTTTATATTTTTTGAGTCTTGTTTAAATGTCTTGGTGTTTTAGAGACAAAAATATTAGTTTTGTTTTTATACTTTTCCTGTTCTTTTTAATAGAATGAGTCGTACATCTCTTATTAATATCTTCAATACTTTTAAAATACGGATTTAAGAATACTAATGTTCATTCAAATTCACAGTTTTGTTATTATTTTAAAGGTTAATCAACATTGTTTATCTTAATTTGGCTTTTCTTTTTCGTTCTTTTTAGTTAGTGTTTTTTGAATTTCGATATAACTGTTGATGTTATAGTCCGTAATTCAGTTGTTACATCGTTGTTATAGTTAATTTTGTAGTTCATTGCTAGTGTTATTTCTCTTTACTTTAGACCTTTTTTCCTATTTTCATTTTTTTTTGTTTACTTTAGTTTTCTTATTATGTTTTTCTTATTTTTCTACTTTAAGCAAATTTTATGTAAAGTTTCTTTTATTTATCGCCAAACACGTTTGAAATAAAATATTAGCCGCACTTCTATACATTTCGGCATTCAATAAATTGACTCTCAAAAAACCCTGGTGCGGTCAACGATGCAACCGGTGCATAATATTCTTCTCAGGTTCACAATATTCACCTAAAACGCTTTGAATGCCATCATCCATCCCATCCATAGACACATGCTCAGTTCGTTGGAGGGTTTTTTTGTGTGTGTGTGTGTGTGCCCTCCTGTCTGTCAGAAGACATATCGATAAATAGTGAGACATCGATTTCCTCGGCAAAAGTCATTGAACACGTCACGGGTATGCACGGCAAATGGGAATGAAGAAAGCAGCCCTCACACCACACCTTCGCCGACTTTCGCTCTAGACGGGGCAACGTTCGTCTTTGGGCAATTTTCCGGGGACTCAAAGTGAACAAGTGAACCCAAAAGATAGCGACGAAAAATGGTAGAAGGAACGGACGCACACACACACACACTCCGGTAATGATTACGCAGAGGAATCGTCTTCGTTTCATTCCTTTACATTTCCACCCGCTGCCCGATCCCCGTCCATTGCCACCCCGAACGAGAAGATGCCGAATTTTTCCACATTCTGTTTGCAATGGAAAAATCGCTTTTTTCCAAGCTCGTCCGTGCTGTCCTTTTTTCCGCTTCTTGTGTAGGAAACGGTGAGCGAGAGATAGGATAAGGAGTGAAGAGGAAAATGCGCTAGAATGAGAAGGTAGCGCGAAGTAAAATACTTCCGCACGCATACAACAAGCGTACCGTTTAATGGGGAGCTTGTATTTGTTTCTGTGTGTGTGTGTGTGGCACGAAGATGTTCGTGTAAAAAATTCGTCCCTTTTGCCTGTGCGAATGCCGAAGAGATCGCAGGAAGAAACGTGTTACTAGCCGAAGAAGTCCTCATTTCACTGGAAAGTGAGAGTTGAGTTGAGTGACTGAGGGAGTTAAGTGAGGCGAGTGAGAAGAATTTTCTCACTGCAGAAGTCGGGACACGATGGGAGGGAAAATTCTCACCTATTCAAGGTTGGTTTGAGTGTGTGTGTGTTGAGCAACGTTCGTTAAACAGCAGTCTCCGGTTGTATCCTGCGTCTGAACCATGAAGGCTAACGGATGTGTTTAGCAGCCGGTGTTGAAAGATTTGACTTGGATTGATTCTGTACTTCGTGGTGCGCGCTACTGTTGTGATGTTAATTTTTCCACTATAATGTTTTAAGTTAATTTTAAAATAAGCTTCAATGAGTTCCTTTTTATTTTTATAAGAAAAATTAAACAACATTTTCCTGACTGTTTTTTTACCTCAAATTTTCTCTCATCCCCTCCCTGACGGTACCAACAAATTGACATCGATAATATAAACATGACGACAATGATGAAAATAGATGATAACGGTGTGCCAAATAAAGATACGCGCAAACGGACACAGATGATGATGTCAAGCCGTGGGTTGGGAAATTGTGGAAAGCAAAGTGGAAACCTCCCCGTCCGATTGCCATTTCTGTTTTGCCCATTCGATGGTATGTAGCGTTACCGTCAGCTGGGAAAATGGGGACTTTTGGAATTCTGGTTCTGGTGTGTGCGGTGATGATGTGAATCTTTGATTACCAACACACAGAATTTTCCTTTGCGCGTTTCTTTTTCCATTTTCCTTTGCCTAAGCTAACCGTTGGGATGGTTTGGGTGCGAAATTTTGGAAGGAAAAAACCCCGAAACTATGGTCCGGATTTGTCGGCAGGTTTACGGGTTGGGATTAAAAAATTGATAAAGGAATTAACCGATAATGGAGAACTACGACAACGCAACCAACTGGAGTACAGCAATCGGGAAGTCCTTTGCCTCATGCTTTTGCACAGATTCAAAGTCTTTTATTTGGACTATCATGAAGGTATAAGACACCGTAGGGGATTTGCATTTTCTTGCCATTTTTTTCTGCAAGTCTGCCGTTTTGGAAGACTTCTCCATCCGCGAACAACAACACTAGGAAGAGCAATTCCATCGCTAGAATAGTTATGGCCAGGATTTAGACGCGTCGTTCCATTTCTCAAGGACAAGATTGTTTGGTGCAAATTAAAATGGACAACAGCGTGCGACGCTACGCAAAGCAGACGGGTCGATGAGGTGCTGAGGTCTGTCCGTCGTTTCGGACAAAAGGTAACGATATCCTGCCCAGCTCCTTCAGTCCTCTTGAAGCACACCCTTCTACCTTTATGGCTACCAACCGGCTACCCCGAGCAGGTGGCGTGAAATTGATGCCATAAAGTGGAAAATTGCGTCAAACCTCGACGACAAACGCGAAACATTAGAAGGGAAGCTGCAACCGAGGAAAGCAGGCTGGTTGTGGGACATGATATCTGTAAATGAGCCAGGTACCTGGCAGAGGGATCCTCCGACATCTTTCCTGACCATCATCACAGTACGCAGCATTATCGTGCCTAGTTTGGAGCCGATCGTAATCGGCGCTAATTGTTGCGTACTGGTTCGGTTCGGTGCTGGTAGCCGAGTGGGTGGACCATATTTATCCTGAGCGCTGACTGTCGGTGGAACTAAATTCGCTGCCAAAGCGACAAGTGCCGGTGCTATCTGCGTTCTTTGGTTGGCCCTGTGTTGGTGTTGGGTGCCGATGATGCGACCTCGCGACTCGTTATGATAATTGTTCGCATTCGTTCGTTTGTTTGGAACGTTGGCCAGACTCACCGTTACAATAAGTTAAGCGTTTGCACAATGTGGACAAATAATTATATGAGAAGATGGTTAAGTTTTAGCTTATTTTATTAGTTGTATTATTTATTATTATTTATAAATAAGTTGTTTATTACTTTACTGGTTATTTTACGTGCTATTTATTCTCCAAATCATAGTTTTTCTTTCTATTTTATTCCTACGATGAGGTGCTGAGGTCTGTCCGTCGTTTCGGACAAAAGGTAACGATATCCTGCCCAGCTCCTTCAGTCCTCTTGAAGCACACCCTTCTACCTTTATGGCTACCAACCGGCTACCCCGAGCAGGTGGCGTGAAATTGATGCCATAAAGTGGAAAATTGCGTCAAACCTCGACGACAAACGCGAAACATTAGAAGGGAAGCTGCAACCGAGGAAAGCAGGCTGGTTGTGGGACATGATATCTGTAAATGAGCCAGGTACCTGGCAGAGGGATCCTCCGACATCTTTCCTGACCATCATCACAGTACGCAGCATTATCGTGCCTAGTTTGGAGCCGATCGTAATCGGCGCTAATTGTTGCGTACTGGTTCGGTTCGGTGCTGGTAGCCGAGTGGGTGGACCATATTTATCCTGAGCGCTGACTGTCGGTGGAACTAAATTCGCTGCCAAAGCGACAAGTGCCGGTGCTATCTGCGTTCTTTGGTTGGCCCTGTGTTGGTGTTGGGTGCCGATGATGCGACCTCGCGACTCGTTATGATAATTGTTCGCATTCGTTCGTTTGTTTGGAACGTTGGCCAGACTCACCGTTACAATAAGTTAAGCGTTTGCACAATGTGGACAAATAATTATATGAGAAGATGGTTAAGTTTTAGCTTATTTTATTAGTTGTATTATTTATTATTATTTATAAATAAGTTGTTTATTACTTTACTGGTTATTTTACGTGCTATTTATTCTCCAAATCATAGTTTTTCTTTCTATTTTATTCCTATATTATTTTTATTCTTTCACTCTATTAGAAGTTTTTGAAAAGTCTTCTTTAGTGCATCATGAGTTATATGTTAAAATTGCTATCTAAATTTTATTATCTTTGTTATTTATTTAATTTGTTATGTCTGTTACGTTTCAGTTTTATTTTGTTTTGCTATTTCTTATATTTCTTTTTGATATGTTTGATTTCATTGAGATATTTCTTTTTTTTTATTTGTTCTATATTTTATATTTAACTTTGAGATTAACAGAGTCATCTGTTGTGTTATTCCATTGACTTCTTAGTCTTTTGTTTTAATTATTGAGTTTTTTTTTATCACTTATTTCTTATTTTTCTATATTTTTTTGTTTGAAATTTGGCTCTTTATTAACGTTAAATTTGCATTCTGTTAATTACTTAACAAAATTATAATTTGTTCAAACCACAATGTTTAATAGTGTTTGTTTTAATAGTTTTTGAAAAAAATGTAAGTTTTAAAAAGGTTTTGAATGGAAACTAAATCATCCTAATTAGGATTATATAGTATAAAAATAAATAATAATCACTGTCAACCAAATTATCTTCCTCAAATGATGATCAGACTAAATTACTTTGTTTAAAAATTGTAATAATCATTCTTAAGACATAAAATAGATTTAAGCGCAGATGATACAGACTTACAAATATTCATAGCTTCTTTTTCTCTTTTGTTTCTTACAGCAATTTCATCCACAACCCAGTCTAAAATCCTTCACCTGAGTAAGTACTGAAAATTTAGCATCAACTTTTGCTATGTTTAAGCATGATTTTCACTCTTGTTTTGAAACCATTCCACTAGTTTGACCTTTCATTTCTGCTGTTGTTCAAAGCATCAGCTGCACTTCTCCCATCCAAGATTCGCCCGTTTCCCAGACAAGGGCTGATGTGACGGCCCTTTCCGGTTCAAGCCCACCGCTGAACCCTGAACTAACCTGACCGGTTGAACTATTTTCCCTCCAAAATAGAGCGACCAGCAGCGGAACTAGTTTTTCCACGTTTGATAAGATGAGGAGCAGTAAAGGATGTTGAGCACAATGTTGAGAGTATTGAACTTGCTTCTTGACAGGATGAACAGGAAGATAAAAATTGTGTTTTTTGTTGGTTTCCTATCTCAACATTGAAACAATTTAGGGCAGGGGAAAAAGTGGCTCATTACTATCAGCTTCTAGACAGCTGGGGGTACAACATTACCATAGTTTTGTGGGGTGGGAAATAAAACTAAGAAAAAAAGCTCTCGTACCTTTCATAGCCGCTGAGGACTGCTGTCATTTTTATTAAACTCATCAGTTCTCACTTCGACTAGGAAGCCTAGTCTTTCATCCTTTTTTTGCGTGCGGTTAGCAAGTTAAAACTAGTTCTTGTATTTTGTAAAAAAAAAACTACATGGAAAAACACGAGTTACAAAAGAGGAAGGAAAGGTCGAACAAATCGTCGTGTCGTCGTTTTTTTGCTTTTTCCTTTGCATCGATATCTCGAGGGCGAAAAACGACCATTTCCTCAGGTCGAGCTCGAGCAAAAGCGAACTGCAAACTCTCGCCTTTTTCCATCGCGACGCAGTATAATGAAGTCCGGGAATGGAACTGTGGAAAGTGTCTTTTCCTCTCGCTGGATCGCGTGATTTTCGCCGACGTTCACCGAAGCCGCAAGAGAAACCTGACGCCACCAGTACAGCGACGACGAGCAGACACAAAACCCGATGGCAGCTCCGGTACGAACATCGGCCCGTACGATCCGGAATCGCGAAAAACGGTTTTTCCAGACTCGCTGTTCCGGTTGCTGCTGCTGCTGCTGCTGCGTGCACGTGGTTTCATTGTACCGCGGTTTTCGAAGAGTGGGGAGAGATTTTCTGGCACTCAGCCATGGTTGACACTCACGAGAGGAATCATTTTAGTGAGAGAAAATGCCGGAAAACTTCAAAATATTACTTGACATCTGTTTTTTTGTTACATTTTACAGACTGTTATTTAAATATTCGATTAAACTATTTTGTTATTTTAAAAAATTACCTCTAATATTTATTTTTGAAGGTTTACAAAGCGAGAATGAGTTGCTTCTGGCAACTGAGAGATCGAGTGAGACTGAGTTACCGAAAAGGGGAAAAATTCGTTTACGTGTGGCGCGCTCTCTCTCGCTACAACCCTTACCGGGTATCGTAACAAAAGTCACCCCTCCGTTACTCCACCACCTCCTGTCCACCCCTCAACCCAACCACCCTTGGTCGGTTCGGTTCGGCAGTTCGGGTTCGGGGCTCGGCGTACATTTTATTGATCCGAACCCGTGCGCCGCGTGTTCATCGTCGAGGGTTTTGCGAATGAATGTGGTTCATTTTGCGCACCACCGAAACCGGGGGCTGTGTATCGTCGGTCTGTCGGCTGTTGAAAACATTCATTCCATTCAGTTCTACGAGCGACAACGTTAACGGAAGGTCGCGCTGTTTCGCATCCCCGCAGAAATTTTTGCCGCTTATTGCTTATTAATGTAAGCTGAGTAGAGAGAAGCAGGAATTCAAAAAAGAAACATATTAAATCATACGAAACCGATATTTCGGGTTGGCCAGCAAGAGGAATAGTTTTCCCGAGTGTGATACGCTATTTTCTCGTGGACCACGCGCGGAGATCTTAGCAAAATCTGTCCGAAAAAAAAAAACCAGAGCGTGTTTGGTGTGACACAAGAGCCAGGAAAAAGTGTGTGTGTTTGTGTGCGCGCGCGAATGCCGAAAGAAAATGGAAAATCTTTTGTGTGAAAAGTGTGTGCCTGTGTGTCTCATTGCTCCCAACTTTAAGCTCTTATTTCGTTGGGGAACACCGGAAGAAAAGTGAAAATTTAATGGCACAGTGTGCGTAAGGCGCACCGGTCAACACACCCGAACGCACAGTCACCACCATAAGGGCCAAGATAATAGACCACAGCTGTAAAACGCGAACGAGGGGTCGATACCGGGGGCGATGTGGGTTGAGGGGACCGTCGTGACCGTCGTATCATCGCTGTGCAAAGAGTCGTCACCTTTCGGTTGTGCGGTTCAGTGGAAGATAGCGGCAAAACCAACTCTCCCCGGCCGCTAAATGTGACACAGTGCTTGTGTGTCTGTGTGTTTCAGTTTATATTTTCTCATAAGTCATCGACAACACACCGGTGTCGCTTGTTTAGGTTCTGCTAGGTGCCCTCGTGTTTTTTTTTTATTTTCGCTGCGTCTGATAAGATCCAAGGAGAGCTCGACTCAATGATACTGGGCTGACTGGGTGACGAAGATAATCAAACACGGTTTGTGTGTGTGTTTTTGTGAAACAAACTTGGAGCTTGAGCGTTCTATTCGGAAGGGAAACTTCCAAGTTCTACATCTGAAGTCTTGTGTCTCCCAGTGTCTCTCCAAGTGTTTGAGAATAATTTTTAAACTTATTTATGTGAAGATTACTTTGAGACATGATTCAGATAATCTCAGATAACGCAGCAAATTGTGAAGAATCTATTTAACTACAACTAGAACCAAAACGAGTCTTAATTGTGCAGACTTGTTTTGCTGAGTTTCTCTTACCAATGTAACTTCACTCGTATTTTGTATTGGTGACCGCATAGCGCGTCTAACAGCCTTGTTGTGCTGGGAATTAATTGATGCTTCAGAAAACGGTTTTCGCGGTCATTTGTCCCGCGTGCTGGTTTTTCTTTCTTTATCCATTTTGGAGGAGAAAATTCCTTCAATTGATCTTACATTTTTTGAAGCTTTCTAGATTGAAATATATTTTAATTGGTAGAATTTTGGCAAAAATCATGCTACTGAATGAATTATTCAAAGAAGGAATTAATATTAATTAATAATTTGGCAATGTATTGACCAAAACGTACATCACGTCATTCGTTTGTTCCAATTACTTAATTACTAGGACAACAATGCTGCAGTTTTAGACGTTTATTAAAAGCATTATAGCAAAAAACTCTCCTAGGATTTGTTCCAAAATTACATTTGCTTAAGGTTAGAACCAGAACCTCTTTAAAGTTAAAGTCTATTATCCAACTTTCTCGGTTCTCTTTGCTCTATGTCTCTGTGCAATAGCTAAGAACATTTTCTTACGGAAATCAACATTTTGAAGATGGTGCTGAACCAATGAAGCCCTTCAAAATATCTTACAAACTGTGCTGTTCGTTCTCGTATTATATCGCCCAACTCTTTCCTAATTTTCCTTACCAGAGCTGTAATATCGTGTGAAAATTAAATCGGTCGATTAACGTCGCAGCAAAGTGAAAATCGAGCGTCTGTGAGTGCATTACAACATCCAAAAGCAGAAGAAGAAGAAGCTTGTAATAAAAAAGTTCAGTAATTTACAACAAAAAAGCAAACAAAACAACAAAGCTAGCGAGGAAGAAAATTACCGAACCAACAACGAATCAACAACAGTTTTGCAAAACACGGTTTCGGTGCGTTCGCCACATCGGAAAATTCGGCAACAGAAAAACGAGGTTCATCACACACAGGTCACAACGCCTGTGCTGAAAGAAAATCGGATCAACCCTAATACACACGTGTCTCGCTGTGTGTGTACGAGTGTCCCCGTGTGTGCGTGTTTGTGTACAAGGAAGCAGTAAAAAGTTGGAGAATCACCGGCCGGGAACAAAAACAGGCGATCGTGAAAACATCGATCCAGGTAAGTGGTTCAATTAAAACGATGTGCCCTTCGCCTTTTGTGATTGTGAGAGTGTGTCGGAAAATTAAGGAAAGTTTGCTAATTTTGCTGTCACCCTTTTTGAGCAATAGTTGCTGAAGGCAACGAGACAAATAGAGCTCCAAATACGTAAAGTGTCACTTGTTTATTTATCTCCGTTTGCGTATTCGAATCGATCGATCGGTTTCGTCGTCAGCTTGAGACATCGTGCCGCGAATGTTGGACTCTGTATTTGGAGCGTGTCTTAGTGCGTTGCTTTATGATACCCGTTCGGTCGGTTCGGTTCGGTACATAAAATCCCGTGCTCGATGGCCTCCGTGGAATTAGAAATGACCTAAAGCAATAGAGCCGAAAACCATCAACCGGCATATCGTAAACCGTTTTGGTAACTGTTTTCTGTCGAACCTTTTGGATATAAATGATTCCGCATGCATCGCAACGAAACGAGTCGTCGATGGCGGCCCAACTAGAGAGGGCCTTCATAATCGGTGTACGTTTCGGTGTGTTTGTGTGACACCACCGCGTGTGTGATAAACAGCTCTGTTTACTCTTCCGACGCGCAAAGTCCGGCCGAGACTTCTTCAGGCCCTTCGTTTTTTGTTTGACTTGCCGTGTCCGGTGTCTGTAGGGTGTAGTTTTTGTGGGTTGTGTTGGTGTCTTCCTAGTGGAAGGTTTTTGTTTGTTTTTCTACGGCTTCTAGCCGCCGACTTGCACCTTCGGCCAGCGTTTACGTCAGCCATCCGTCAGCTGGGAACTTGAAAGGAGCAACAACAAAAAAACCCCAAAGGAAGTAAATGATTTTGACCACCCAACAAAACTCGCATGTCGCTCACCACTCTCTACTCACGCAATGGAACGTGCCGTCGCCTTTCGATATTGCCAGTGTGAAGGTGTAATGGTCCACGCTGCGGTCTCTTGTGTGTATGGTTTAGTGCAGTGCGATGAATTTACGCGCCGGTATCTCGGCACCAACCTTCGCGCAACGTCGCCTTCTTCGGGGGGTTTCTTCTAATCCAGCGTCTCGCCATGCGACAACCGGATCGGAGTCAGAGCGCTGAAGACGAAGAAAGAAGAAAAAAAAACCTCTCCAGCGCTTAATCGACCTAAAGCAACGAGAAGCCCGGTTTAGCGAAAACGAACAGACACACAGGGTTGTTGTGGGCCTGGCGAAACGAAAGGGAAATCAAACACGATGCGCTCGCATTTTGTGCCATAGACTCCGGGCCCTGTTCTCATGCTTTGGCGATGGCCGACTGCCTGAGTTGCGGGAGGAGATGGAGATGGAGAGAAGGTGCACGAAAGACACAAGACTAGAAAACACTAAAGGAAATGAAACTGAAAACCGATGGGTCACACAAAGAACGGTAGTTGTGCCTATAGCCGCGTGGTTTCATTCTTTTGTTTATTTCCTATTCTTGGCCGTGTGTGTGTGTGATGCGTGTGTGATGTAAAAAAGGGGTTTTGTTTTATGATGTAGGAGATGATGGAATGCTAGAAGCAGGAACTGAGCTATGCCCTCGAAAAGCCGGCGCGGACGGAACATGGTTTCCGATTACCAGCCGACGAAGTTAGCCGTGAGTTAGATTGGACTGTGGACGGTCTAGCGCGAGAATGCAATTCTGCGGTTTTTTTTTGTGTTATTTGTTTAGGCGCGAGGTCTCTGCCGAGACACGTTTTGCCATGGTGATTTGATGCCGTGGTTTTAGATGTTTTACCGATTCTGAGAACGAGCTGGGACAGCTAGCTAGAATTTACGTTGCTGAATATCTGCTGGAACGCAAATTTAAGTTACTGAAACAGTAAATGAAGCAGTACTTTTCATCAAAATCGAGAGATAAATCGAGTTCTCAAGACTTCTATTGCTCCAGGTATCCAAAGATATCCAAATATCTACCACTCCGGAAAAAGCATTAAAAGTCTTTAAGATTTGATGAATAAATACTTCAAAATATCATATTTTGATCAAGTGGCGTCTTTTGCTAAGGCGCTTGGTTCAACCTTTAAATTGTATACTTTAACGCCTTCATTAAATCTCAATTTATTTTCACATAACTTCATTGGTCCTCATGGTCGAATAAAAAACTGTTAGTTAGTTAGGTAGTCTGGTGTCATAATAACGATATTGATGGTCTAGTTGAAGGCTGGCAACTTTGATTAGTTTCTCGTAATAAAATGTAATTGCAGCAGCTCTTCCTTTTTATTGCAATACATCTCCTATCAAGAATTCTAAGGAACAACTTCTTTCAGGACATGGATTAAAAGATGTCATGTGTTTGAGACCGAGACTATGTTCATTAACCCTGAGAGATTACTGGAACTATTGCTTATTTGTTTATAAGACATTACTTACGAATACTCGATAGTCTTAGTCTCAGAAATCGTGTGTTCAAGACTTTGTATATACTATTTCCTTTCTTGAAATAGAATTAGTTTTTAAGGAGCTTCAAACTCCTTACCTAAGCCAAGTCTATTTTCAAATAGATGCATGCTTCACACACTTCGCTGCAGGAATCTTCAAGAAGTCATGTATCGGAAGCTGTACTCAACATCCTCTATTTCTCTTTCAAAATTATCGATCAAGACATCGACTCTCAATCAAACGCGTGCCCCAGCCAGCAAAAAAAAAACTCACGCCATGTTTAATTTTCCAGCCCGCCAGTATTAATCACACCTGATCGGACCTGATTGGAACATGTAAATGTAAATCCAACCAACCGAAATGGGGCGAGAATGAATATTTTTAGACCATTGGAATACAGACATTTACCCAACTAATGATGCCAAAAACCGTCCAGCTGTGTATTGGTTCACGATTAATCATTTCCCACAACCTCAAAAAATGGTGACCTAATTTCGCGTTGCTTCATCCGGTTTTGTGCGTCCCCATCGTCGTCGGAGATTAGTTCTGTAGCACGGAAAAGCGTGGGTTGTCGCTTCCGGAGCACTAAGCTCCGAGCGCTCGAGTGTCTCTTTTCCGTAGCCATTAACAGGTACGCTGCTACTTATCACCTTAGCAATGACAACTCGTCCACTTAAGAGTGCTGCGGGCCATTCGATTTTCATGCCACTTTTATTAGCCATCACAAGAAAACCATCACACTAATTGACCGGAGGGATTGTGCCGTCTGCACTGGGGTTATTTGGAATCGCAGAAAGCACCGACAGCCAGCTGGCAGATAGAGCGAATCAGTCGTTGCGTTGCAATTTTCCTTACAGGCGTTATGACATTCACCGAATAGCGGCGCGCGCGTCAGCTTTGATTATTCAACGGGCTGGACGCATGCCACAGAGCGAAGAAGTGACCGATAGAAATGGCACCCGGGATAAAGTTACAGTCTCAATCTGTCACAATAATTTAGACATACACACAAACACACACTGTGTGTCACTGTGACCCATCTGAAGGTCAGCCCGGACTGGCCGGATTTCCAGATGGGAAGTTGGCATGCCACCTGTCAGTTTCGGTATTATCTTTTGCGTAAAAGTTGACTGTTTTTTTTTTTTTTTTGGGGAGACTTTGGTTCCGCTTTCTGATTTCATTTTCATTGGAATTGCGGAAACTTTACGCAAACTTGCTGTTGATGGGAAAGTGTTTTGTGTTCACATGCGAACGCTGGACATTAATTGACTACGCTTAGTAGCGTTTTGTTTTGTTTAATGTCAGACATTTTGTGAGGACTTTGTTGACTCCAGGTTTTTTTGTTGTAAATACAAGAGTGTGTACCGCAATAGAACATATTAATGGGCATTATGGTGCCCAATTTTAATCCTCTATTAGACAACACAAAGCAAACGGGAACCTGAAGCCCTGGCCTGGGAAAAATACTAGCACCAGACTTTCACTTTCCATTACCAGCCGGATGGCGAGCGTAAAGTTCGGCCCCGAAAATCTGTCACCGTCCGAGCGGATAAATGTAAAACAACGGATAAACGTTGACTTAACGATGAACTTTCCTCTGGAGGGTTTAAAAGGGTAGGGGGAGAAAAACAAGAGCAAACGAACTCGCACCGCAAGCTATCCTTAAAATCGTATGAATAATGACCGAAAACTGTCAGGATAGTTTTATTTTATGGCGCGTTTTTTGTTGTTGGTGGCCCACGTTCGTTATGATTCATGCGTTACACACTTCGCCAATCGGTACGGTTCGAATGGGGATGGCTTTCGAAGCTCCTCCATTTCCATATAAGGTAAAAATAATCATTATCCCTGGGTGGATGGATCCACGAAAAACAGAACCTGCTCAACCTCCAGCCTTTCGTACGGTTAATTTCGCAGTCGTTCATTTGTGCGAAAATTGCGATGGCATCGTCGCTATCTCTCCCGGTTGGCCATTAATCAAGTCCGTTGGCGCGGGTTCTCTTGGTGTGTGTGTGTGTAGGTTTCAAACTGGTTGCAAGAACCGCAGTATCCCTTCTGGAGCACCGGTTTTTGTCGGTGATGCGTCTGCGTTTATGCTGCCTTTTTTTTTGTTGGTTTCGTTTTTAAGGTCCACCGTCTGGTGGTGCTGGTTTCCTGATGTTGCCCGTCGCCATCGATAGTTAACGTGGGACGACAAACGAAGGTTTGGAGACAACCCGATGTTGGTGGCAGGATTTTGTTGAAAGCGAAAAACGGGGGTCCACTCGCCGTGTTCACACAGAAAAAAACACAAAGGTGTGGAAGGAATGGGTGAAAACAAGGATCAGAGGTCGGACACGATCGAGATGAAGTCACGGCAAAAAGAAAAGCAGACAGCGCAAGGGAATGGACGAAAATTTGTGTATGTTTATTTCGCGAGCCCGGGAAGGATGCTGTTGTGTGTCCAGCCGGTTTTTCGATGCTCGCCGATGGACGGAACTTCAGGACACGCACACAGCGAAAGAGGATAAAACGAAACGAAGCTAAATAGGAAACCCCAAATTAAGCAGCAAAATGCTATTTTTTTGGCAACATAAAACATACGGACGTTGAAAGTTTTGGGAGCGAAGCAATGCGAGAAAATTGAGAAAAGAAAAGCAAGGGAACAATAAACTCCTTTCCCCCTCCTAGTTTCCTCTTTACTCTCAACACAACACAGGATTGTTATGTCCTGCCCGGGTCATTTGCAGGAAGAAGACCTCAAATCAGGACCGAAAAGCCCGCGCAAAACGCAACGCGAAAGGAAACCACTGTTTTTCGAACCAAACGCAAAGACCGGTTTTCATCAAACCCGGTTCTTTCGCTCGGTGTAAATGCATTCCGGCCGATCTTCCATTTCTGTGTGCGTGATTTTGGGGTAAGAAATTGCTCTTATTTTCCGTCTCTGTATGTTGCCAATACACCGGGGATAACCGGTTACCGGACTCTTGAAACTGATCACCAAACACAATTGGGGGTGAGCAAAATGGAAAACCACGACGTCTTGCATTTTTTAAGTTGGAAATAAAAGACCCTGGGTGAAAGAAGGTGAGAGTTTTTGGATGCAGTTTTTAAAACGTGATATAAAGCACCGAATCCGACTTTCTGAGATCACGCTCACTCAATAGCTCTTAATAATTGGTAAATCAATTAAAATGAAAGTATAAAAGCGATATCTTCATGATGTGTTTAATGGCGCTGTTACTTTACTTTAAGTTAATTTTACATCGAGCAATCGATAAGGGAACATTATCGACTTCACTCGCTAAATTATTAACAGCTATCAACAAACGGTTTTTTTTCGATAACGACGCTGTAAATGTTGTGCGTCGCTGAGCGTGTGTTATTTATGGGTTTGTGTTGGTGTGTTGTTTCTGGTTTCACACAAACCTTTCTGACTTGCTGTGGGGGAGGTAACCTTGATAAGAAAGTGCATTTTATCTGCCAGACTGTTTTGTCTGAATGATGGATGTGTATCACGTGCGAGTTGGTTTTTCAATGTTTGCAGTTTAATTTGAGTCATCAGATATTGCTGGCAATTGTTATTAATATGCTTGGGACATTTCTGTTCTGATACGTCATTTGAGAGTCTTATATCAAAGCATCTTTGATTGTTAATGGCGTATCAAGAGTAAAACCAAGATTTACCAAGTTTCACATAATGAGTTTAATTGATGCCCTTAAAACTTTATTTGAGGCATTCAGAATCTCTTAGTTTAATTTCTCTTTCAGTCTCAGAGTCTCTGTTCTCTTTCCTTCTTTAGGAACAAATTACTGAGATCTCTGACGACTTAAGATTGAATATCTGATAACTTTAAGCTGTGTTCTGTCAAATAGTCTAGCAGTCACATCAGTTTAATAGAAACAGACAAACTTATCGCGAACCGTTTGACAACAGATACACTTTTGGACAGTCCAGTCCAGTCCAGTCCAAGTGCATCACGAAGTTGCATATTTTAGCTCAGAATAAATGTGCTACATCTTGCAAGAAGCACAACTTAAGGCTAGATAATAGTGTAAAATGTATATCGAGACAATATAGCCCAGTTTATATAGTTATCATTCCATTACATTCTTTTCGTCACATGAATTAGACTTCCTAAAGAAGCTCAAGAAGCTCAAGAAAACGAACTAAAATAATGTCATTTGCTCGATTAAAATATTACGATTGTGACGCAGGCTAGTTTAGGCCTTCAACTTGAACGGAGAGTTAGTAGTAGCATTTAAGCCACAAGAATTCAAAACACATACATGGATCCTACTATTTAGTGTTGTACTTATAATGCATTATTGAAGATTTAAATTTTAACTTAAAATTCTTTTAAATATAGCAAATCCCATAGTATTTGAAGCGTTTTAACTCTTTTGAGCCTTAATAAATAAGCCAGTAAATACACAACGTAAGTAATCGTTTGCTCTCAGGTTCTCTGGGATCGAAACTTGATTTCCGATTAACCCTCGTTTCTGAACATTTTGCAAACTTCAATATTCAGCTCATGTTTTGAGGGCGTTTATAGAAACTCCATGTTGGTTTATCTGGTATCTCTATAAAGTCTGCTTTAATTCAGAAAACTTTTCAAGTATTATCGTGCGATCACAGCTGCATTATGTGCTGCAAGCTTCAACCAAACTCAAACACGCGCTGCAACATAAAATTGTGGCCCCAAAATTTTATCTCCCTTGCCCTTTATCACTCTCGCTTTAGCACAACCACACTGGCGACGCATATGCTCTTAAGGCTCCTCTTTCGATCACTCTCCCCAAAACAACCTCAAATCAAAGAATAGTTTTCTGTATGCGAGACCAGGAAAGACGAGAAACGATCTACCGAAGCGCAGACCGTTTGTTGCTGACTCTTGAGCAGATCGTTTTGGATGTCGTCGTCGTCGTCCTCTTCGCCCAACATTGTCCAAACCACGCGATCTTTGGCCGTGCATGAAGGCATGAAACATTCAAACGGCCCAGCAAGAGAAAACCAGGAACAGAAAGAGACTGGAATACCGGTATATATGCAGCTCTCTACGAGGTTTACTTATTACTTTGCCCTTACCGCGTTTATTGGGCTGCGTTGCGTGTGTGTGTGTGTGTTTGTGCTGTATTTGGTGTCTTGCGAATGGAAGGGAAAACGAGAGAGATGGCGTTTATTTTTTCTTAATATTTATTTGGGGCAGTGAGGCGTGAGTAAAAAATGCACATAATAAAGCATTTTTCGTCACCACGCACTCCTACACACGGTCAGGCACATAGCGGCTGCATAGCTATATGGTTCGTGGTTTATGTAGCGTGCTGTACACGAGACACGAGCATTGGAAAGAAACAAACACGTTAGAGACTTTTCGTTGTATTAATCGTTTTGCTTTCTGTTTCACCTTCTGCACAGTGAATTGCAATGTCAAACTTGTTTCGCTTCTTCTCCAAAACCGAACAAAACCAGTCTCAAATGTCACACTAGTTCCGTTTTTGGGCAAATCTCGTCTGGCTCTTTGCTTTATGGAGCATAATAAGCTGGGTTTGCTGTACCGAAAAAAAAACCCAAAACTACAGTCGCCATTTGTGTTTTGTGCCAATCCCTGGTCACGCGTGTTTCTCGGTGTGTGCGCAACCGGCTATCCTACCACCATCTTGATCCGTGCGATCTCTCTCTCTCTTTCTCTTGTACTCGTGCGTGCTTCTTGGAAGTAACTCAGTGCGGCACAGGGGTTGATGTTGGCGGTACGGGTGAGTGGGGTTTGGAGAAGAATGCATTTGCCAAAATAAAAAAGGGTGAAGAAAACGGTAGTTTTTTTTGTTGTTCGTTTTGCTTTACGAGCATGAAATCTAAACCCCTTTCACTAACACACGAGCGAACGGGTGATTCTAAGAAACCGATCCGAACAGCCAGAAGTTGCTGCGCATGTGTGTTTACGCTTTGGGGGCCCCCTATTAACCTCAAACTATCGTGTCATGCGCGCCGGCATTTTTCGACGCTTGCCGAGAATGTGTGGAACGAGGCAAAACTTCGTATCACAACCACAGGCTCACACACACACACACCAGGAAACGATTTTATGGCGTTGAATTTAGATCATTTCCGACGGCTTATTTCACCTAAAACGCATTTCATTTCGCAATCTTTCGGTTTAATGTCGGTTTAATGCATTTTTAAAACCATTTTGTCGTGGCGGATGCGTACCAAACGTCACACACGTTTGACATTTTAGGTGGTGGAGCGGTGAGCGAGTGAGAAACACGATCGTCTCACACGAGCGGGTGAAGATGAGATCGAGTTTTCTCATCGCGCAAAAACGGCGAAAGATAAATAAATCATCTTTTTTTCTCCGTGTGTTTGTGGTGGTTTGAGACGAGTGTAGGTGTGTGTGTGTGTGTGCTGTGTTAGAAAAAGGGTGGCATAAAGGGCAGCATGCTGTGCACACCTTCGCTGTGGTGTGTTTGTGTTGGGCGAATTCTTTTATGAGCGCAATTTCTAAGCGCTTCGCCTAAGGGTGAGAGTTGCACGCGCACGCATTCATCCCCTATTTGCGCGCGCGCGCTTTGATAGTGTTGGTGTGATATACAAAAGGGGGGAAGAGGTTTAATATTTGTTTTCTTTTTCCCTTTCCCCTTTAGACACCATTCCTTTCATCTCCATCACTTCTCTTTCTCGTCTTCAAGTAACAAAACGCATCATCTTACACGCGCTGAGTCTCACTTTTTCGCTCTCTCTCTCTATCTCTCTCCATCAAATCTTTTATATCGAACGATATGAGCAAAAAGCACTCTCACTCACACACGTTTGCGGTTTTCTTTTCCTCAACCGCTTGAATCGATCAAAGCAAGCCGGGAATCAGTAAGGTTTTGGTGATAAAACGGGGGTGGTTTAGAGGTTTGCGGGAGTTGCTGCGTAATCAAACATGTGTTCGCGCTTCGTCCGAACGAGTTGCATACACATGCTCCGTACACATGTCATGCATCGAATAATGTCTGGTTTTTGCTGCTGCTGCTGGTTCTGAATATCGTTTTGCTTCTTTCGGCATGTTTCAGTAAAACTGTCTTGCGTTGTTTTGTATGAGGAAGCGAACATCGCAAAGTCTTTGGAGCGCAGGCGCCAAAATCTCGACCTGCAAGACATTACGCATACCAGCGTGCCTACCAGCGTGCGCACGAGATTTTCGTGATGCCTGTGAGAATGTTCCACATTCATAAACATTTCTTCCTGCTCGTCGTCGTTCGAGTCGTGCTTGCGCTCAGCATCCCCGCTCGTTACTTTGGAGTCACACAGTCACACTATTTTTAGCAGGGCCCGCACATTGCGGCACGAGTTTTCGGTGATGTGTTTTTATTTTTAAATTAATATAACCTCCAAAAAGCGAAAGATGAGCCAGAGCCACAACGTTTGAAAATGCCAATCCACCTACGCGCGTGGCACACGCCAGTGGTTACAAACGGAGGGCAGTTTTTCGTGGGTACATATTTGCTGCGAAGATTCGTTCTTTGTAATGGAGGGCGAGAGAGCTAAATCCCCTACACTAAAGGGAAAGTCAATTATGAGCTAGCTGTTGAATGATTTTCTGATGTTGTTCATGCTTGCTTTGGTCGAACGTGGTAAGCGTAAGCGAAGACGTATGATTCGGCCTAAATGTTTTACCATACGGCACCGGTTTGCGTTGGGTGTTTGGTGGGATGTGTGAACTTTTGGAGTTGATTTCGGTGGTGATCTTTGCAGCAGGTTCGTGCGCGTAGAATGCCCTTTGGAATGTGGAGCGATGCGCTTTGATTGATGCGTCTTACAGTGTGCAGTGGTTTATGATTTATGCATTCATATGTGTTTATGCTTTGCATGTAATGTGCGTTGCATTTTAATTCGATAAGTGTTAGAGATTTTTATTCCTAAAACGGTTTTATTTTTGAGTTAATACTAAAACAACTATTTTATAGCTCTTACTACGCTATATGGAATCTTATACAAACGTAAATTATCTATAAATTAGTAACTTTAATTTTATAGAAGAAGTATGCTTCAGATGAACAAAACAAACAGATTAAAAGTGGTATAAACAGTAAAAAAACATAAAAGTAATAACAAACAACTTTGAAAACAAAAAAGGAAGAAATAACATGTATCAAATCAAGAAGAAACACGTATAAATAGCAATGTACAAGTAAACAAACCAATACAGAAAAGAATTTTATAAAAAAATATGAGTCAATAGAGGATAAAACCAGAATCACCAAACCACTGTAAATATTATTGCAAGATTTATGACTCTTTTTATAATTGTTTTCTTTCATGTCTGTCTCTTGCTGCATGTTTGATTGGTCGTTATCTCCTTTTATCACTATTACTTTCACTTTCTCCTTTCATTCTTTCCTTTTATTTTGTTTTGTTTTAATGTTCTTAGTTTATTTTTATTTTTTTATAATGTAATTTGCTCTGCACAAATACTACCAATTATTAAACGTTAACCTTTCTCGCTTCTTTTAAACCAAACTAGCCGTTTCGTTTCTGCTGGTCGATTTATTTCCTTTCCGGTATCTAGTTAGCGTGCAGTTTACTTACCTGAATTGCTTCTCGTATCCCCCTCCTCTTCCCTTTTCTCCACCCCTTCTTTTCATCCCCTCTTTAGTCACCATCGAACCGAAACTCCTTTCTCCTCCACGTGGCTTAAAGGTGACTTTCCACGCCAAAAGCGGTAGTTTCACTCCATAATCGGAGCACAAAATTGAGAGCCCAAGCCTACCGAGGCAGTACCGTTGCGAAGGGTGAAATGGGCTACACAGACGGAAAGAAAAGTCACCCCCTATAACCAACCCCTATTGCTTCGTCCACCGTCCCGAGCGTGTTTTGAGCGAGTTGGACATCTCGCGCATGTTTTCTTTTCGGTGTCCGGATTGATTTTTTGTTCATTATTATTCATTCCTTGGTGACGTTTGGGCTTTGGGGCGTCACACGGCGTCACAGGGGGGACGTAAACTGCACCTTTTGGCTGTTGCTCACGCTCTTTACAACGATGTCTCTCTCTCTCGTACTCTCTTAGTGTGTTGGGGTTGGTTGATCAGGTTTTGTTGTGGTGCCGTGTTGTGTTGTCGTTTGGCTCGCTTCGAGCCGGTTGGGAGTTTTTTGGTTTTTTATTCTCCTTTAGTCGTCAACTCCAGCAAAACAAAAAACCTAAAGCCTCCCAGTTACATGAACATAAAACCCGCTAGGTATTAAATTTCGAACGGTTTTGGCTGTTCATTGTTTCATTTCGGTTTTTAAGCTTTTTTGCAACTGTTTCTTTCAAGTAGTTTTTGTGGAGCTAGAGCGTACCGGAGACAAGAAACAAACCTTCAAACTTCGTCATGAGTAGTGATATTTGAAAACACATTTCGGAACGATTATTTGTCACTTAAAATGGGTCGGTCGAGCGGTCAGTTTGTTATGAGGGATTTTAGTGACGCATAACCTGAAAAGAACATCAACTTAACTGATTCTGCGTTTTTTCACTCTCCTGCCTTGTGCTTGAAGGCAGAACAAATTGAACTTTGACGATGGTTTGTTGTTTTGTTTGCGGATTAGAATGGCCGGTGAGAAAAAGGCCCATTGTGTCCCGCTGAACCCTCCGAACTCCACCACCTCCACCACCCGGCAAAGGTGATGCATTGTCAATTAAAGTGCTTGAAGTCTTTCAGTGCCTCCCACACACACACACGCACCAGACAGTTGCAGTTTCGGAGTCTTGGCTTCCTGCCGATGCTTATCACACACTAGTGTCTGCCGGGTGAAGGCTGCCGCTCAAAACGAAAGCCTTTATGGGAAGCAGTTAATCACTTTGTCATGCTATTGCTTAGCCCCTCTCTTGTTGGCTACACGGTTCGGTTACCGTTTGACGGTTGGATTAACCTTGTGCGTTTGGGAAGTTGCTTTGTGGCGCGCGTTTTGTTTTTCTTCGCTTACTCAAAGTTCGCGAAAACGTACAATATTCCGCTGGAATGATCATTTGGGTGGGTTTCGGGTTTTGCACCACCGGGCGGTACCGTTTGCTCCACTGAAACACTTCACTGTGCGGGAGTTTTGTTTTGCGTTGTGTGTTGCGGGAGTTTGTGCCGGGATATTGAAGAGCGAAGACAAGCGTATGAACCGGTTTTTGGGGCGCAGTTTGTTAGACCTTGGTATTAAGGCTTTGCAAAAGCTCTGTTTTTATTTTGTTTTTTACTTTGAATTGAAGGAGTGGTTGACAAATAGTGGAATGTGGAAAATAATAATTATTACAAATGAGAGACTATTATATTTCACTCTAGAATTCTCAGTTTCACATTTACTTAGTTTCACATGGAAGTATGGCTTATGTCTTTCAAAATTCTTCTTTATAGCAGCTTTTAATTTCTTTGCTAGTCCCATTTTATCCTATGCCTTACATGTTATACATTTTAATGGTGTGAAAGCGTCTTTATTTTATCCCTTTTACAATCTTTTTGTTTTTTCTATTCATTCTTTTGTAATAAATTTATGTTTTCGTGTACTTTTACATTGAAAATTTCATTTTTTTCGTAACCTTATTGACTTTTTGTACAGTCATAAATTTCTTAGCTATTTATGAATTATGCTGTGACTCACGATTTATAAATTTCGATTACTTCATGATCAAATTACACGTTGCTTTGTTCTTGTTGCTATCATATAGCAAAACCAATACCATTTTATGTTTTATATTTAATTTTTATTGTCTTCTTTATATTTTACTCATTTTGTTGATTGTTTTGCATATTTATTTAATCTACTTTACACGTTTCTTATTAAGTAGTACTGTCGTGAGTATTTAATTGTTTTGTTTCTTGTTTATTTTAATCTTCTTGAAAATAGTACATTAATGTTGTGTTATTGTAGTTCTATTTTACCGAACATAAAGCTAATATGTTTGATAAAATCGATCATCCACTCTAAGTAGTATTACACCTGCAAAAGAAGCTCACAAAACAGTAACCAACTGCCAAAAAAAAATCAGTGAAAAATGGCCTCCCTTTCCCAAAAGTGGATGTACGAAAGGGAAAGTTCATTTATTTCGACTAGAATATTTCCCACCAAAAAACGGGGTGGCTCAACCACTAGAGCAAGGCGGAAAACAATCTAAAAGTGAGAGTCATCTGACGATAATGGGGTTGTGTGGTGAGGTTGTGTGATGGAGGGCTGTAGGGTGGAACTAACAACACACCAAAACATTCACAAATAGAAGCCAACCAAAAAAAAAGGGCGAAACCCGCCGAAGAAGAGCAGCATTTCACAGGTGACGATTATTACCGCCCAAACAGACTGTATGTGGGGGTTTTTTTGTGAGTGTTTGGCTCACCCGAACAACAACAGAAAAACCTCCACGAACAATAAAAGGTTCCACCGGTTAATGGTGTGGTTCCATATTCCAAAAATAGGTGTAAGTGAGTGGCGCTGGTTCTTTTTTTTTGTTGGAGCTTCCAGTGTTGGAGCGTTAATTTCCGCCCGGGTCCAACATTCGGTTTTCCATTCATTGCGAAATGGAAGGTGATTCGAGGCGGACGTATAATACTTTGTTCCCCCTTTATTCTTTATACCAACGATGGATGGAAGTACCCGGATCGTTATCAGGTACATTTTTCACGGTTTTCACTGTTGTTCTGTGAGTGGTTTGAAGGGACCTAAAATGTGAGCAAAAAAACTCGAATGAAATTTAATAAAACGTGTTACTGTAGGCCTTGATTAATTAGATGTGCTTGTTGTAATTGGTGCTGGTTACGTTTAACTAAAACAAGAAAACTAAACACCATTCGCTTTGCCGAACAAGGGGCAAAAAGCAAGCAAGTAACGCACTAACGTGTGTAGTGTTGTAATCGATAGTGCACAACACACAAACACACTCACTGATCGATTTTTCAATCGATTCCACTCGACCGCGAAAAGCACCATTTCATTTACCTGTTTTTCTTTCGGTGCTTTGCTAAACAGAAAGGAGGAAAAGCGTGGCAAAGGGGTGGCAGTCAGTTACGTTATGCTTTTCATAAGCAGTTGAAGATGGGAAAGGAAACGTTTGAAAGAAGGCACCAATAAATCGAGCAAGAGGCGGCTAGGGTGGTACCTCTTAAAGGTGAATGAAGGTTTAATTATAATGATCCATTCCGCACCGATCTGCCACGTAAGTTAGGAACAGCCCAAGAGGGAGACGCTTCATGGGGTGCGAGAGGAGGAGGATAATAATTTCGGCTAGTTTTTAAAACGGTTCCGCCGGCCTGTACCTTCACAAGGAGGCGCTTTATTTTCGTCTGCTAATGGTTAAAAGGTGAGGTGTATATTGGTTAACAATTAATGATTATTTGATTACAGTCAATTATATCGGTGATGGGGATGATGGTTACCTGGTGGTTCGTTTTAATCGTAGCATTAGATGGTGTGTACTCGATTTAATTGTTTAAAAGCGTTTAAAAGCATTAACGTGCGGTTGATGGTGCCTAAAATAATTGCTAAGTTGTTAAAAAGATGAATTTTTAAATCATCATTAACGAAGTTAAGTATATATGATGGGAGCAGTAGTGTACGTGTCGAATAGATAAATTACAGGACGTTAAGATACAGTGTTTCTCACTTGATAATGCAAAGTTACCTATGATTTTTGCAAACGCTCCATACGAAATCGTATGTAGCGTTTGCAAAAATCATAGGTAACTTTGCATTATCAAGTGAGAAACACTGTAAATGCTCAGATACGATATCTAAAAGAATTGTTTTTTTTTATTAGGTTTTTTTAATTATTTTTATAAAAAGATGTCATTTGTTATAAAACGTTCTTATTATGTCATTCAATCACGTTTTCTACGACTTTTTGGTGACCTTTCAAGCATCTTTGAAATTTATAAACATCACCGAAAACTGCTTGTTCCTGAGTACTATGTTTTCTATTGAATTCTATTTTCTAACGACTATGTTTCTACAGTTTATCGATTCTAATTTCAAATAGGCATATTTTCTCAATGTTGTGTTATTTTTTTCAAATTGTAAATGAAAAATAAGTGAATAGTTTTTGAATTTTCTTTTTACAACATTCAATCTCTTTTGCTACGCTTTATTGAAGGCGATTCAAGTAACTTTCAATTTATAAATTCTTTGCTGAAGGACTCGTTTTCTTACTTGTATGTTTTTCAACAATTTTCGAAAATTTGATCGATTTAAGCAAAAAATATGAATACTGCCTCATGTATGAAGATTTATTTCAAATATCTGCTGCATAAAAACGTTTCATAAAAAGGTTTATATAAAGTATTTTTTTCTTTTTCAAAACAAAAATTTGACATTTGTTATCCTCTTTTCTTTTTATTACATTCAATTTCTCTTGCTACGCTTTGCTGGATACCATTCACATTACTTTCAATTTATAAACTACACTTAAAACTGGTCGTTTTCTTACTTCTATGTTTTACGAGCGACTTTTTAAAACGCCTATCGATACAATTTAATAAATACGATAACGTAAAGCGATTTCCAATTTTCTGATAGCCGAAAAAAAGACAAACTCCTGATCACAGCCACCGGTGAAAGGAACTGGTACGGCGAGGTACGCCACTTTGCTCTCAATATTGCTCGACAAATTTTCGAAACCGATTTAGCGACCACCCGTGTCCGAGCGCACCCGTCACGGTCAAACGAGCGTCGCTCCCCAGCTGCGCTCATGAACACCGGCTTATGAACCTCCGGGGTTGGTGATGATGGCACACGTACACGTACATGTGTGCTCTCGATCGCAAGGAAAAAGCCGGTATGCGTCACGATGAGGTTTTTGCCGTATCATAAAAATAGTCACTTTATATCCCTAATGAAAACATTATACCACTAATTAAACTTCAACACTTTCTCTCCACCGCTTGTTGGGACTGAGACACGTTCCACAGTTATAAAAAAAAGGGAACAGCACACATTCATGCCCTTAGCTACTGATGTCCTGAAGCTGAAGTTGGTGGACGTGGGGTATGCCTTTTTCCGGTTTAAATATGAACAGGAGCCGAACGTTTTTCCGAGGCATTAGAACGTGCCAGAAGCAGCATAATCAAATCCTGAGTCTCGTGTGTGTGTGTGTTTTTTGGCTAACCGAAAGAGATGAGGATTGGACAGTGGAGCGGAGTGGATAAAAGTCAAAGTCGAAGATTCAAAGAGTTTGTGATGGCTCAGCAACATATCCACTGAGAGCAACATTGCCCTCAGCCCCGAGTCAGCCAAATACAAGTCGGTAGTCAAATTTGAAACAGGAGTTCTCAAAACTCTCGCAACACCAACCCATAGAAAGGAGGCAGTCTAGATCTGGAGGGGTCTTAGCAGGGCCGTTCTTGCGCACGCGGCGGGGGGGGGGGGGGGGGGGGACAAAAAAACGGGCTGACTCTGGAGAATTTCGCCCTCGTTTGACACAAAGTCGGGAGGATCTTTAGCTGCCTTGGCAGTGCTCTCGGCACCCGACATCATCGTAGCTGTCATTCCGGGGGAGAGACCAACAGTACACACAAAAAAGGGCTAATAAGCGGCTGATCCGCTGATCCTTTCCCACATCATATGATGGTTGGCCGTGGTTTGAGCCGGGTTCAAGTCTGTCCAGCTCGGAGAAAACCCCAAATCCTGACAGTGCTCAGGAAAACGGAGGAGCAGCAAGTGGAAGGTTCGCTATGAATACATTTATGTTGTCTAACAGTTGTTACGCTGGCGCAAGCCCGAACAGAAAACCGGTGCCCGGGAGAGTGGTGAAATTTAATTTTTTGTACAAAATGAAAAATATTCTTCTGCCTTCTTCCTCTCTGTGAGGTAGGTTTTACGGTGGGTTGTTTGTCTTTCGGGTTTTGCTGTTTGGAAGAAAGCGAGCCCGTAGTGCACCGTGGAGTGCATGTTTGTGCAAAATTTATTCCAATATCCTTGGTCTGTGCCCGAGCCTGAGGGAGGCACTCGTCCCGAAACAGCTCGGGAAAGCTGATGACGACGGTGATGATGGTTAGCGCAAGTACTGCACTCGGTAAAGCTCAATGAACCACGAGCTGTGGCGAGACCGGAAGGAGAGATGGTACGGCACGGAAGGGGTTTATGAAATTTTTGCCCTCCTCAAGTCTCGCATGAGTGCTCCAAATATGTTCCAAATAGCGGAGGATCAGTAGTGTTGGTGGTCAGCTTTTGGAGTACGGGCGAAAAACCATCTGTGACCAGCAAACTGTGGAGACGGGTTGGATCCTTCCAAGAAAAGCGGATCAAGGATTTAAAGCGCGGTTCACCGTACACCATATGGTCGCCAGTGTTTTGTTGCTTTGACAGCGGTTTTCTTAAGTTTTAAAGCGAACGCTCTGTGCGTGAAGTTAAAGCAGGAACGAGATTTGAATAATTTATCACACACTCCGACTGTTCGATTCAATATTTGCATTATCACGCGTATCCTACGGGACGTGAGAACGCTTGAAGTGTAAAAAGTGTGCGTCGTTTACCCGTGCTATTGACTCCCTCAATTGAGTACTGCAAACTGCTCTATTGCATGCGTACGTCATTTCTTGTTTTACTGCCGTTTGATTGACGTGAACCTGCGTACGTAGCGGTGCGTACGGCTGTGATATCCGGAAGGACTTTTCGATCCTGCAGCCTGGAGGCATTGTTTCTAAAAGGTTGAAAATAGGACAAAATAAAAAGGGTTCTTATAGCACCGCTACTGCTCCAGTGTTAGTTGCTTTGTTTTGTTTGCGTTGGGAGTAGCAGTTGCCAACGATTCTCTAGCCCAAGGGTGTGTGGATTGTGTTTTTGTCCGTGCCCTCTTTCTTATTAGAATGCAAAATCTATTGTTTTTTCGTACAGTTCATTTGCACATTGCGTACACGTACATGTATGATAGCCGCAGGGGCTATAAGTACTGCCGACGGACGTCAATAGAGCTGCCGACGTCCTTGAACTCACCCAAACACCCATATGAACACGCCCTGTTAGAGCGTTACCGATGCAGGGGGACCCTTCCGAAATCGCTTGAGGTGCTTCGCAACTTTAAACGGGACGATTGGCCCGCTTTTTTCACTCGCTAGCAGTCCTTCAAGGCATTTTGATTCCCTGTTTGGAAGGGGTCCGCCATCTAGACGATTAATAGTTGAGGAGGGAACCAAAAAGACGTCACATTTCAGCTAGCTGGGTGTGTGAGATCCTTCTTCATTTATTACGTCAACGATGGGTATATCTTGGGCTGTTGGGCTGCGTGTCTCACACACGGTAAGGTTTGGCCCGGCCCACTGTATGGCTCGGGAAAACATAAAACAAAAAACCGGGGAAAACGATAAATTTTGGGCTGTGTGCGCGCGCGCGCTCCAGCAGCACAATAAATTACGTGACATTTTTCGGATTCCTCGGATGTGCTAACACCAACCGATTCCAAGAAGTTCCAGGACGCTGTCTTTTGCTGCAAGTTCTGCCCAGTAAAAGGGGTTACAAATGTGCTGGAACTTCTTGATTCAGCAGTTTGTACATTTCTTGTTGCTTTTTTAGCTATCGACCTCAGCTTTACTTACATGTATAAACTTCCAACCACGTCTGTCATCATGAAGCTCGTTTGTCCCGAAAAGGAAGACTTCGATTTCTGCCCGGATCGATATCTTGGACAGCCAAGTCTTTGCCTTTTTTTTCTTCTGAATATCGGTAAAGCATCAGCAGCACCACCAAATCACCGGATATGGGATGTCTGTTTTTTGCGTTTGCTGGTTTTCTGTTGACAGGAACCCGAACAACTCGCTACGAAATTAAGGACACAAGTAAATGGCGTTCTACCCGCTGGAAAGGGATGTAAAGATATTCGGCATCCGGACAAAAAGGGGATGGTCTAGAATTAAAAAGTAAAATTGTTTCCCAACCCAACCCGAAGTGTCTAGTGTCGCTCGGCGGTTGGTCTATTCCTTGTTAAGGATGCTCCATATTCAGTACAAGTTCGGTGACCAAGTTTTTGAGCAAATTTTGGCACTTTTCGCCTTCGCCAGGTTCGTACCAGGTTGGAACTGACCCAAACGTTGGACGATGGCCCAAAATAAGTGCACCGTATTGTAATCTTTGCACCAACCACCTCCGTTTGGTGATTTGGTGTTGAGATTCGAGCATCACCATCCGAAGTCGTCCGTATTTGTGTTGGAGGTTAAAAATATGTAGTTGCAGTGTGTGTGTGTGCGCGCACCACTGTACACCAACCAGTTTCGCTTTTGCATGGAGTCTAATTTGAATTACAGATCGGTTACTGCTGCTGTCTGCTCGTTGCATGTAACGGGCAGCAGCATCAGCTTACGATCATCAGCAACATCATCAGGCCTGGCACCCGAAAACCGGACACCACCGTGCAAAAGCCAGAGTTTGTTTGTTGTTTGTCGTTTGCTGCTCGAAAAATGAAAGTCAAAACGGTGTCGGAAAAATCGTTCGCCCCCCTCCTCAGCTGACTTCCCTCACTTCCCTGGCAGTCATTTTGATGGATGCAAACGTTTGACCCGGTGTCGAATGTGTCCGGAGCGCTGTAGAATGTGCAAAAAGTTGTGACCACAATGTCACAACAAGAGGGGCGTGCGAGTGTGTGTGAAATGGGAGGCGGGTGAATTTGTTTTGGGGTAGGTTTATATAAATTTTTCCGCTTTTTCTTCCCTTTCGCTTTCCACAGTTTCCACAGCGAGAGAGTTCAGCTTCGTACGGGAGTGGACCGGGGAGTTGATGGGTGTGATTTTCCAACCACACTTGCAGACATACAAAAGCGTTATGCACACACGGCGATACACAGACACACGTGCAAATTGCACGAATCGAGTTTCATGCCTGTGGCCGGTGGTTTTGATTTAGTTTTAGTTTTATGTTTTGACTTTTTTGGTGACGGAAAACGCTTTCTTTCGGACTTGTTCCGGGCGTACCATCAATGGTGCAATTTGAACAAGCAATTAGATTCTTCCTATACACGCTTGTGTGGTTTGTGCGGATGTTTGTAATAGTATATTGTCACTTGATTTAGAAGTTTTGTTTTTTTGTTTGTCCCATAAGCAAATTTAATTTTGGGCGAAGGATTGATTTAATTCGTCAAATAGAGAGTGGAGTTTGAGTGATTTTTTCGGGACTGTTTAAAGCGTTGAAACGTTGAAACAGGTCGAGTTTGAGCGGATCACAAGCTGGGAGACTGGATAGCGTATTTGAGAGAGCGTTCGACTGCTGATCGATAGGAATAGGGGTTCGATTCTTAAACTTTATTTCTTCTTCAACCGTGTTTTATCGATGCAACACAAATATTATCCCATAATCCACAAACCATTTATTCCAACTTTTGAGCCCAGAATGTTGTACTAGGAGAGAGAAGTTTTTCCAATTATGGCACACCCCCCCCAAACCCTTTTGTTCGTGTTCATTAAACAACTTCTGTCAAATTAATTTGACTGGCCTGGCTAGCAGGTACCCCGTGTTTCCGCTAGGCGGCGCTACTCGATGTAAACATTATAAATAGGGGCGAAGGGGGCCCGAAGCGGCCAGTAGAGAAAATCTCGCGTACAGGCAAAAGCGGCAATAAATTCGAACCCTATTTCACAAACTCACATAGGTGTTAAAATTTTGCCTCCCGAGAGTCGAATCGTCCGGATAACGTCCGAAATTCGACAACTTCAATACTCATTCAGCAAATTGGGCATTTTGATCCGGTTTGGCGCTGCTTCGAAATCTCCAAACTCTCTATAGTAACGGCCAAATCTTCCAGACGACGGACGATGTGTGCGAGAAGAAAAAGCCATTGCTTTAAAGAAAACTAAACCCATTTTCCAAAAAGTCACATTTCAAGAATCAATTATAGTGAAACTTTTTAACTATGCACCATTTCGGGAACCCGCTTCGAGACGACAAAAATCAATGGATGGAAAATCGATTGCGTTGCTCGCGCTGTCAACGTACTTCCCAAACTCAGAATGCTCTTCTTAATGCCTTCCAGTCCGCTTTCGGCAAAAAAGAAGGTCTAAACGAGTTGGGGGACATGGCGAAGGCTTTTATCCATTGTTTTCGTCTGTCAACGTCGGTGGATGTAAGTAGTTTTGTTTTGTTTCCCGCCCGAACAGCGTTTGGAAAACCGATGTTACCGACCGACGAGCGGGAACACTGTTGTTGCTGTGTGAAGGTTGTGTACGCGCCGTCAAAACACATTAACATATATTTTCAATATGTTTTCATGCAAATTTAATTACCATTCATTTACAATGCTTATTATTGCACCAATACCGTGTGCCGACTGTTTGTGTTTCCCGAGGTACAGAAGTTTGTTCGTCGAGTTTGTCCGAGCTTAGCTTGATGGAAAATCTTTTTTTTTTCCTCATCTGCATGCATCCGCACACGCGAGGCTTATTGACAATCGAGCGAATCCAATCGTAAGCCGAATAACCTTCACCGGTGTATAGAACTGCCGGCGCTACGACTGCATGTGGCATTTTCTTTCGAGAGAGTGACAATTTCCTCAAGTTTACAGTGTGAGTTTTCAAGAAGCGAGATAACAACCCGAAACCCTTTCTACTTGCCTGTGTACCGGTTACGGTTGGCTAACTTTAATTTATGTCTCGCTGCTAACTGCGTTTGCACTAACCACGCTACACGAAGGTGTACAACCAACACCCTTTACGGAAGGGTTTTAAAAGAGGCACTGAAGGGTTGGCTGGTTGAAGTTAAAGGGATACCGTCGTCACATTGTTTCGTGGTGATTGATTAGAGGACGGTGTATAATTGTCTGTACGGGTGCAGCAATCAAAACTCGGTGGTTCAGGTGGGTTTCTTCTTACCTTGAGGTGTGCTATATATCACACACTCTTCCCATAAGCCACACATACACACGGGAAGATCTCGGGATCAATTACCATCTTACGACGAAGGTGATCGTTGTTTTTGTTTACCTACGTTGCAGAGAAAAATAAAGCTGTAGGAGTAGTACCAACGCCTACCGGAAAACCTAAAGCTTCAAGGAAATAGGGCGTCGGAGACACATTACCGCATAAACGCTGCTGTCTGTTTTGGGTACGGCTTGAAACGATCCATTGATCATCCGCCGGGTGCTATTAGCGGGTTGCACGGCCCACGCACACCTGTCTGCGTTCGGTTGGCGTCTTCCGTCCTTCGGCTGTCGGTTGGTTAGTGTTCAATTTTCGGCATGATTAATGCTAGAAGTCAGCAGCATAAATAACCAAGCCATCCTACACTCCCGGGGAGGTTTTGAGCTGCACTGTTTTGGAGAGGGAACGAACGAACCTCTTCAGACATTCATCGATATTCGCAGGACCATTTCTAGCGTGATGCAGCTATTTTCTTCGCTCTATTGCGTGTCTCAGGTTTTTGTTTTTCTGGTGGGGAACGGCGCAAAGTTAGTGGAGCACAACTCCAATTATGGCGTTCGAACGGCCCCGTGGGCGAAAGTGATTGCGTTTGCGCCTTTTTGGAAGTTTTGTTTTTGGAGTTTTGGTTTTAATGGGAACGAATGGATAAACGAACCAGCTGTGGAGGATCTCTTGATCTTAACGTAAATATCATCTGCGCTTCTTGGCGGCGAAGGTAGATTAGCATTAAGACATTTGTTTGTTTGAAGAAGTTGTTGTGCAAGGGGTTCTCTTTTTTTGTAGGAAGACCCATTGCATCATTGGTGGACTTCAAGGAGGATATCCTTATCGATATGTTGTTTTATTTATATTTCAATATTGTGTCACGCATTTACGCGTGCGCCTTCTCTCTCTCTCTCTCTCCCTTTTTCCATCGGCGAAGTGAAAGCAATTAAAGTAGGGAAAACCTTGAAAAACTCGACGGCTTTTAGATATGTTAGCACACGCAGCACGCAACCGGGACCTTCAGCTGTTTGGTGCTGTTGAACCGATAACTATGGCACGAAAGGGGTCGTATCGGTACCCAACCCAACCACTAGGTCTAGCCTGACCAGCCCTCAAACAAACCTTCGCCACGCCAAAACACTTTGGCAGGCGCCCCCTAAGTTCTTGACGTGGTCCTATACGCTGCGTGCAACCTCGTGTGTGAGCCTCTGCGGATATTCATGTTCCCGCACCAATATCCCATGGGTTCGCAGATCCCAAATGGGCGCTGATGGGTGTGTGAGAGGGTGTGTGCCGTGCAGGAAATCAAACAAATGACGTGTTTTGAAGCCACTCTTTCCGTTCGCATGTTTGCTAGATTCACGAGCTGTTGACTAACACCAACACCGTGCTAGTATGGCAAATAATTCGCAAACGGCGATCGATTTGTGGCGACCCATTCAGCACAAGCGTTTAGAATGGTTTTGCTTATATTTAAACGAGCAAAATGGGATAAAGAAGGGTTTTAAAAATGTGGAGAGAGAGAGAGGGTGATGAAAAGCAAGGGAAAGGGAGTTGAAGAAGCATTAGCATAAGTTGGGTTGGGGGACACACGGTGGACGGCGGAGAATTGAATAAACACTCAGCGCGCAACGTCTGGTTAATGGAATACTATGCAAATCGGTTGTTGTTTAAACTGATTCAGATGCCGAGTGAGAGAGAGAGAGAAAGAGAGAAAGAGGGAAAGAACAGAGTCTGATTTTAGCATTCTTTAAACGGTGGTAATGAGACTTGGAAACTCCGGAACGCTGGAAGCGAAAGAATTATTACACGACGAAAAGCTCCCCAAGAACTTGTAATGGGTTTTGGCGCCCAATTCCTGATCCCACGATTGATGGTACACAGTTTCTTTCGGGGTGCCAAAATACATTCAAATGTCCCCCCGCCCCAGTGGGATACCATATTTGGTGTGCGAAAGGTACAGTACCCAATTCGGAAATGGTCACGGGAATCGGTTTCTTGTTTATAAATTACACCGATTTTGACAGTTATCTTCCGTACGCTTTGGTGCATTATGAATTGATGCGAAGAAATCAAATTTATGCTTCTCGGTTTTTTGTGTGTTGTTCCTCAATTACCGCAGCTCCGTAGACTTTTGTAGACTTTTTGACCTAGATCTTAAGGTACAACGTTAGACGATGAATTGCGACAAAACGACATTCTTACCCTGCCGGGACCTCGCCGCATTGTGTACCTTGTTCCCCTTTTCACGAATCACGAATGCGTCTTGTAATGCGCGGAGCCACACGGGCTTTTCTTGGGACAGATGACACGGCACAATACACCGAACAACGACGAGCCTTCCTGCTAACAATGCCACCCGAGCGCTATTTTCTCTCGCCCGGATGGTGTACGATGACGAATCATAACTGGGACCGGGTTGTCCGCCCACCTTATGGGCGCTTAGTCCGTTTGTTAAACTTTCTCTTCACTAAAGCCCATCTAACAGTAGTCAAGTAGTGGTACTCGCTGTAGCACAACTGACGCAGAGGCAATACGAGGCTGGTGACATCCGGAGCTCAACCATTTGAGAACTCTCATCCTTTTACCCGTTTGAAGTTGGCGCCTTCGACGTACCGAATGGGTTTTGTATGATTTAACCCAGTTTTGCAAATTCACGCTCCCACAAAGCCCACCCCTCAGGTGGAGATACCTGAGCGCATACTGTTCTTCGGGCAAAATGTCAGAACAATTATACGCCATTTCCTATCGACATTTTCCTTCGGGCTCTTTCACTTTGGTAGTTGGAGGCACTACTCCATCTGTCAGGCGTAGTAACAGTAGTGGTGGCGGTGGTAGTAGTATCCCGGCACCGAGTTTGCCGTAGTGATTATTGCTGTTCCATATTGTTCGCGCTTGTGTAAGCTTACTGTTTCATGTTCACTGCCCGAGCTTCACTACCCATTCGTGACTTTCTGCTTGCTCGGTGGAGTTGTTTCCTCGACGGCACAAAACGGGGATCGCAGTTTTGTTTGCTCGTTTGCAGACCGAGATGGTGTTTCAAAAATCGTCGACATCATCCTTTGTTGACATGTAAAACCTC
>KZ061603.1:234027-260085 GCA_002091835.1 Anopheles maculatus
TGAAGCCACTCTTTCCGTTCGCATGTTTGCTAGATTCACGAGCTGTTGACTAACACCAACACCGTGCTAGTATGGCAAATAATTCGCAAACGGCGATCGATTTGTGGCGACCCATTCAGCACAAGCGTTTAGAATGGTTTTGCTTATATTTAAACGAGCAAAATGGGATAAAGAAGGGTTTTAAAAATGTGGAGAGAGAGAGAGGGTGATGAAAAGCAAGGGAAAGGGAGTTGAAGAAGCATTAGCATAAGTTGGGTTGGGGGACACACGGTGGACTTATATCTAAACGAGCAAAATGGGATAAAGAAGGGTTTTAAAAATGTGGAGAGAGAGAGAGGGTGATGAAAAGCAAGGGAAAGGGAGTTGAAGAAGCATTAGCATAAGTTGGGTTGGGGGACACACGGTGGACGGCGGAGAATTGAATAAACACTCAGCGCGCAACGTCTGGTTAATGGAATACTATGCAAATCGGTTGTTGTTTAAACTGATTCAGATGCCGAGTGAGAGAGAGAGAGAAAGAGAGAAAGAGGGAAAGAACAGAGTCTGATTTTAGCATTCTTTAAACGGTGGTAATGAGACTTGGAAACTCCGGAACGCTGGAAGCGAAAGAATTATTACACGACGAAAAGCTCCCCAAGAACTTGTAATGGGTTTTGGCGCCCAATTCCTGATCCCACGATTGATGGTACACAGTTTCTTTCGGGGTGCCAAAATACATTCAAATGTCCCCCCGCCCCAGTGGGATACCATATTTGGTGTGCGAAAGGTACAGTACCCAATTCGGAAATGGTCACGGGAATCGGTTTCTTGTTTATAAATTACACCGATTTTGACAGTTATCTTCCGTACGCTTTGGTGCATTATGAATTGATGCGAAGAAATCAAATTTATGCTTCTCGGTTTTTTGTGTGTTGTTCCTCAATTACCGCAGCTCCGTAGACTTTTGTAGACTTTTTGACCTAGATCTTAAGGTACAACGTTAGACGATGAATTGCGACAAAACGACATTCTTACCCTGCCGGGACCTCGCCGCATTGTGTACCTTGTTCCCCTTTTCACGAATCACGAATGCGTCTTGTAATGCGCGGAGCCACACGGGCTTTTCTTGGGACAGATGACACGGCACAATACACCGAACAACGACGAGCCTTCCTGCTAACAATGCCACCCGAGCTATTTACTCTCGCCCGGATGGTGTACGATGACGAATCATAACTGGGACCGGGTTGTCCGCCCACCTTATGGGCGCTTAGTCCGTTTGTTAAACTTTCTCTTCACTAAAGCCCATCTAACAGTAGTCAAGTAGTGGTACTCGCTGTAGCACAACTGACGCACAGGCTGCATGGGGCTGGTGACATCCGGAGCGCAACCATTTGAGAACTCCCATCCTTTAACCCGTTTGAAGTTGGCGCCTTCGACGTACCGAATGGGTTTTGTATGATTTAACCCAGTTTTGCAAATTCACGCTCCCACAAAGTCCACCCCTCAGGTGGAGATACCTGAGCGCATACTGTTCTTCGGGCAAAATGTCAGAACAATTATACGCCATTTCCTATCGACATTTTCCTTCGGGCTCTTTCACTTTCGTAGTTGGAGGCACTACTCCATCTGTCAGGCGTAGTAACAGTAGTGGTGGTGGTGGTAGTAGTATCCCGAGTTTGCCGTAGTGATTATTGCTGTTCCATATTGTTCGCGCTTGTGTAAGCTTACTGTTTCATGTTCACTGCCCGAGCTTCACTACCCATTCGTGACTTTCTGCTTGCTCGGTGGAGTTGTTTCCTCGACGGCACAAAACGGGGATCGTAGTTTTGTTTGCTCGTTTGCAGACCGAGATGGTGTTTCAAAAATCGTCGACATCATCCTTTGTTGACATGTAAAACCTCTGCTCGCTCCCTCCGACTGGGAGCTAATCGGGACCGAACGAATCGCCCATTGTTGGACGACTTGCACATGGCGCTACAAATATGACGCTGCCGACTCCCAGGATTTGCCACAGATTTTAGGTGAAGGAAATGAATTGTAAAGATCGATTCTTTACATTAGGAGCGATGGTGGCGTGTCTGGTCGGCGAGTGGATAATTCTTATACTGAGGACTGTGTTTTTTTTTTCGACTGAACAAAAGAACTAGTTACTGTATCATCTACATGAGGCGGCGACAGTCAGTGCCAGTCAGTGCGTGTGCTGTAACGGCAGGCTTTTACAGATTTTTGTTGTTGTTTTTTGCTGCATTAAAACCTCATCGTCAGCTTGCGATGCGAAAGACGGCTTTCCATTCCGTACCAGCCCAGCCTTTTGTTTTCGCACTTAGATTGAGAGCCATTCCAGTCATCTGCAGCACACAACCCCGATGACTATAAACGTAAAAGAACGATTGTGTGAGTGGGTTGTTGTTGGCTTACTCGGTTTTATTATCTCTCCGTTCGGAGCTGGCTGTGTATAGGCCTCAGCAAGAGCTGCAGATGACAGGGACACACCACGGTCTGACCGATCCGTTGATCGAATCGAACCGTTCGTTGATGCACTCATTGGTCTTTTTGATTGAAAGATAGCTTGATTGGTACTGAGGGAGTTGAGGTGGGTTTTTTTTTGCTTCTTGCAAATGAAAATCTGTTGGCGCACAATTGCACTTTGCTCCTATTGTTTCCAATTACGTTACTGCTGGATGTAGGCCCGTTTTGGACGTTCGCCTCCGTAACAAGATAACGTGTGTCCGGAGTAAGTTCCAAATGAATCATACGATACACGGGGGTAAACAAAAATCCTGTTTTTAACTCACCAACTCCACGGACGAGACGAGTGAGAGATGTATAGGAAGAAGCGAGCGAGAGAAAAAAGAATCAGAAGAATCCGGAGCTGATGGTTGATCCCTAGCACACACAACAGCAAAAAAGAGTCGTTCACTGTGAGAAAACCCACCACGTGGGATGAACGTTCAAGAATCAGAACACGTTTAGAACTGGAGCCGGTTTTTGTGGTGCGTGCGGTGCCTTCGCAGCGCGACTGTCCCCTTCTCGCTGTACCGCACTATGTGCAATATGTAGGTGAATGCAATGAACTGAAGTCAGCTGCAGAAGACGCAGAAAGAGCGGGCGAGAGGGAGAGGTCGTCGTCGTCGTGCGGTGTGCAATCGGATACCGTAGCGCCATGTTCGTACGCCCACATGCAGTTCGCTTTCGCTGCTCGTTGCAACACTGCAACTCACCCTTCTCGGGGGAAATCATTGGACCAGTTGTCTTCAAAGTATCGCTCGAGGTTTTTCGTTGTTGTTGTTGTTGTTGCTGCTGACTGCCGACTGAGAACTTGCATTCATTTCACCACCAAGCATGGCTTGAGAACGTTATGTCGCTGTCTACCGCTTACCAGACGAGCGGGTTTTGGTGTGGACATTAAGTCAAAACGGGGCCGGTTCGTTGGATAGTGTCGTTTAATCGATACCGAGCACCTACAGAGGCCTGTATCCGATGTATCGGTTGACATTTAGGAAATCTTGCCTGGCGTTACTTTGTAGAAACGTGAGTTGGTTTGGTTCGGAGAACCGTTTCGCTTCCGTAACGTGGACGGATTATCAATTTCGCTTTTACTGGACGCTGCTGGAGTAGCTCTCCGGAGTGGTAGAATGTCCGGGATTTGGTGGTTCAGCTATCGGAGGAGGCAGAATTCCTTTGAGCATACTATCTCACCATATACGCAAACACAACCAAATTCAGATCTCCGGATGGGTAGACATCCGAACGCGTCCAATGTTTGCAGTGTCTCAGATTGTACCCAGGTACACCCTACTGGATATCGATAGGTCCCCCCGGTGTGTGGTTGAAGGTGCGCTGCAAAACGATGCTGACAAACGATCTCAGCCGGGGCGCAACTACCCGACCCGACCGCACCACAAGTATCGTCCTGCTGGTCGACCTAATTGATTGCGAAACTAGTTTAGACAGCGCCTTTGTCGGGTTGGTGTTTCGCCTTCTACATACGGTGGATATATAGTTGAAGCAAGTTAGCGGGACACACTCTCACCAGCAGGGTTCAAGTGCGGGTGTCTCCCCCTTACAGTTCCGCATTGCTGGGAAAGTGGCCGGATTTATCGGGCTCATGTGTGGTGGGCGAATCTCTGGTAAACAAAACTGAGCGATAGTAAAAGTTACTCCCTTGTACTCTGCCTCAACAAAGGCGACATCAGCAACGTTTATCGATTCCTGTGCCCGAATTCAACCAAGGCATCGGCATCGGCGAGAGTGTGTGCATGTGTGTAAATTGGATCTGATACAGGCAGAAACTGGTTATTGCACTTTCAATTGACTGTGGCCGTATCGCTTTAAAAGATTTGCCAACCAGCCAACCAGCCCTCCCGGTCCAACAATCCGACATCATCCGAGATGATCTGGAATGAATTGGGCTCGGTTCGCCACACTAAAAAGCGTTTTTCAATATCAAACCCCTTATCTAGGCATCGTGTCGGTGTGTGTGTGTGTGCTTGTGCTGGTGACAAATGCATCACTGATACTGATACCCGGATTCCGCTTCCGGGCTTGCCTGGTACGGAGTACCGGATCAGATACGCAGCGCAACGCTGGCTGGCTGGTTGTACCGGTGTCGTGTCTCCTCGGCAGGGTGCCTCTTTAATGATTCCCGTGAGCTACTGGCGTGGCGTTCGCCTCCATCTAGGCAGCTCGCTCGACACCCTCAAGGAAACGTGCCACTATCATGCACAGCAATACAACGGAGCTGTTTGCCGATGGGGGTTTTTCACAGCCACAAACGATGCTTCTCTGCCGAACAAGTTGGATGTAGGCACACACGTACACGCACATACAACATGCATTCCCACTGCGTGCGTGCATGTTTTTGTCATTATATTCTGTTCTGAAGCGCGCGCGATCCAACAGCCGTTTTTAATTGCGCCCATACACCGTCGTACGGAGTGGGGAAAGTATTTGCTAATGACGGTCTCGCACACTTTGCGTAGCGTGGTTTAAGGTTTTTGGGTGGCGTTGCAGTTGTTTTTAGAGGCTTGGGCTTTGCACATAAAAGAGAAGTTCTGTGCTTTCCGGACTACGTGTCTTGAAGCGGAGCGAGCGATATTAGATTCATTTTTTCTACACTTTTTCTTAATTAGCATATGTCTGTTGGAAGGCGTTAAAATAGTTCTCTATTTGACTAATTTCTTCAATAATCTCTTAAAATATAGAGACATAGAAATCCTTTTCATGCGTCATCCCAAGATATACGAACTTCTCCAAAGCGTGAAGTTGTCATGCAAAACCTGCACGAGTTGGAAATGGCGCCATTACCCTTTTTGGTCCTCGGATCATCAAGAAGCAACCAATAAGCACCACTTTCAAAAGGTCACTCACGCACAGTCTTGAAAAGCACGTCCAAAACATCCAAACGCACTGCAAGCAGTGTCGTGAGACTTACGAGCATAACCCGCCAAACGCTAATGGCGTTACCGATCACGGTCCCAGTCTCAGGCTGCATTACGAAACAAGGGAAAATAGTAAACATTTGAATTCAATGGACACTTCTTCGATACATCGCTCCGGTAGAACCCACGCGTTGCCCAGCAGCAGCAGTCATACAGGAATCATCTGGACAAGACGTGAAATGACATTTTAGAAGAGCACCACCAATCGGATTGTGGGTTCGTGTGGGCTGAAGAAGTAACCGTTTGTTTGGCTTCTTTGTTGTTAAGTTCTTACCGGTTTGAGTTCCCCTAACTTGCCCTAAATGGTATACCATATGATCTCACCCTCGGTATTGCGTGTGATACATGGTTTCTTGGCTATTTTCGCGGGTACAAAACTCGGGAATCATGTGTCGTGGAACAGGTTGAGATTAAGACTAGATTAAGGCAATTAAAGATGTGATCAGTTCGTAAATTAATTTGCTAAAATGAAGGTCTTACGGAGGTTGAACACCAGAAAGATCAAAACAGGGAAACATGGGCCCTCACCGACGAAAACGTCGCCTTTGATATCTTATCTTATCATACATGTACTTTGTTTGGATCCCTTATCGACGCACCTTATCGACACTGCCGCCCCAAAAAAGGAACTTTGGCTCTCTTTACCAATTTTGTTTATCTACCGCGTATGCTTAGCAACGCCTAAGCTCCAGTTTATGGATAAAAATTGCATACCGATCGTGCCCGTGTGTCCATGTTGTGCAACTCCGGGTCTCCTGCTCCACAACGTTGCCGTGCACTGGAGTCCGGTAATCTATAGCCATGTGCCTTAAGCGGGGAAAGAGGTTTTTGTGGTCGTCTAATCCCTTCCCCGGCACCAATGTGCACCGGTTCCGAGATGATGTTTACCGGCACTCTGCCAGCCAAATGTGACGTTCGTGCGTTAAAACCGAAAGAAACAAGCGAGAGAGAGTGTGATGGGTGCTTCTGAGCATTGCGTCATCGTTCGGATTGCGCATACGCCTCGCGGGCATCGTCTGTGTTCTCTGTACGTATGCTGCAACCAGCGAGGGCCGCCTGAACCGATGAGGATGAACGCAGCTGTCGCAGCTCTCGGAACGTATGAAGCGTGCTGCGCGTCGAGAGCTATTTTTGCGTTCATGCGCTAACTGGAGCAAAGTTGGAGTTGCTCGGCGATGGAGACACTCGGTTCGAAAGGGCTTGCGAGGTAACTTTCTCTAGTGGTGTAGCGAAGGACCGGAGTTGCAGGGCTTTCTGGTTAAAGGTCGAAACGCCACCCGCGAGAAGTCACGATCGCCAACACAAGCGAAGTACACGAAGAAACCCTACCGTAGCTGTCAATCGCATGCAGCGTGTCTGGTCGTGAGGTGTTGAGCGACAGCGAGGCACCCCAAATGGGTTAGCTGCAATCGTTTTGCCTTCGAAATTAGTTTGCCCTTAGGCGCTCTGCCACCTTCGCGTCTCACCTAAACCGCGCCCAGCAGGGTGGATAATGTCAGATCATTGATCTCTCTCCCTCTCTCACGCTCTAGGTGGCAAACCGTTCGCTTCGCCATTCTCGCAGATGGTCAGATAAATTAACATAAACATTAACTAGTGCCCGGTTGTCACCCGTTCCGGTGGGCACGTGGGACGATTTGAGGTGTAATTGACCAATGGATCCAACTGCCAACGACGTCACCCGTACCTGGAGTGTCTAGAATTGCTCTAAATCGAACAGCAGGGCACAGGCTCTACAAAGAGTGAGTGTTCAATCGCAAAACTCCATGCGATGGGATGATGTTTGGCCAGAGTCAATCGGGCGGTGATGTTTGCTCACCCGAAAAAGACGACTCCCTTTGGGGAGTCTGACTGAATGGGGCGATGCAAATAAAGATTCTCAGCAAGTGTTTGCACACATTGAGTGAGCAGATAATAAAGCGTGATGCGCACACGTACTGTATGTACGCGGCACAGCGGAGTTGAGCTTGGAACCCTGGTTAGGTCGTTTGGGTCACTTCACTAGTTCTTGCAACTCGTCCGCCCAGGCCAATGAACTCATTTGTGGAGAGGGTACGTACGGCTGGATACGTTCCCTGGTCAAAGACCTCCTGGCGGACCTCTCCGTTGGTGTGGGAGGACTCAACCGGATTGAGTGTGTGGAGGAGGTGTTAAATTTCGTAACTTGACTCGAAAACATGACATACCTTTCTTTGCGTATGCGTTAATAAGATGGCCGATAAGGTAGAATCCTCCCGGTATGGAATTAATGATCGTTTTGCTGTGTCTGTCTTTTTTTTTGTGTGTGTTTCGAGTGTCAATGAACTTCCTGGGAACTAAGTTGAATGAGACACCCGCGGGTAATCGGTAACATTAGTAGAAGAGGGTTGCGATGTCCAGCTAAGGAACCGAAACCATTTCAGTGTTACATGGTTGGCTTGAATGGTTGGCGGTTTTCTTTTCGGAAGGCTGAGAAAGGATGTGATCTCATTTTGGGATCTTCCTTTTTTCTGTTCGTGCGTGTAGTGTGGGTAGCAAGATTTCGGATGTGTGTATCTATATTGTGCAATCCATAATCCGAGACCGCATGAGTAAGCGAAGGTCTAATTTTAAAACTTGCGGCTTGCCGTGTACTGCATACGATATGCCACTTGAGTGTGGTGATCGGCGGGATCGACGGAGACACTTCGTTCGTGCACGATGGTTGATATCCATCATCGTTTGAGGGGTTTCCGAGCGCATGTTTCACGCACCATGGACATGTACACACATGCACGATCGGTCGGTCGCACGCCTACACGCGTACAAACATTCTCGACAACCGTACCATGTATTACGAAATGGAGTTTTTTTCTTTAGTTCTTCGACTTTTGATGGTGGCCTAGGCGATGTACGCTACCAGCATGTCACATTTTGGGAAGTCGATTAATTACAGCAAGAGGATGTTCTCTTGAGGTTGTAAGGAGTGTATGCGACAGCGTTACCGGAAAAGATTGTCCCTCATATTTCAGAAAAAACATGTATCAGACAACTTAAGATATTTGAGGACCTGCTGGAGAAAAAATCTTAAATTCTACACCGATGTAAGTGAGCTCGTTTTAAAATGAAATTGTTCACCCACCGATCAACACACACTTTAAGTGTGTTTCGGTTTAAATTCGTTTCCATACGATCTTACTACGGTTTGCTGGGTGAGTGTGCTAATTTATTCAACAGTGCATCCGCCCGACAAGGAAGGAAACGCTTCTTAAAGGATGCAATTTTCTTTAAAGCATCGTCAAGCAGTGCGCCGCACTACGTTCGCTGTGGTCTTGTTTTACAGCACCGATTTTCACGCCTTCAAATGGTGGGCTGGCGGGCAAATACCCGGACGCTGAGATTTTTGCATCTTCCGGAGGCAACCGAACACGGTGCAGTTGCAGCTTTGCCTGGTAGGTGTGTGTGTGTGTGTGTGTGCTTGTGTCTGTAAGTATGGAAAGTGATCACAAAAACCAACCTCATCATCATCGTTGGTAGGGTTGTTGGGAAGCCTGAAGCCTGAAGTTCGCCCCACGCTCCTGATGGCCTCGTCTAGAGTAATAGTAATAACATGCAAATGAAGCGCTTTGGAATCGCTTTTCGGCTTCACTTCTCTCGCTCCTGTTTACTCTCTCTCTCACTCTCTTCGGCTCATGTCAACGAGATGAAGCTGGTCAAAAACTTATCTTTCACGTGCTGCTCGACTTACCCAACAACGTTTTCCCACATCGTAGACGGTTGGGAGGTATAGACGGCCATGGCGCTGTATATTCCACCCGTTTTCGTATCCTCATTTTTCAAACCCCTCCCGGGCAGCTCTCGGTGACCGAGGAACATCGGGATATAGCAGCCATGTTTTTCACGTTGAATGGCGGTGGACAACAACAAAAAAACCATGCAGAAAGATCGGAAACGAAGCAGCCGTTTCGCTATCAATTTGTTTCGATGAAACTAAATCCCAGCATAAATCAATTTAAGCTTGCAAATGGATACGAAATCTTGCCCGAGTGTTGTTGTTGTTTTGGGTTGGTGTGTATGGGTGTGTCTACATTCTCACCACATTTTCCGGGCTAGATTTCGCCGAGCTTCTTATCAGGCATGGCTGTAGCAACTGTTTTTTTCTTGAAACATTTTACAAACAGCTAACGCAAACGATTCTGTTTGGAAGAGAAGTTCCAAACAAGGGCGGAAACTGTTAGAAAAATAGCCGTCCAGTGTATGGGCCATACGTTGGAATGGTTTTTCCGCAGAGTCTTTCTAGCGCTGCCCTGCTCTCTAGGGAACCGATAAGGATCGCTTCGCCTGGCGTGAGGGCTTATTCTTGTCTCCAACCTTAGCCAAGCTATTCTTTGAATTGTTTTCCAAACTAGTTTTTCTTTCTCCGAATGTCTTGCAAAAGCGTAAAAAGACACCTTGAGTGATTTGTTTCCGTTTTTTCTCTCTCGCCTCAAGTAAGCTTGTTCATTAAGCTAGGGTTTGGTCAAGCGTGTAAAAAAGGTTAGAGAAATCATGACCTTCCTCTCGTTAAATGGTTCATTTGAGTCCCGGGACTGGACGTGTGATTGTTGTAATGTGATATCGCCCAGCAGTAGTTGTTGGCGGTAAGTAGTACTACCGCAAAGTCCACACAGGTACACAGGCTCTAGGAAGGCTTTCACCTCATTGTATGACCTTTTACTGTGCCTTGATCGGGCGGACTCGATGAGGGAGGCTTTTACTCCGACACGACCACCAGGCCGGGAAAACCGGTTCAGCTTGCAATCTAACGATCCCCTTTCGGGGTTTGACCAATTGCCTGCTAAGGAGTGGCAATCCCGTGCACACGCTTGTCGTCTAGCCTTTTATAAAGTCTTTCACTTTTCTAAGACCAGCGGACTCACGACTTTGCGGTGGTTGAAGGCGGATCGGTATGTCGGTGTATGTGTGGCTATGTATCGGTTTGCATGCGATTACTATTGACACGATTTTCCGATTTGTCCGCAAGGGGGCGCTTGCAAAAATTGGAGCATCGTGTCGATGAAGAAACCGAAAACTGATTCGGCCGAGCGTGTTTGCGAAGCTTTCGCGTGCTCGATTTAACTAGCTTGGTTGGTTGGTTGGTTGGTTGTCTAGCGTTTCACTGCGCCAGTATGCCATTCTGATTTTTTTTTTAATGTACTTCACCTTCACCCAATCACCCTTTCCACCGTTTCGTCAAACCTAGCGCTAGCGAGTTGTTCTAGAAAACTTTATCGCCCGTTACCCGTTTAAATGTGATTTTTTATTTCATGTATGCTAATGTGTTTATTTTCCCTCTATTTGCAGGTGAGGACACACCGACAGACAGCACCAGTGTGGTGGTTTGACGTGCATTATCTAAAAAAAAAGGTCACATGCAACGGTTTGGTTGTGGTCGCGTGTTGAAACAGTGACTTCCTTTGTTAGTTGTTGGTGAGTGATTGAGAATTTTAATCGAATGCTAAGGATTTCAAAAGACTCGTTGCAATACACGGAGATAGCACCTATTTGTGCGGAGGGCCCATTCGACAATGGGCATTTTATGGACCACCGGTGATAGATTTATCATTGCGCCTACACCCTCACACGGAGCGCTGCTAAATATGCCGTGGAAGCACGCCTAATGATCCCTATTTGTGCGCGCAATGAGATGGAATAATTGATGGGTAATAGTGGCGCTGGCTTTCACGACCCAGCAAGATGCAGCAGCCCAGATGAAGCCTGACGCTGGTGTAAAGGCGCGCAGTGATTTGGTGTTTTATTGAGTTAGTTCTTCCTGCTGGGAGGTTTGGCTGTTCGCTTCTTGTTCTGCTCTTGCTTCGGTGCAGAAGAATGATTTATGTTGCGTTACATTTTCATCTTCGTAATGGCGTGAGATGGGTACGCTGTTTTTTTCTGTGCTTCGGTGTCGGGAGTCATTTGGAGTAAATTGTAAAGTAGATGAGGTTTGAGCTGCTGTATAGAAGAGACAAACGAAGTGTAGAAGTGGGAATGGGTATGGTTAGTTGAAGTACAAGGCACAACATTGACATTCAACGGATGGTTTAAAGAATTCTTTATTGAGAATGTAAATCAAGATTTAGTCATTTAGTGGAATGTTTTAAACGGATAGAGGATTATTACAGGCTCGTTATGGAATTTTGCAATTATATTTTGAAATCTCTCATTAGCTGATGCAAAGAAATTTCCCTCGTAGTAGAAGTGTTAAATCAGTGTTAGAATCACAATCTAACAACGTTTCTAACAAATTTTCTTGTTATTTTCCAAACTCAAATGTGAATCATATTTATCATTGACGTTTTATCATTTGACAGTTTAACAAGGGAGGCTCAATTGATTGACATAAATTCTACAGCTGATTGTAATGTTTCACAGCCGAGTTGCAAATCTCCCTTAACTGTATGCAATATTCAATTATATGATTGCAAAGATCCACTAATATTCCAATAACACATTATCCGTTGATCGTAACTCTGAAATTATAAACTATAAATCTGCAACTATAAATTGTTGTAGATATTTTCGTTCCTAAAGTAGAAATAAATGTTTCACTTTTTTCACGTGCCATTTAAAAACTACATTAAACGCCGTCTTGTGTGAAGGTATACAGCTCTAAATAAGGATTATTCTTTTTTGAATCTAATTTTCCGGGCTACATCAACTAATCATCAGTTAGTTTTGTTTACTATTTTAAAAGAATTGTATACTTATAAATTAGATAAGACTTTCAATCACAACAAGTTGCCTCTACATAGTCTTGCCCTTTATTGCAAACTTTATATAAAAGAGCCTGTTTATTACATGAAGATGTGTTTTTGGTAGTGATAGTATGCTTATTCATATGAAATCTCTGGTGAAATGATTTCACACCTACGGAAATGTTTCTAACTTAAAAAGTAAACATAAAAATGCAATTTTTCAAACCAAAAACAAATCCTGAGCATTCTACCCAAAAGCACAAAACAAATTCATCTTCAAAAGTGGTAAAAATAAAGTTGAAACTCAACGTGAAAAACAAAACCCCTCCGTACCAAAATGGTGAAACAAACCCCAACCGAAACCGGCCAACATTTCTTCGTTATTCGCAAGTGGTCGTTTTTCTTGTGAAAGGCCAAAATGCGAAAAAGAAACACCGCGTAACGGTTCGCGGATAGCCGGTGGAAAATTGAATTCCATCTTTCTTTCAACACGAACGGATGGTCGTGTGAGTTTCTGTTTTTCGCCCTTTTCTATCGACCGTCTTTATATGTGGGTGTGTTTTTTTTTGTGCTAAAATGCTTTGGAATAGAGAAAAGGAAACGTTGTCCGTGGTGTCCTCGCTGGGACTACCCTGGGCGGACCCGAGATAGAACGCATAAATCGTCGAATTAAGTAATTTCAAATTAAATGAACTGCGAATCGATCGCATTGAATGCCACAGCACGTGGGGAGGATGGTCTTGAACGAAACGCCATTCTTTTCTTGCTGTATCTCCGGATCACCGGAATCACCCCGTGGGTATCGCTGTTACTGCCGAGCGTTAGGAGCATAGAATGGCGTGTGTTAGATGTGGCTTAGAAAGAAGAAGCAACACAGAAAGGAGGAAATCGACACAGGCTCGGTGTACGCCGTGTGTACGGACACTGGAAGTTGTTTGCTGTTTTCAATTTTAACCATCCATTACATTAGAGCTCCGGCGATAGTTTGGATGTGTTGTGTGCACATACGAAAGTCGCCGAACCTGATGCTGGTACTGCTGGTGCTGCTGCTGCTGGTGTACCACAGTTTATATTTATCGTGCTCGCGTCCGATTGCAATCTAGTTCACACGCCTTTGCAATAAATTATTTCCGTTTCGTTTGCCAACTCGCGCGGCACAGTGCAGTCGGTTGGTAGCGAGATGCCAAGATGGTCAAGCGAAATCTGAAAGCGGGAGGTCCGAACGCTACTCGCTGAAATGATAATGATCAATGTGCCAGCTGTCGTCGATTGCGTGTGCGAATCGTACGAACGCCCTCTAGCGGAGATGGGCGGTAGTTTAGTCGGACGTCGGGACACGAAAGTGACCTGTCGTACATGGATGTCTCATTAATAAGCGATAGCTGATGCTGTGAATGTGTTTCTGGTGTGCTTTTTTTTCGTTTTCACTCTCCCAATTTCGTACCGGCTTTTGCAAAACCTTGACTTGATGATGATCCAGAATTGACGTCAGCTTGAAAGTTTTCTGCAGGCGATCTGCACCGGCCCGTGGTTGATTAATTAATTTCATTCATCTAGATCTTGAGCCAGAAGCACCCACCGGCCCAGTCTAGCCGATACATTCAAAGTAATGCCGTTGAAAGATCGTACAAACTGCGCTCTCGCCAGTAGATGCCAAGTGATGTGCAGTGATTTTGTTTCGTTTTTTCTTAAAGACACCTCCTCCACATCAAGCTTCCTGTGCTCGGTGACATGGCGAACATTAATAAGCCATTTTGCATCCACCGCAAGAAAAAAGCGCATCACTAGGACATTGGAATTTTGCACAAAATGTATCCACCCGTATTAATGTCCCCAAGATGTGTCACACTCACTACAGCGGCGGAAAACACGAAACGATGAGCCAAATGACGGCACGGTTAGAGACTTTCGGGGGTTGACATTTCAGATGACGGGTGGAGGTAAGAACGTGGGGGAAAACCCTGAACGCTCATAATTTTGATCGCGTGCGTAATATTTGCTCTTTTCCAAGGTTGGGCTTACTATAAATAAAATACCAATTCCTTGCTCGAGTCTTTCTTGCGTTATGACGAACCCGATGAACCTGCCGGTAATCTGTCTACAATGCTCACCAGATTATGAACAGGCGTGGTTGGTGGATGTTGGTGTTGGTCGGTGACTTTGGGTGTATTTTTACCGAGCGACTCGATTCATTACCCGGTGGCCGTTCGACCGTTGACACACAGGAAGCCAATAGGGATAGTCATTATCTACGCCCACTTGTACACTATGGGAAGGAATGGTGCGTGAGTTATGGGCAAATGGGGCCGTATGGAGCTGCCACCTGTCGTCACATAATTTCTGGGGGCGTGTGGCGTACCTCTGACGTAGTGGAGTTTTCCACCAGCACGGCAGAAGCGCTCACTTTCACTGCTCTACTCAGACGCAATTCTCTATCTAAGGTCCTTGGGAATTTCTGGTAAAGAATTTGAAGGTACGTTGAAGAAGAACACCATCAATGTAAGAAAAAAGACTTTAATTATTTTAATTAAGTCTACATTCTAAGGACGCACGATAAGTTGAAGTAGAAAATGGGAAATTAAGAGTGTTACGTTGGAACCATACCGGTACCAATGTTTTGTTGCAGAAACTTGTAATGTCAAACAGCTGTTCATGTTCATGGACCAACGGCCATATACGTCTAACCCAGTGGGAGTTATCCAACTTCGTCTATAAAGATTACCTCTCGGTGTTGGACGATGATGAGCAATTGTAACCTTTTCGCCTGCCCGAGAACAAAGCCATGTAATCAAACATTGGACACACGTTGGCTGTGGCCTGGGCGAGAGAGGTAAAAGTGAAAGCAACCAGAGATTCGAGCACCTTCAATCCAGTAATGGGGATCTCTTGTTACACAGCTGTGGCCCAACGAGCAGTCGACGCTCCAAGGTTTCTGATGACGGTGGGAAGAAATTACATCCATCCGAATTCGATTTCGTTATAGAGAGCACCCAACCTCACATACTCGGCGTACTGCGTCGTTAGCGTCCGAGAGGCTTCGTCTATATTGGGGAGATCCGAAAGATCCGATGGCAGATTGCCATCCGCAGTCGAGTATCGTGTCGTGCCCAGCACGTGGTGTACGAATATGTGTGTGTGTGTGCGCGATTGTGTGCACACTGTCAGCTGTCGCCATTACGGCGCGCCAACGCTATCGATCCGAAAAAGCCACAGGGAAGTTGACATTGGGGTGTCTCCCTGCTTGCCGAAGACGTAGCCGCGGCGCTAAGCCAGCAAACGAAAGCCAGCCATTTCTTCGTTGCCTTTTTTTTTTCGTGCTCGCTTTTCGAGGGTTTGAAATCGCACACCCAACATTGCACATTATTGCACAGCCGTAGCGTTAGTGGCGTAGTTTTTCGGCCGTTACAACGGTACGGTCCGGGTGTAAACCACAGGGAAAGCAAGCGGGGAAGGAATGGGGCAAGCTGTCGACGGTAATTTATGCAGTCACGTTTCGATATTTGGAGCTAGATAACGAAATTAATGGCGAAAACAGAAACATTTTCATTGCAAGATATACAACCGCAGCCGCAGCATTGGAAGCGACGTCCTAAGAAATCGAGGTTTTGGGTGTTGGAACTCTGACAGTTTTTCCGGCTCCTCTTGTACAGGGAGCAGTAGCAAGCAGTCTCGAGATAGGGGACGCTGGAATTGGGTCATTTCGAGCGACGGAAAGACGTACAACTTCAAGTGAAAGAAAACAAAGATCGTATGTTTAGACGAGAAGAAGGTTCGTTTAGGATTCGTACGCTCGGCAAGCAGATCTCCGGCGTGGCGGCGCGATAAAAAAGTCGAAATGGCAATTGTAGGAGCGTCGGAATTGGATATCGGTTAGTTCGCGTGTTGAGGTCAATAAATAATGCATTGTGTTGGTTGTTATTGCTTTCACTGCTAGTTGAGCTAAAGCATTGAGCACAGTTGGGCGTTAGGCCCGGCGAGATACAAACATGCCGCACGAGAAACGAGAAAGTCCTGTTTGGCAAAGAGGCAAAGAATAATAGGGAGTAAATTAATGTCTAGAAATCATTCGTCACTGGGCGAAGAATAGCTGCCCGCAAAGGAGATAAATATGGAACCTTGAAGTTTGAGGGCTTAATGATTGGTAGGTGTTTTTGCGTCAAATGTTGCGTCACTTGTATAGACTGTCGGCTCACTCACGCACGCACCACAAGCCCGTGAAACGTGATCAATCGTGAGGAAAATTGGAACCTCTTTTCAACCCGGAGAGGCTCCCTAGTAGTTGGAAAGTTTGGACGATAAAAACGCGAGAACCGGATTTTCCACCCTTCATTAATTTTGTACGGCTTTAATTAGCGTGTGCGTGTGGGTGTGTGTATGTGTCTGTTTCGGATGGGACAAGATTTTCGCCACAAGACGTGGTTGCTTGTTAGCGGGCAGTTCATCCGTCAGCCAGCCAGCCGAGTCAAAAGCCAGTCAAGTCAATCCGGCCAGTCAGTTCATCCGTGCCGGCAAATCGAGCTGTTAACTATGTCTTAGGATTTTCTTTACCACTGTGAAGGATAGGAGAGAGAGAGCAGGAGAGAGGAGAGTGCGCGTTCAAGCGAAAAGTGGAATAATTTCCGTCTGGAACTCCGGTGGCTTCCTTCCGCAGCGATTGGTCACCGAAGCGTACGGAACTCCCGAAAAACAAGGCCCACCGTGACTTCCAACAGTCCTCGGGTGGTGTGTATGGGTACGAGGTTCGCACATAAAAAATAATGAATTATTCAATCATCATCGCACAAGAACGTCGCATACCGTGTGAGCTTTGCCGGCTGTGTTTATTTCTCTCTCTCTCTCTCTCTCTCTCTCTCTCTCTCTCTCTATTTATCTCTCTTTCTCTCTCCTCCGACGAGGATGATAAAGTCTTGTCCACGTGGTTTACATTTTTTGCTGTTGTACTTCCCAAGCGATAGCGATATCGCCCCCCTCAAACGGGCGTAGTTGTTTTTCCATCAGACTTTACGATATTTACGGTCCCCCGTTCTTGATTCGGGGGCTCGATCACGCACCCAAAAAGCGTCCCATTGAGATGTAACAGCAGAGGCGCCTGGTCGCAGAAGCTCCTTGGGCAAAAATCGTAACCAATAATCCAACGGACGCAGCAGGAAACCGGAGTTTAGTAGCCATCCTCGGGCTCTGCGGGCTCTGCGTCACTACGATCCAGAAACACCCTGACACGGGTGGTCTGACAACTTGCTCTATTTTTTTGTCGCTCGTCGTTTCGTCGAATCGGTGGCAAAATTATTCGCAGCAAAAAGGCTCCACTCAAACACACACACACGCACAAAACCATCCACTCGAATTTTGGAATCAAATCCGACGGCGGCGAAGAATGCGTACACAAACAAAAGACGCTCAGAAAAGTGCGTGTAATCAAGTAATCCAATTAACGCGCCTCAATGGCGACGAGTTTTGGAGCTGGTGAGTGGGGAGTTGTTCAAAAAACAAAAAAAAAAAAACGATACACGAAAAATGGGAAAAATCGATCGAGAGAAAAATCAACAAGCAGGACAGAGGTACCATAGGGAGAAGGAGAACCACCCAAATGGTGAAGTGGGAGCCAAGTACACATGGTAGATATTGCCAATACGCAAGACAAACAAAACCTCACTGTAATACACACAAACACACAGAAAGAGAGGACTTCCTGGAAGGTTTTCCGTGGAATTTGGAGCAAAGTAATTGTGGATGTTAAGGTCTCTCTCTCTTTATGAGTAGCGAAAAAACAGAAAGTCTTTTTTGGAGCATTAGATGGTAAAGTATGGCCTTTAAAGGTAGGTTGACTGAGTTTGTGTCTAATTTGAATGCGTAACCTACCCTTAACCACGGATTCGAACTCTAATGGATTGACAAACAAAGGATCGGCGAATTATGGGGAGGATAAAGTGTACAGGAGCTCTAGTTCAGAATGCGTCCTCTTGGGATCACTCCTTAGCTGTTAAAGGGTCAAGAAGTTTGGAACGATTTTGTTTTTATTTCCGACGACCTACCCTTCTTAACCAACTATCAAGAACATGAACCCGTCCAAACAAAAGCCTCCAAAGTGATAGACCAGAAGTATCTCACGAGGTTCTCTCTTGATACGGTAGCGAGAAATAGGACGATACTTTAAATGCTCCTATGACAAATTCGATATTGGGACATAAAACTAAATGGAGTGGAAAGCAAACCTATGGATAGTCTGGCTAGAGCTCTTCACCCCCCCAAAGACATGCAACAGACTGTCTCAGTGGTGCGCTCGCCACACACCAACCAAGAACCAAGCAGTACGGAACGAAAGGCGACGAGCATCAAATAAAACTATTCGATTGTTTCCATCCGAATGAACTCCGCCCAAACTGCTGTCCCAAAAACAAACTAAGAAGCATCGGTTCGGAGAAAGAAAAATCCACATAAAACCGATTACACCACGAACCGGACATGGACATGGGATTTCAAGTGCCCCTGCTGCGGCACCTTTAATCCCGGGCACTGCCGAGATTGCTGAGAACACCTTTTGTTGCTACTTCTGTGTGCCGTGTCTGTGTGCGATAGAGTAGAGTCAGGTGAGAAATATCTTCGCCAGTGTATGCAGTTGGCTGCACTCGATGGTCCAAACAATTCTTGGAGCTCCCGGACATTGGGCTTCGGCCAGGGCAAGCTTCCGTGTCTCATGCTCAGGCATTTTACAACATCTGCAGGACCTTCGTGGCTAGCACCTAAACTAAATCCGGCAAGAAATCACTATAAATGTCTTCCAAATGGTGGCATTCGAAGTTGGCGAACTGGAAGGAACGGATCAGAGCCTGTATGTGTCTGTGTATGTGGGGGGACAGTCTTCCTGGGTCGTTTCTTCCTCAGGGTTTTCCTTACGTCAAGAGCGCAACGTGCGGCCTGTTAAGATCGGTCGATAAGAATTCTACAATCTCCAAAATTTTATCTGTTTCGGTTGCTTCTTTTTTGTGAGCTTCGGGTTATTCCGTCCTTTCAGGTTCCTGCACACACGGACAAACTTCTTGGCTGCTGATGCGAAGCAAAAGGATTCTAAGACGCTCGCCACGCGCCCGACAACATGTTGCCATCGCTTTGTGCTAGTTCGGTGTGTGTCTCTCCTTTTTTGTGCCTGTGAGTTCGTCCTGGTCAGTGCCATTCTTTGTGCGGTAGCCAACGGGAAATGATTCGACTTGTGTTACGTACCTTCGGCAAGAAACGACTTATCTCATTGAAAAAGGGGACAGCGAACGAAAAGAAAGAGAGAAGTTAAAGTCCGCAGTCAGCGTTAAAGCTGTTTCGTTAGCTGTCAGTGGCTCCCGGGGATCCGGGGAGTGTTTCGTTTTTTTCGCAGACTTTAGGATCTCCAAGATCCAAGCAAATTCTGGGCAAAATGTTGGCAATCAAGGTTGAAGAAAGGTTCCGCAAAGTGAAGGGCGGTAGATAAAGCAGGAACTCGCTTCACCACTTCACGCGCCCACATTCCAGGCGCCTGCTGAAGTTGGCGATGGTTGGGATTGTCTTTTATTTCGGACTTTGCAAGCTGCCGGGATTGCGGAAATGTGCCCACGGAAAAAGTTTTTTTTTCTTGCCCCGTACCGTGAAGTGACTGTGGAATGTTGCAATCGGATGAGAGAAAGGAGCTGAGGACGCCGCGAGCGAAGGAAGTGAATGATTTGTATTCGAATTAAGCCACACTGTGCACTGTCGGAAGAGGATACAGCACACAAAAAAAAAAAACTATAGAAGAAGTGCCCACATAAAGCCTCATCTAGCGTGAGGTGATACAAGAAGTGATGGCCTCCACGTCTGGGTCTTCCTTCCAGGGCGATGAATTCATTCCAATCGCACGAAAAAGTTGTACCGTAGCTGTTCTTCTGGCCTGGTAGCCGGGAAAAAAGGGTGTCCATGGTTGATGGTTGATTTGGTTGTTCTTTTCTTCTAAAATATCCTCACGCGAGCAGAGCAACGAAAGAAAAGAAAAAAAGATTACGAAGGTCCGAAGGAAAACTCTCCACCCGAACTTTGGTGTATTTAGTTTCCCTGTTTTTTTTTGCTCGGGTTAAGAAAGTTTCCATCTCGAAATAGCAAAAAATCCTGGCCATTGAGATTACGGTGGCCAAAAAGAATAGATCCCAATTTATGGCTGGAAGAGAAGATGTTACGTTATGGAGAAAGATATCACCCAAGCAAAACCTGCGCTGGTGTGTCACTCTTGGGTTGGTTTTTGGAGCAAAGTTTTGGGCAAGTTTTCCAGTTCATTAGTACTAGCCGCTGGACCAGGAAATAAGCCATTCGTTTTTTTTTCACGCGTCTCGAGAAGCAGAAGGAAGCGCACTTTCAACTCGATCTTGATTTGTGTATAGGATGGTTGTTGATTCGTCATTTTCCTGTACGGTGGTTTACGCTGCTATTAATTACCATTTCTGGTGCGATGACCGTGAACGCGTCAGCGCTATTTGCATGTAAGAGCACGCGTGAGCTTAAACACCGTGCGTCCCACGAACGGTTTGGTAGGTCTCGGTCGTGTGTGCGGAGTCGATTGTTGTATATGCTGTGGGTGGATTAGTTTTGCGTTGTTTTTTTGTTTTTGCTAGGCTCTCGAATCCGTAGCACTTTTAGTAAGATCCCACCCACTGGAATGAGTGAGTGCCACGCCACACATTTAAGAGGTCTACAACCTTGAACTGGCGACCTTTTTGTGGCACTAAAGGAAGGGTACTCGAACGCAAGGAAGAAGGCGTGACTGGTTGGTGTATGAACGATCAATTTATGGAGAGCCTTTAGTGGTGCTGAAAATGGAGTAAACCGATTTTGTTGGAAATTATTACTTAATTTATTACAAGGTAGTTGAGTGTCTTCCTCCAGTTAATACTCTAGTTGTCGATTTACATAAAAAATTACTTTAGTCTGTGTTTTTTCGTAGATAATTCGTAGATGTCGTAGATAATTCGATGATACACAAATCTTAAAAAATATAAATTCAACTAAAATGAACTTTTGGACGCTCAAATTATATCATAAATCAGAAATAAGCAAATACGTTCAATTGTTAGCTTAGTTTAAGCATTTAAATAAGGAATTTATTTTGATAAAACCTTCCTTAAAGTTTTGTAGGATCACTAATGTTTAGAAGACCTATAGACTAAACAATATCATAATCGTGTTATTAGCAATCATTTCAAGCTACAGTGTTTTCTGGATTATACACAGCAAAACTATTCAAAAACTCAGTCATTTTGATAGTTATAACTAAAATCGTATAAAATTTAACCAAAATTGATCGATGGGACAAAACTGATATCGTATACTCTGAGCTGGCCGTTCAAAACATAATTTTGCATAATATTAGGCGTTCAATCAGGCAATGTGTTTGCACTAACTAAAATGGCCTGCTGCATTGAAGGTGTAAGTCTTGCAAACAAAATGATCATAATAATTGTTATAGCTTTCACAAACATTGCACGAAAAATGTTTTATTTAAACATTCGAAAGCACGCCCACCAGCTGACGAATAAATATATGCGCGCAGTGAATGAAATATTAATAATCGCAAGAAAAACAATCACATTTTCCGCAAAACGGGATCGTCCATCAGCTTGGCCAGCTCCTCTTACTTACGTTCCAATAAGCTCAGCTATCAAAATTATCGCTTGAAAATATTGTTTTACGCGCGGTGATAAATAAAACCAACACAGAAGCAACCCCAAACCCTCTAGATAAACAATGCACGCTTCATACTAATCACTTTGTAGCGCACACTTCGCTTAACGCACAACAAATCCACACGCAATTGCTTACTCACCCTCACGCTGGGTGCCGCTGGGTGAAAATCTTTAATGAAGTGCAAAATGGGTGCATCTTTTAATGATGGTGATGCACTCGGTGTCTGGCTGCGTACACGCGTGCATCGTAACATGCACCCGCAACGAAAAAAGTGCATCCATTAGGCACGGTTCGTTTGGTTTACTGAGGGGTGGCGAGCGCCTATCAAGCGTGTTCAAAGTGTCCAATCGGTGATTTTTTTTTTCGTTGTTCTCGCAATCTGCTCAGGGTGGGGATTTTTTTTGTGTGTGTTTTCTTGAAAGAATCTCAAACGCATGACGAAGATGAATCAGTGCCAGCAACTCTCGGTACAAGACATGGAAGCTGCATAACAGAAGAAAGGAAAAAAAGATTGGCGAGTGTGATTTAGCGAAAGCCTTCGTCACTAAATCAAACGTTTTAATGCGTTTGTGCTTTGTTTCCACCCGATCTAGCTAATGCTAGCGCAACATTGTACGATACGGGGCAGTGTGTATGTAATGTTTATGAATGAAGTAAATATTTGCATTTTATTCGCTTTTACCCCTGGGCGGGTCTGTGGGTGATCGATCATCAGCAACTAAACAGCCGGTCTGGTGAGAGACTATATGTATGTACAAGCCTATAAAGCACACACACAGAACGCACACAGAACGATTCCCATAGGGAGCTGCGGCAATGTCGAGCCGTGGACGAAGAAGCAGACCCGGTTCATGGTCACTCAATTACAAATTATTAACACAATATTTACGTGCGCCACGCATACAGCCGTGTGCTTCTGCCGAGAATCTTTGCCCAGTTTGTGTGGGCGCCAAAGTGTGAGGTTGCAGTGAACAGTACCTTGGGATATTTGAAGTTCGAGTGGAGTGGAGTTTTGGTGAGAGTTTGTCATCAAGGAAGTGTTTAATCCTTCTCCAAATTCCTTTTCGTAGTCGAGATGTCTAGCAGATCTCATATGGCGAAATTGTTGAATTTAAGTAATATCTGAAAAATAGAATTAACTAACCGAACTTGTTTCAACATCCAACATTCAGGAACAGCGAGAGAGAGAGAGAGAGGGACAGCGAGAGCGTTGCGTCTCATTAGTAAAACATATGGCACTGCGTGTGCTATCCTATGTCTAGCCATGTGGTCGATGGGTTAGAGTTCCAATTCCTGGGATATTGCGTGTATCGAATAAATAAACATAACCTACATTCGGCGCAACACCCGCAACCCGAGTACAAAACGAGCCGGAGGTTTAAGCACACTGGTTCTAGCACACTAACACACCACACTCACACACACACATTCACAGTATACAACGATCTTGTATGATCTAATCCACAGATACACATATGCGGAACAGTTTACTTTTCCCTTGGCGTGTGTACCGATTTTTAAAGGGGGTTATATTCCGAAGTCCTCAGCTCTATACGTCTCTTCCAAATGCAATTTTCCAACCCTGCAATAAACAAAGGGATTTATTTTATCAGGTACACCGGGATCACTCCTTAAAGCTTATTAATCGATGCCGGGCGGCATGCTTTTAACGGTCATTTAATGCACAACCCTTAAATGTCTGGGTCAGCCTGGGTAGCTGCTGCAGCTGCCTACCGTTCAATGGTGCGTTAGTCGTTACTTTGGGTGCCGTTTTGTTTCGCGGATCGTTGCACCCTCATCGGGAATGGCGCAATGGAGTAATTTCGCCACAAATTATACATCTCCTCTACTTCAATCTCTGCCCGGAGAGACTTGCGATTTCGAGCATTGCAGCAGTGGGTGTGTTGAAGCTGTCATTACTGTTACAGACAGGGTAGAACGTTATATTTCCATTTTGGGACAATCGGTGAGGTCATTTTTAAGCAAGCGTAATCATAGTTCGTTCTTGATGGTTTTGCTAGATCCGGTTGCGTTACTGATTTGTGGTTCTTGAAGTTGCGGTTTTTCTGAGGTAATTCGCTGCCCACTGCAGTTGAGATAATCACGTGTTCTTGCGTAGAATTTATGATCACAAACTTATTAAAGTGTTTTCTAAAATCAAACCAACATAACAAGCACGAAGCACAATGCTCTTGAAGTACGTGTGTATCAAAAAGGAAAGCCGTAGAAATACAATTTAATGCCACAGCGGAAAACCAATTAAATCACGATTGCCCCCCGTTTGGCTGTGGTGTTGGCAATAAAGAAATAAAGATCATCTCCAATCTAAACACCCGGGGCTCAAACTTGCGGCCGTGCTGTATGAAGTCACGAAAAGAGAACAAAAAACTGGAACAGAGCACATACACGTCCAAGGGAATTGCGCTCAGCTTGGCCGTGTTGTTGGAGCAGATCCGAAGTTGAACTTTCTTAATTGAACTTAATTAAAAATACAACTCTCTTTTGCTCCCGCAAACACACCACGGGTTGATCGAGATGTCCAATCGTGGAGAGAGAACGAGAGAGAGAGAGAGCCGTGGTTGGTTTTTTGTAGTTTATTCATTGTGGACTTCCCAACAGCAGCCAACGTCGATCAAACAAACATTGATCTTGTGTGCTGTACTGTGTCGAGATGCATCCACGAGGACGTTGCAGCGATATAGGTTGCATCCTCCACCATGTGTTGCGTTGTTTCCTCTACTCGGTTAACCCTGGTTGCATCATCATCCACATCATCACCGGACAGTATCGGTAGTGAACGGTGTGAAAACAGGAAGCAGAATAAAAAATGCAAAAGGGAAAAGTAGAAAAACCTCTCCCCACGTGTGAGGTCAACTGTGCGGAGGAATAAACAAACGTTGGCAGCAATTAAATCAGCAGTTTTCTGCTCGTTTGGCTAGCGTTTGGTTTGAATTTAATGTCTCGGACGTGTCACTGTGCAAGGATGGCGTATAGACTTTGGAGGGATGCTCTTGGATGGATGTCCGGTGTTGGATGTTGCTCGTGGGAAGTTGTTCTGGTTCTGGTGTTCGTTCTGGTGTGTATTTCAATCCCATCCCAACTCAAACATGTTATTGGTGACAGTGGAAAAATGACACGAAGTTTGTAGTTTGAATGTTTACTTTACGTTAGCACTAGTTCTGATTCCTTGTGACTCTGGAGGTGTCGAAGAAACTCTGCCATTGCTTTGATATGTTTAATTTTGTACTTGGGCTCAATCTCCAACAATCTAAATTTATCCTACAGATTCTATATCCCAAGCGATCTTCGAGTCCTGACTATCTCCACCATTAGGCGAGAGAAGCATCCGGGGAATAAAAAATACTTCAAATTATTCGAATCATTACGCACATGACGCACAGACTCACGCAAAAAAAAAACGCGTGAAACGGAGTGGAGACAAATTACGGTGACAAATAAAAACATATAAATCAACCTACCCATACCCAACCGTATATTCTAAACGATCGGTGCTTCGGTCGTCTCGGTGCGTAATGTTGTAGCGTCACATAATTTCATATTCATGCCCTGCTCTGGAAGCTTACGGATTTTACGATCATGCTAAATGACGCTTTTTATTATTTATGACGATTTGCTGGCTTGTCACATTGCTGCTCTGTCGCGCTGCGTGTCGCGGTGGTGTGACGTCCGTGAATCGCTTTATTATTTTTTTGTAGAACCTAGATTCTAAGGTTCTAGTCGTCTGCTAGTGTGTATTGGACGACGTTCGTTTGGAATATTCAATATTTTGAAGGGTTTTTATTGGCTATCGTTACTGTAACGCTTGCGTGTCGTTAACGCGTGTGGTAAAATAATTTTATAGCACATCTGTGAACAATTGTGTTTCTATGGAGCAGTTACATATCGGAGGCATCATCCGATTTGAAAGCCATTTTAGATGTATTTGTTGTGTATGTATTGTTTACTAATGAATCTTCTTCCCTTTTTCTCCTTCTTCTTTCAGGCAGTACCGATCAATCGCGTGTGTCCGCGTATGTGTGTGCGCATTTAGAGAAAGAGCATCACCGTCCTATCCCTGTCGCCCAGAACTGCTTGCCAGAAATTCTAAGGTTGCGCAGCTTTTCCGCATTCATCGTCCTTTCTCTATATTTTCTGTTACCCACAACAATAATAATTAAAAAAACCACACACACTCAGAGACACATCCTCACACACCAACACACTCTCTTATCCAAACCCATCCACATCCACTAAGAAAAAAAAAA
>KZ061603.1:260686-301529 GCA_002091835.1 Anopheles maculatus
ACCCATACCCAACCGTATATTCTAAACGATCGGTGCTTCGGTCGTCTCGGTGCGTAATGTTGTAGCGACACATAATTTCATATTCATGCCCTGCTCTGGAAGCTTACGGATTTTACGATCATGCTAAATGACGCTTTTTATTATTTATGACGATTTGCTGGCTTGTCACATTGCTGCTCTGTCGCGCTGCGTGTCGCGGTGGTGTGACGTCCGTGAATCGCTTTATTATTTTTTTGTAGAACCTAGATTCTAAGGTTCTAGTCGTCTGCTAGTGTGTATTGGACGACGTTCGTTTGGAATATTCAATATTTTGAAGGGTTTTTATTGGCTATCGTTACTGTAACGCTTGCGTGTCGTTAACGCGTGTGGTAAAATAATTTTATAGCACATCTGTGAACAATTGTGTTTCTATGGAGCAGTTACATATCGGAGGCATCATCCGATTTGAAAGCCATTTTAGATGTATTTGTTGTGTATGTATTGTTTACTAATGAATCTTCTTCCCTTTTTCTCCTTCTTCTTTCAGGCAGTACCGATCAATCGCGTGTGTCCGCGTATGTGTGTGCGCATTTAGAGAAAGAGCATCACCGTCCTATCCCTGTCGCCCAGAACTGCTTGCCAGAAATTCTAAGGTTGCGCAGCTTTTCCGCATTCATCGTCCTTTCTCTATATTTTCTGTTACCCACAACAATAATAATTAAAAAAACCACACACACTCAGAGACACATCCTCACACACCAACACACTCTCTTATCCAAACCCATCCACATCCACTAAGAAAAAAAAAAAAACACAGAACCGCACTCACTGTTGTTCACCTGCTAGATGTCCTCCTAGTGCGCGCTCGTCGCCGAAAGCCTGCCGTAAAGCGCTGCAAGAAAAAAGCTCTCCCTTCTAAACAGAAATTTTCCTCGAAACAATCCACAGCGCCTTCTTGCTTTAACGCTTCACATATGCGCCCAAGCCGCCCCAGCCTCTAGTCAGCTTCACCAGTGAGCCTGCCACCGGCAGCGAGAGTGCGTGAGCGTCATCAGCCCATCGGTGGTCAATCACTAGAAACTCGGTGGAAGTGTGTACGTGTGTGGCAGTGTTTGATGTTGTCGTAGTGTTTATAGCGAAGCGCAAGATTTGCCATTTCGTTGTGGTGTGTAGTTGTGCTTGAAGCATCCACCAGTTTTGTGTGTATGTGTGGCTAACAGCAGCGATCGTGTGGTACAATACAGTTCCGGTTAAGAAAGTGAGTGTTAGGTCACTGGAAGAGCAAGTGTCAGAAGCGTGCAAAAGTGTTTGTTGTGCAGAAAAGAAGTAAAGAAATCCTAAAGAACAGGGAATTCCCTACCACCTACCAAGTCAAGTCATCGTAGACGAGAGTCGGGAAGCGATCACGTGTAGTGTGCAGCGTGTGAGTTAGTTGTGAGTTGTGATACGTATAGAAATTATAGTAGCCCGCACGAGGTTTCTCCGGTGATTCCAAACGTTTGGTACCACCACCGCATCCGTAGCCTCTCGATCAGCATCCGGTCTTCTGCTAGACAAAACCGTCCTCCGGGGAGTGGTTTGTTGTTCGTTTGTGATCCGTGGTTTTAGTGTTCCGATTCGCCTGAGCGACACGCTATGGCCGCTATGGTAAACATGACCAACCTACTGAACGGCAAGGATTCGCGCTGGCTGCAGCTGGAGGTATGCCGGGAGTACCAGCGCAACAAATGCTCGCGCCCGGACACCGAGTGCAAGTTCGCACATCCGCCGGCAAACGTCGAAGTACAAAACGGACGCGTGACCGCGTGCTACGACAGTATTAAGGTAGGTAGGACACTGTACGCCGATTTGCTTCATAATCCTGTAATCCCTGTCAAGGATAGGCTAGATGCTTTACACACAGGGAAGTCTTTAAAGGTCATCTCTATAATACGTGTTCTAGAATTTAGGCGACTTCTAACCAATGACATTCAAAATATGCTTTTCGACGCTCAAATCCCACTCCAATAGCTTGTTCCAAATGTGAAACATTTTTGGACGATATCCAAGATGAAGTCTCCGTTGGTCCTACACCACCTAAAACAGTAACTATCCGACAACGTGCTTCGGGAGACCTTTTTTTCCCTTTAGACAGACAGTTTTGTGTGAGCGAGTGTGTATATGCCACCAGGAAAAGGCATCCAATAACATGTCCGAACCTCATGTCGAGATAATGGGAGGTATCGCCACGAACACCAGACCTAAAACACCCGTAGACCGTAAAATCGAGGTGGCAAAGTTTTTGCATTATAATAATTCCAAAATTAGGAACCAGAGGATGAAGAGACCTTGCTGCCCTTCTTTACCGTACGCTAGACTTGGTATGCTGGATCCGATATGTGAAAATTGAGAGGGGTTAAAAAAAGTTGCCGAATAGCTCTGGAGGATAGCTTTTAAAGGAGGCTTCCCAGTGACATCGAGGCTTACCGGAATGTTGAACATAGTTTCGGCACATGTTTTCGAATTGATTAAATAATTACTGATGTTCGTTCCTGGAGCTAAAGCATCTTTGAGTGTGCCGTGTTCCAACTGTGCAGTAATTGACTCTTCCATTCAGCCGTTGGTTAGTCAATGAAGTTGTTCCGGATATGTTGGGAGAAATAAAAACAAAAATGGCCTTCTCCTGAACAAACATTTAGCTTCATCATGTTCGGATGCTGGAGTTAATTAGAGCGTAAAATGAGCATGAAAAGGAAGGCACGCGGACCAGCCGCGGTACAGCTCCGGTGCAGCTAATCTTGTCAGAGTAATAGCGCGGTGTACGTTTCACAGTTGGAGCAACAAAAAAAGGCCCAGAATCCGGATCACGTCCATGCTGGAATTTGGTAGTCTCTCACATTCATTTCCGGTAACCTGGTGCCAGAATATTTTTCCCGTGGGCCAATCCCATCCCATCGTAGGTACTGCAGGTCAGTTCCAGGGACAGTAAATCGGTCAGCAGTAGCAGTTTGCCTACCGAATTTCCGAGCTCCGGAAGCATCGGCTTCAATTCAATAACCGTTTTTGGGATAAATTTAATCATGCTCCTTTCCCACTTCTGTCAATCGATATGTACCGAGCCTTCCCGTTCCGACTGCTGCGACCAGGACGCTCTAAAACAGTTCGGACCAAAAATCAATACCCCGTTTCTTCCGTGGTAATTGGTGATGGGAAGCACACACGTTGGGAAATGGATACGACTTCCGATTTGAATTTGAGGCATGTCTGTGTGTGTGTGCGCATAGTGTTGGCATATGTTAGGAGCCGGTTTTTTGACGAGCACGAATGTTTGGAAAACCGAGGCAGAATGGGCGAGAACTCCTGTCAGTCATGACCTCCGTCTGACACCTTCCGATGCCGCTTCACTTGTATCCTTGCGGCAGCTTTGGGCTGGCAGATGGGTGGCAACAAGATGGAGACGCATGGTGCCTCGGGGGGGGGGGGGGGGGGGGAGGTTTTGTGACGCTCGGTTCCGGTTGGTGTCCCACTTCCGGACATTCGCGCACACGGATCGCTGTATTGGTATGCTAAAATGGTGAAATATGTGTGTATTTTGGGGGGTGTGTATGTATGTGTGTGAGGTGAATATTTCAACATACGCATCCGATGGATGGTAATGCTTTTCCACGCCGATACGCTCGACGAAAAGCATGACACGCTCTGTGTTAGTGCTGTGGGTGTGTGTGTGTGAGTGGAATTAAAACCGAAAAATCCACCCAGCCCGAACACTTTCCCGCCTTCCACGGCACGGTATATTAAAAAGGATTGCACACACTGTTACTCGGTGCGTTTGTGTGTGCCCGCTGATGTCATGGATTGAGTGTCCCCTTTGAACGTATGGGCGTTTGATTCGATGCGAGGGTTTTCTCGCTTTTCTTTTTTGTTTGTATCGAACCGTTCGACGTGTGGAACAACATGTTCGCCTACCGAAGCGCACACACGTTATGTTTCGGAGTCGATATTTCCAGCAAATCTCTTCACCCATCTCCTGTTCCACGGTTTCTTCCTGCGGACGATGTTTTGGGCTTTTTCAAGGATCAAACGCGCCCGGGCGACATCCAGCAAAACAAGTGAAATCGAGCAAAGAGCCCCGTGCAGTTGAAAAACAAAGCCGGCAAATCGTACGCGAGTCAAGTGCAGAAGGTTACGGTTACGCTGAACCGTGTCCATTTGTGTCGTTTGCAATCGCATACTTACTACCGTCACACAGTTTGCTCGATGTTGGGTGGTTGTGCACCATTTTTAATCCACCGGCTTCTCGGTCTCGGTCGGCTACCCGGGTGCACATAATTGATAAGTGATTTTGGGGTTGCAGCGATTCCGGCAGGCGTAATATTTTCCATATTGCAAGTAATCCATTGTGTCGGTGGTGGTTTGATTCTGGCCCCCACTTGTGATATTTGTGGGGTTGTCGCTACTGAAGCACAGTTTGTTCGTAATGAGTCGTTGCATGATGCAGACCGTTCTTAGTTCGATTGGTTGATTGGTGTGCAATGGAGTATGGGAGGCCTACGGTTTTGGTTTTTGAAACGTTCAGAAGGGTTTAGTACAATTAGTGGAACGTTTATTGAACATGCCTTTGATCTTCTAATGCTTTGTCCATGGTTTGTTTTTATTTTAAGATTTACGATTTTTTGTATTTTGTAAATTTATCTTTATATTTTTCAGTTACTGACCAGCTTTGGATCCTTTTTGAATATCTTATTATTCTTAAATGTCTTGTTTTTACTTGCGTTTAATTTTTAACAATTTAAGTAATTTGGTTTGTTTATCTTAGGGTTCATTAGGGTTATCCTTCGTGTTAAATACTTTAATTAATTCTTTTAATATTTGTCACTTTTTCTTCTCAATCGTTGTATCAATTTTTTCTATTATTTTTAAATGTTTTCAAAAAAACTCTGTTTGTTTCTGTTTTATCGTATTTCATGTATTTTTTTGTGCATTTTCACATGTTTTTTTTTAAGGAATGATAAAGCGACTTCATGTTGTTTTATTTGGAATTTGTTTTTATTTTTGGCAAAGAAAGTTTTGTTTTCTCTATTAGTTCAAGTACGATGTTTTCGTTAAATTTCATTTTAAATTTTAGAATTTTTTTAAATATATTTATATTCATGTTGAGTTTTTTATAAAGATTTTTGTGCTTCGATATTGCTTTATTTTCCCTCTCTTTATTATCTTCATCCTTTTTATTTTGCTCTTATTTGTTTGATTTACTTTATTCTGTCTCTTTTTTATTTCTCTGCATTTGAACTTTGTTAGTTTTTTTTCTAATTGTTTTCTATTTCAAATGGATTTAATCCTGCTTGTTATTTTTTTCATGTTTTTCTTCTCCTTTGTTTCTTTTAGCGTAAGGAATGTTTGATTGTGTGTAATTTTATTTTTAGTTGACTAAAGATTATCGTTCAGTTATAAATTTTTGGTTTTTATTGTATTATTTCCTTTCTACTTTGCTTTTTCATCATTTTATAAGTTTGCACCCATTGGCTTCTGTTACTTTTTCTTACATTTTATTCTATTTACACGAATTTCATTTATTTTTCTCTTATTTTTTCCGTTAGAGTTATTTATTGGTTTACTATGACTGCTTGCCAGCAATCTATTAACCTACCACTGTTCTTTTCCACTTACTTAAACCTACAATCCACAATTCAAACATCTTCATCGAAGAGCACACTTCTCAGAACACTTCTCATTACCCCACAAGCAATATCATTAAATCATATACCCACCGCAAAGGCATTACCGTTTCAACCTTTCTAACAAGCCTCCGAGAAACCGAGTCCTTCCCATTGCTTCGGCGGCCGGGGATGACTGCCAGGATGATAATGCTAAAAAGAAACCTCGACTCGGTTAACGCACAGTGGCGAAGCATTTCAACGGTGGCACCTCGGTCACTTCCGGGTGTGAAAAGTAACCATTTTCCAACACTCTCCATCCGGTGAAAAGTGCACACACACACACCCGTACACATCTGAATACACAAAGTGTAGTCGGCATTCGTTGTCGAGGCTTTGTTTCGCAATTACAACGTCAAGAATTTCCTGTCAGCTTCCTGTGGGCGCCGACAGGGAGTAAGTGGGTGAGGTTTTCCACCCAACCATTCTTCCCCAGGGGAGATTTTGTGCGCACAAACACAGACACACACACAAAAGCACAAGAAAGGTGAAAGCGCTTTTCCTTGTTCTCGTCTCAACCGGGCAGCTCGCCCCCTCCCGTGGGCATTTACCTTCCTGCCCTTATTCCTGACGCCAAGCAACATAAATGAGTGAGCATAACAGTAATGGTCCTAGCAAACCGGGCGAAGGCCTAAGGTTATAAATAATAATAACAAGCCAAGCTGGTGGTGGTGGTAACGCTGGTCCAATCGTTGGCTGTTTTGGTGCTAAAGGTAAAAATCACGGATAATAAAAACCCAGCGAAGAGAACTCCTTTACCACACCGGGTCAGGTCATGCTACATTCAGTGTGCACCGTGAATGAAAAGATTGCAAAAAGAAAAGCACACGAGAGAACGAGAGAGAGAGAGCGAAAAGGTGGGAAAATTGGGAGGGGAAGAAAAACCTGTTAAGAGTTTTAATACCATTTTTCTTCCCTGTTCTGTCGCCCACTGTACAGAAAACACTTTCCCGGCTGGTGCTTCGTTTCGTTTATGCCATTTTGACACGGCACTCGTGTGTATGTGTTTGTGTGGTGCTTGGTGGGGTGGGCGCTCATGCTATCAAAACATAAACCACCGATGCTTTTCACATTTTTCCGCCCTTTTGACGCGACAAACGAGTGCGAAACGGAAGAGTCCTCTTATGGAAATGCTATGGAGAAGGCCAGACCAGCGACAAGAAGGCCTTCGGGATAATGTCACTCATGCTGGAACATCGCACATGTCCTAGGAAGGGGGTGAACAGGAACAGGGTAGATTGTGTACGATTCTATCTGTCGCTCGGAATGCGAAACAACCCTCCCCCCCACACACACATACGACGCTCGGTTGCATTACCTTTATCTCTTTTTCGCTGGTGAGCCCGGAACCGGAAATTCTCTTCTATTCATTGTAGATTTCGAGAGGGTTGTTGGTGCGCGGGTCGGATGGAGGATGGGGAAAGGAAAAGAGGTAGCGGTTCAACAACGATATGTCGCGCAGCGTAGATATGTGTGTGTGTGTGCACGGCTCCACTTCAACCGACAACACGAGAGAGGCGAACTGATAGCGCCAAAGGACATTCTTTTGAGAAGACTGGCAAAGCAGGATGCGCTTCCGGTTTTCCAAAAGGGAGGAAAGGGAGGAGGGAGGAGGTTCCGGCGAAAAAGGAGGCTCTCGAGATAGCGGCACAGTACAAAGCATCAACATGCCGCCCGCGGGGTTGATGTTGTTGTGTTGTCGTTGCTGTCCTTTTGCTTCTCTCATCCCCAACATTTCCCGATGGTTTGGGATAAGTTTTCGTTAGCGGCTGACACGATGCCCGGTACACGATGTCACGGTAACTTTTCTCTTCCTCTCCCTTCCATCCCCATGCCCCGACACGGAAGGTCATTTTTTGGCGACGAGTTTTATCAAAAACCACCAGGCTGCTCCATCTGGCTCCAACGTTTTGGAGACTTCCGAGAATCTCGCCCGGTTTTTTTTTGCTGTTGTTCCCAACCCACAGGTGTGTAAGTGTAACATCTCCGACAGTTTCCTCCCCCCTTCCCCCTCTCCCCCCGTGGTAGGCAATATGGTGTGTCGCTACTACCGGTGTACTTCTTACAGTCGGCGCCATTATGAATTATGACATTTGTAGCGACTTTAGCGACGGGCGCAAGATTTCCCCGAGTTTCGGTTGTTTTATCGCTGTTGTTGTTGGGTGGCAGGATACCCAAAGAGGAGGGCGAAGAAGGGTGTGGAAGGAAAGGGCAACAACATTACTGCACAAGAAAAAAAGCTTGATCGTTGTGGATAACGCGGAAAGTTTGCGCATCAAAATTGCGCGTTTGAACGTTACTAAAGCGACAGATGCCTGCAGGATATTCGCTGTCTTGTCGTGAGCCGAGTACATGTTTACGCGAACTTTAAGGTCATTGGTGCGTCTGGTTTAAAGTTTTAAAGCTAGCAAAACATTAAGAAACAAGACAAGGTATTTAAAAACTGACAGCAAAACAGAAATTGAGTCACACAGAGCAAGTAGTCATTTGTTTTAGATTACATACTTCCCGGAGTTATGGTTTAATACTTTGATTACTATCCCTTAATTATGTAACAGAAGTTTAAGATTGTATTATATTGCAGATAAAGAAAACATACATTTTTCACTTAATACTTGCTTTTCAAAATTTGATTTGCATGCATTCAGGCGTTATGGAATGGAAAATTGAATATAGTCATTGTTCTTGAACTTATGTGAATCAATCTGTTTATGAGGAACCGATCAGAAAGGAACGATATTTGTTATTCACTGTATTGAATATCTTCTATAACTAGAGACCAACATTTTTCCAAACAATTCTAAAAGATTTGTTGAATAAAATTAATTTTTCGTGTACAAAATGTTTGGCAAAAGGTTTAATTAAATGATTTTATTGGTTGCAATGCTCACAAAAGTGATAGAACATTATTTAAAAACGAATTCAAAACGCAGAACATTAACAGCAAAATGAGAGTGTGCCCTAAGCACACTAACAATTGCCTTTCAAGTTAATACTTGCATACATTCAGGCGTTGTGAAATATTTACTCAATTTATAAAGCTTTTTTTAAGGGAGTGTAATTAAAAACAGAGTTAAGACGATCATCAGAACTCCGGCAGGGAAAATATGTGTCAAGTAATGAAGTCTTGCATACCCTGAGGCGTTACAAAGTATTGAGAAATTACAGATTCCTTTGCCGCAACCCTGTTTAAAGATGTTTTTTGGAAATCAATGATCAAACGATCTACAATCGCTTTAAAACAACATGCAAAAAATACACTTCCTTCTGCCAACATTCGAACCCAAGTCACATCAAACAGGCCTCTGTCTGTGTGTGTATATACATTTGTTACATCTCACTGCACCGCTGTGACTTGCCTTCGCATTCACTGCTGAAACTCACCAATTGAAAATGCAGTGATGTGTATGTGTTTGGTTCATGCAGCACAACACAAAGCGCACAACGAGTCAACACAGAGCGAGAACGACCACCAGACACCAAACGTCCTTCCTATTGTTGTTGGTTCGGGAATCGGGCCACAACCACATCAAAGCTGGGCAGCTTCTGGCAGCTGTCAGCCAAGCATCCTTCCCTTGTATGATGATTGGGGTGTTGTGCTTTTTTCTTCATCTTGTACTTCTATTTTCTATGTGCGCAGAATGTGAACTGTCGTCATGTCTTTTGGAGTGGGGGGATGTAGTTTTTCGGTTAGTGTGTTTTCTCCATCAACACAGCGAATGGTGGAAAAATGAAAAACCTTCCGCATCGAGAAAGATGAAATATAGCATTTTCGTCTGCTGCTACTTTCGATTCCGTTCCATTTTTCGTTCCGTTATGGTCAATTGATTAGTTTCATTTTGTGTAGCATCGTTTCAAGCAATCCGGCAAGAAACACACCACCACGCTTGCCTTTCGTGTGCGCTTTTTTGCGATGTTTCAGTGATGGCATGAACGTGTTCTCTATTTCATTATACGCTTGCCGGGCTTTCGACGAAAAGGACCGCAGGGTTTTGAGTATATCAATCTTGAGGGATGAAGCATGCAGAAAGCGGCACGTGTGACACCGCCACCATCATCGTCAGTCGTGATTCTTGACGTTGATTTTCCATCAAAGTTGAGGCACAGTGGAGATGAAATGTGACAGCAGCATCTCGTGGGCTATTGTTCTTCCGTTTCAAGTGATTTTTCCCCGCTTGCGGTTGGAGGGTTTGGAGATTTTGAATTACTGGCTGACTTCTATTGCCTCGAGGATGGATGAAACAATGGAGTATGTAGCTTGTCAAGCGAATGATGAATAGTTCCAGAAATTCGTTGCCTCTAAGCGTACAGAAAAAATGGTGACATCAATCGGTTGGTGGTCGTCGTGTCTTGAGGGTGTAAACATGTAAATTCCAATGCTCGTCGGCACAGTACATTATCAGCTACAATAAGATCATTAAAATTAATTACGCTGTCTAATCATGCTTATGATAATTTTTTAATTGTTTGACCTTAGCAAAACCACACCGAAGATGGCATGATAATCACCAACATCGGCACCACACTGTCGACGACCCAGCTGTCCATCAAATCTTTATTTAATCGGTCCCTTTAAACGGTGTGCTAACTTCATTAACCACCTCCGATAGTGTCAAGGCCCCCGAGGGTGGGTACCGGGTATGGACTATGTTTGATAATTACATCACACATAACAACATCATTAATCACCGGTGTGGGACTCGGGATCGGCAGCATTGGCAAGTTCGAAGAAGTTCTAGCTCGGAACTCTCGGTGGAAGTTTAATTGCTGTACTCAACATGTTTGCTCCCCAGCATTTTTTTGCTGTTGCCTTCCGGTACTTGAAGTTCTGTGCGTCTAGAATTGAACCACACTAAGCGAAAGGCCACGGTACCAAAGCCAAAGAACACACGGAGATTACCGGTCTCGTGAGTTTGTAAACATAATGATTAGAGATCCCTCACTCTCTCGCTCTCTTCATGGCTCTCAATTCTCGCCCATAGAGTTGCAAAATTTCTGATGACAGTTCCACGTGATCCAGCCAACGCAACTAAGCGTGACGCTTGCTGTGGCATCCTCCTCCATTGCGTCATGTTTTGCAAAATGGTTGGTTCCACTCGACCGCCACACAATTATTGCGGTTTTGTTTTGTTTTGTTCTCTGCCGAGACCGTGAGCTGCTAATTTATTGGACCGATGGTTAGTCACCGATCGGACCAACCTCCCACGCACGTGCACCATTAAACGTCGCCGGAAGAAACGGTCACCCGATCACTCGACCGAATCTGGATCAATGCCGGCATCGTTGTCTGTGTCGGTCGCTCGGTTCGATCTGCATGCCACTGAGTGACATCAAAGTCTGGAGTTCTTGTTGGCTCATCAACGCCTCCCACTGGCGGCTGCGGTCGTGATGAATAAATTTGATTTAACAGTAACTGGAAAAAAAAAACCAGCAAAGGATGATTCCGATTGCTTAGCGAGTGGAGCGCCTTTCGAGGATGTCCATTAATGACGCCATTAAACACTTTACCGGGTAGTGACAGCGGTCGATCGCGCTCCCCGTGGTTGGCTATTGCTACCACCGCCGCCACCAAGCATGGGGATTAATATCTCGAAGAGTCGTTAACCGAAGCGCGCGTTGGCGCGTAGGCGTTCCGTGGCGGTCGTCCATCTGAACGAACTATTGTTTAATAGATGAGACGCAAATCCGTTTGATGGAGTGGATCTTGTTTTTTTTGTGTACTCGTCTGTGGGATATTATGGATGTTGAGCATTCTGGGAGGTGCTAAAAAGTCGCCCAACGATGATTCGCTGTGGAGATTCTGTGCTTCAATGTGTTTTTTAAGGAATAAAGGGTTTTTTTTGGGGCAATTATGAGCTACCCACTCATTTTGTTGTCCGTTTTGGGGCATTGAGAATTTAGTAGTTGCTCATGCGGACAGGTAACGCATTGTACTCCGATGACTAGAAATCGATTTTAGCACCATTTTATGTAGAGTCCCGAAGAATATTGCTTGTGTACCGGTACAATGTTTCACCAAGATGGTGTTTGAAATGAAGATCTCTTCAGTGCCATCAGCACTTCCGATGGTTGCCTCTTTTCATTGTTGTTGACCCTGTGCGCTTTATCTCATGCCAGTATCAACACTCGCCCTGCTGATCCCGTGATAAGTACGGGATGTGACCCCGAGGACACACGCACACTGAGACACATTTGCGATGGGTCATTCGTTTTATGCTCACGTCCTGCTCCGGTCCGGAGCGATGGTGTCGAAAGGATGTGTGCTCTGTTTTTGGGGTTTGCTTTAACGCTCCGATCGGTCACCGCATACACCGGAAGGCTTGGCCTGTATCTTAGGAAATTTATCTAACCGTCTCTACCCTACCAAACTCCCGGCTCCACTCGCAAAGGTATTTCTGAGGCTCCAAGGTTCGGTACAAGGTATCTGTTTTTCCTGGCACTTCGAAGGCCTTCAACTATCCAAACACATACTTTTCGGGCAGGATGGGAACACACCGTATATTCTCTCGCCCCCCGGAAAAACCCGGTAGGTTAGATGGTCCAGGCGCCGGAACGTGTTTAAAAACGTGTAGAGTTTTCCCACAGCACCTCATCAATTAATCTTCTGCTCGAATCTATAAATTTCCGAACAGAAAACAGATTGAACAGATTAGCCATGTTTCACAATTGCCAAATCCATAACTTTCCGAGCAGAGACCGTTGGTGGATGAGGTTAGAGCCTTCGGTAAGACGAAGGTGTGAAATGTGTTTCTGCACCCATCCCATCCAGGTATCTTCGACCGGACGCCTTTAACGCACTCGCACACTTCCTTCATCGGAGGGCAAAACTTCATCAACCAACCAACGGGACGGACCGGACGTTCTTCGCATACGGGTGGTATTGATTCGTGTGTGGCGATAGCCATTCTCCGCCGATAGATTAGTGTTGGTTTTAGGAAACGAACGAACGCTCTGCACCGTTCCTGCTCTTCCGGGGTTTTAAATCAGTGCACATATTCGACTCCACTTCCGGGTACTGCTTGAGAATTGGGGCAACTACAAAAAAAGGAGGTAAGAGACTCCCGAAGCTCCGGACCCGGGCAAGGAATGCAAATGTCTGATCTCGACAGCCGTAATCCATCTTTCGACACATCCCGAGCAGAGAAGGCATGCCAAGTTGCGCATTTGTTTTTGGAGCACCCGGTACCATGCACGGCATACTCCGTGCATACTCCGGGGCTCGTACGTCTTCGTTTGGTCGATAATCAGACTGCAGCAAACGACATGCTGCTGAAGCATTCGCCGGCTGGCTCGGTATCGGTATCGTCATGATCAGACAGGGAAGATCGCGCTGCTCGACGAACCTCCCTGCCGAACGGAGTGCTGGACATTGTCCGTAGGGCATTCCTTTATGGTTGAATTTATGTTCGTATAAGCGGACTTGCAAAGGATAACATACGGAACATCGTGTGATACCGGCGAAAGCTATCGGGACACATCAAAAACATACGTCACGTCGTTTAGTGTCATTTTTCATCGATAGAGGGAGCCATTTGTGGTGTGCTTCGAGGGCTGGGTTTGGAATCGTTTCGAGTGCCGACTGGTGTGTGCTGTTGCGTATCTGGTTCTTCACACTTGGAGAATCTTTAAGGACAATGTTTCTTTCGCTCCGAATAAGGAAAGGAGATTCTTTTATTCTGATACTAAAACTTAGTATTTTAAATAATATGATTGTTTCTTGAAGAAAAAGTCCTTCAAAGCCGGCTAATAACAATTACCTGATCATCTAAATGGAACAGCAAAAATCACCTACAATTACCACAATATGAGTGCAGTGGGAATAAAACAACGAACGTGTCAGATTGAATGGTGCTCGCAGAAAAATCGGACACTTCAGTTTTTGCCCCGGATGTGGTCAACCCAACTCCAACACAAATGAGCTTTTCAACAAAAAATATAAAAGCTAAAAGAAAATCCCGGAACTAGTTCCCCGGTACCGAGGAAGAGAAAGTTTTCATCTAACAGCGAAACGCCACCGGATGAACTTTCAACGGTGAAGTGGACGTACAATGGGATAGCGCAAAAAAAAAAAACACTCACAACGAAACAAGAAAATGGCGGTAAAGAATATTCTCTTATTGTTTCACATTTCGGGTAGCGCTCCTTGGAGGATTGTTTCCCATTGACCCGATTGAACAATCAATTGGGAAAGTGGAAAAGTCTTCCGATGGGTTTTGCGTTTTTCGTTCGCATCGAGACGGTTCCAGTGTCCACCTGGCAGTCTGTTAGAATACGAAACCAAGAATTGAAAGCAGAGCAACTCCTTGACCAGAAGCAGGAGCATTCCCGCCATTGCTTGCGGCACACCAGTCCAAGTGTTATAGCCCGAGAGGTGAGAGTTTTTAATTAAAAGTTTGCCACCGTTTCGTCACACCTTGCCGAGAAGAAGTTCTAGGTAATGGGGCTTTTCTACTCGCCGCTGGAACTAGTATTTGAAGTGGGTAAAGAAATGTTTCCCGCTTCATTTTGCAAGTGGCAGAATAGGGCCGCTTAAACGAGAAAAGCCTTGGAGAGCTTCCGTTTTAAAGTACACATAATAAATTGGTTCGGTATCAGCAGGAGCTGGGAGAACTCTGTGAACTCTTTCTGCTTGCTTCTTTGGGCTGTGACGTCTTACTGGGCGCCATAGAGCGTGCATTACACTTTAATCTCCTTAGCACTGATGAGACGTTGAGCAATTAATTTCTCCCTTACCGGGCGCTAATTAACTGAAGGCGCAACATTTTAATCGATGATCTACCTTTGCTTTCACCGTCGCTTTGAAGCTCGTTAACGGTGGCTGGAAGAATATCCTACCAGGGTACACACGCTAATTGTCTTCTGATTGTAAACGATTGGCTCGTGAAAGGTGTGTACAGGCTGGCAAGCTTCTTTGTGCAGCACATCCCAGAACTTGTCGTCAATTTTGCCGAGAATCTTTTGATTGTGTGTGTGTTGTGTACCAAATTTCATTATCATTTCCATGTCGACACACGCGTGCTTTCTGCTTGGCATAACTGCTTGGCAACAGCAAAGACAGCGTTCGTTATACGTGCATTTGGAATTCTACTCGCGATTCTTCTAACAGGGCACAGGGTGGGTTTTTTTTTATTCGTTACCGGCCCCAACGTGGGAGTTTAATGTCGCTCGTCATCAGCGCTGATTAAGCGCTGCGCTCGTGTGCTGTCTGCTTTACGTTCCAATATCCCAGTGTCGCAGTGTTTGACGCGTCGAAATTAGGTCGTGCAAGCAAATCATACACCTCCATCTTTTTTTTTGTTGTTGTCATCCTTCCCATCCTGGCAGGCTTTGGAACGCCGGGGCTAGGGTAATAAGGTGAACCCCGGGCCGGGTCCGCTGGTTCGATTCGGTTTAATTAATTAAGCAAACAACTGACGGGGTCGAACGGGTTTTGGGAGTTAATTTCCGAAAGTTCCTGCCCCAGGACTATGCCGGAAGGGGGGTGGGTGTGTGTGTGTTAGCGGTGTTGGTAGTGGTGGGGACAATTTACTCAGCAAACAGTGCCGATGACACGGCGCGCGAGGATCGTCGACGACCGGAGCAGACATACAGACGTGTATGTATCCTTGGGACACGTGGTTGAGTTTACATCGTTAGGGCTCACCAATTCTAGGTCTCTTGATGGGGGTTCGGAGTTGATAAATAGGAGGCCGAGGAATCGCGTATTTGACGCGCAGTGTAAATTGTAATGAAGCTCGCACCGTTATCGACGATAGATATATAGGTGCGCCAAGGCGTTCAATCCGTCCAGGTATAAATGCGGGCGAGCTATTCAAGGTTTGCTGGTCCGTTCCACCGAAAAAGCAAACAAAGCACGCTCAGACACACACACACACGCCCCAGTTTTGGTTGCACGAGGTTCGCCAATGAGCTTACGATTATGCTTAATAATCAGTAGTTGTAGTTGTGCGATTGTTTAGCTGATTGTTTGTTTCCAATTTGTGGCTGGAGCTAGCCAAGAGGAAATTTGTTTGGTATTTTTTATTACTGGAGTTTAATATTTGCGTGCGTAGTAAACTTTAACCTGGAAGTTCAGTATCGGGTCGGGTAATCGCAAAATAAACACTCCTCGATCGATTAAAGGCTATCAGGGCGGTATGCATCTTGAGCAGTTACCAATTCGAAAGTAAATAGTTTACTGTTTCCTTCCTCCATATTGTGTCCATTATCGCAACTGCATTGAGGCATTCCTACCAGGATTCTACGAAGCTCCTCTCGATTATTCCTACTGCACGCATCTTCATAGCACATTTTGGTGCGATTCAATCGGACGCTTTGTCGAAACCGGGGTTACATCACTATCCCCTTTTGCTGGCCAGTTTTGCCAGCCGGAACATCGCACGCCACTGATTGAGCACGCTCTTTTGTGAGGTGAATTAAGTCGGTTCGCAAATGTTGGCACTTTTCACCAAAACGGGGGGATACGTGAGGTTATGTAAGAAAAACCGGTGGCCGGTTCCTTCACCGGGACAACAGCAAGGAATTCATTCCATCACGTACGTACTAGGGGGGCTCTTGTTTTATCGACTCGGGGATCCCTTTTTCCGTTACGGACCGACGGTAAAAGGGGTTCAGTTTCTGAGGGGGGTCTGGTTGGGTGTTTTTTTTTTCTTTAGTTAGGTACGACCCTTTACACTGATGTGAGTGCCGGACAAACCGAACCAATTCAATCATTGAGTAAAGAGCAAAACTATGTACTTGAGCGAGCCGACCTCACCCTCGGCCATCGCCATCGTTTCGTAATCCACTGCTGACTTGCTGGTGCCGTGACCAGGATACAGTGCCGGAGTGTGTTGAGGGTCACACGCAAACCACATACGTCGCACTATAAGAAGCAGACTATGGGCTCCTCTATCTCTTGCTTCCCATTTTCTTCTTCGTCCCTGCCCGGATAGTGTTCTCCGAAAAGCGTCATATACCGGGTCTTGGGGCTTGTTTTATGTAGTGCATCATTTTTCAATCCCATTTCCTAACCCATCATTCCATTTTGTTCACATGGGAATGGACAGGATGTAATAGTAAAAAGGTTTGTCTCTCTCCGCGTGTGTGTTTGTGTGGGCACGTGTTTGCTATTTGCGCACTTCTGTGTGTGTGTGTATACGTAACATGAAATATCGCTTCGAGAGTGCTCCAGGAGACGATGGTAAACATTTCGGTGTCCTTGCACAGCAAGATGAGCCCCGTAAGAGATGCCCTAAGCGTTGATGGTGGTGATCATGATGATGATGCTACTACTGCACTGCATTCGCTTTCCCCAGTATTGGTGTCATTGTTTCGTCTTGTGAATTATTCCTAGCTCACTATCCCTCCTATACAAACAACTTCCTTTCAGGCGCCTTCCCGCTTGAACCCTGCCGGCAGTGCTGTTTTGCATAATTTTTAATCAAATATTTTCCTTTTGCGATGCAACCAGACTGTTTTGCATCTTCGTTTTTTTCTTGGTCCTCTTCTACTACTGCAGAGTCCTGTTTTGGGGTCGTGCAGTGCAGCTGTTCAGCATCATCGCAACTCTTCGCCTCGCCCAGGGACAACCGTGCGCAAGGTTATGTGCTTTTGCATTTAAATTGCACTTAGTTTATAATTTCTTGTTTTTCCTGCGCCTTGATGGGATCCGTATGACATAACTCGACAGGCAGAATCGAGCGCCGACCCCACTGTGAGAAATATGAATTTTCCTGGCAACCGTTAAGCCCTAACAATCTTCACCTTCACATCGTCCATCAGCCCTGACAAATTAATTAAGTGCTCTGCTTTTGTACCAAAAAGCGCGCCTATCTCATCTCCCAACTCCCGATCGTGACAGGGGGGACACCACTTATACAAGCCCCTGGGTTGAGCGAAACCTTTTTTCCATCCCGTGATGCGCGCATCCCATCCCACCGGTCGGCAGGTTTTCCACACGAACTGGTTCAACCGGTTAGAAATGTTGTCTTTTCGAGTGGTTTCAACTCCAAATGTCGAGATACAACCGCACATACTGTAACCACTATCTCGACCAAACGCCAGACATTGCCGTCGGGTTGGAAATTGGGTGTGTGTGTGTGTGTTCGGAAGGTCGTCGAAACCCTATCTGAATTCTAGGACATTTTTTTCTAGCATTTCTCTCTTCCCTAGTTTGGGGGTGTGGAATGTCGCGCAGGTCACAACTTCCGGGCACCAGAAGGAATTCGTAATGCTCACCTGTCACACAAGCTGCTGCCGACTCCCGATACGCAAAGCCTTTAATGAAATCCGAGGAATTACACCGAGTGGGGCTTTTGGCCGGCTGCAAAACTCTCCGCACGAGCAACTGTTTGCAACAACTTTGTCCGGACGTAACTGGACGCCAACAGCAAAAACAGTCATCCCGTTCCAGGCATGTGGGATGCGATGATGGAAACACGTTGGCTTCATCGATGCGAAAGGAATTCATTTCCCAGTGCGCGCGGTCGGTGGATGGAAACGGATGGTTGGAAATCAAAACTCCCCTTTCGCAACGAGGTTACCAAATCCCTGGACAGAAAATGTGTTTTTTGGTGTTAAATTGAGTTTGAAACACTGGCTGTGTTGGGTCCGAGGAATGGGTCCGGCATGGACGCATATTACGCGACCGGGATTACGTGTTATTCCGATTGAACTGAAGTTTTGTGTGAATGCATCAATCCCCTTTTCTGGCCGGCAGACAGGGTAGCATCAGGTTATCGCAATTTTAAACGGAACAACAGGACACAGTTAGTGTAATCTCACATACTCCACACGGAGGTACTGTGGGCATGTTGTGATTTGAAAGTGATTGTAAGTGTTTGAAAATTGAAACCCTGTACGAATTGCTTAAACTTTCAGCTTCATAAGCCAACATAGGGGAAAAGATTACACGTTCTCTCTCTCGCTCATGTCCTGTGTACCTCGTAACCATCCATATCCCTATCTACCTTCCCAACAAATAATAGGTTTACAATTTAATCCTACTTCAACAAAAATTGTGTACACAGTTTTCTGGTTCTAGGTTATTGTTGAGCTAGGGAACGCATATTTGGTGCCGTGACCAGGATACAGCCGCCTAATGCATGTATCGGGTAGGTGGATCCTAATGTAATCATCATGCTTCTGCTACTCTCTGCCACCGCCCAGCAAACGGAGAGCAAATTTAAAACAACAAATTAAATTGAACATAATCTCATTTGTTGCGGTTCAATGGCAATAATTCCGACCGTTACTGTACACGTTTTGGGATCCTTCGGTGCTCCGGGTTTTTGCATACCGGGAGATTTTTTCAAAGTCTCCTACACTGTTGGCCACCATTCTTTGTGTTTGTGTGTGTGTGTTCTCTAGTGCGTACGTTCTGTATGGTTTACTTTTTTGCGTATGCGAGAGAGCACACACTTAGCTCACTCCTGGGAACGGTCAACAAGGAAAACCGTCCGATTTTGCAACAGGGAGGGGATTGGATTGAATTTTCCGGAAGGTGAATGTGTGCCCTTTTTGCTCCCGGAAAAAGAGATTTGGTAACGCGATGTATGTGTGTGAGTGCGTTACCTTTTTACATTCGGTTTTTTTACAGTGTGTTTTTTTTTTGCTCTTCCAGTCTCCCTGACAAAAGGTTTATGTATTTGTGTCCGTTTTTATTTCTGTGTACATTGGAATGTTATGTTGCGGCTTTGCAATGGGAAAACATCGATGGGGAGGATGTTTCTTTTTTTGTTTGTTTGTTATGTTCATCGTTGATGTTTCTTTTATTTTATGTTGCCATGCCGTGTGTCTACACTCACCCGATTCGCATGACTTGTAATGGGATTAGAGAGAATGGGAGAGCGCACGAGCGGTAAACCGGAGTTGGGATGATAACAGGGAAAATAAAAATGTTTCGCATGCTTCCCGGTGTGCTTTTGGATAATTTTTTTTTGCCTGTTCCCTAGGACACACGCTGCTGGAAAATGCAGTTAACGAAGGGCATGAAAATGGTTTGCTGGCAGTGTTTTGATATCGCCGAGCAAAGTGGCTGCCGACAGATACCACAAAACAAAAAATACCTACCGAGAATAAAGTTCCGCATCTGTTCAAGCACTTAAATACCTTCATAGTAGGGCTGGAGCCTGGCCTGGCTGTCGGGCACGCGAACCGAGTCATTTCTCGGTCAAGTAGGTTTGGATGGATTGGATTAATTTTCCCAAATGCTGCCTTTTTCGGTACGGGGCTATGATTTAATTGCAATTTTACTATAAAAAACATGGTGGATTTTTTGTATGGTTGGGTTTGCTTCGGGAAGGATGCAATCGTTATTCCTGTGAGCTGCGTAACATTCGGTTTAATAGAAATTTATTTAACAGAATGCTCTTTTTCATAATTATGACTGCTTTCACTATCATTCTTTTATATCCTTTTACAAAGGAAACATACGCCTAGTTTACATTCGCCTAAAGATAGGCAAATTCAATGTAATATCCACGCAGTATTCTGTTTTTAGGGACAGAAACATCTCTTTTATTAATATAAAATGTCGTAGAAAATCATTTTCTGGCACACAAACCATCACAAAATGAAATTCTTAAAGTTAGGTTAAAGAAAGACAATCGATCGTGTTTACTACTAAATTGTAAGTTAAAGTTTAACAAAAAACATATTAAATTGCTGCAATACTTTTACAAAAGACATGCCATTAAAGGATAATGACAGAACGAAGTAGAAAGAAGATAAGAACAATCTAAATACTCCAGCAAAAACCTTCTTTTTTAAAAAAAACATCAAATACAATAAATACAATTAAAATACAAAAAGATATGAGCTTTGAAAACAACAAAAAAGATCAAAACATTTGAGGCAATTTTATGAGTTAAGAACAAATCAAGAGTATCGTCTTGTTCTCTCATATTTGGAATACAATATTTATAGAATGCGAATTATTGCAAAAAAAAAGTCTATCTAAATTTTATACTACCACGTACCAGAAACGTACCACTTTGAAGTGCATATTGCATAAATTCTGGCGCAAAAATTGTTTTTCTCAGCAACAGTAAGAATGGTTCGTTTTTTCCAGATTTATGTTATATTTAATCACATAATCGATTACGAAATTGAATTCTAACGCATCGCTAACGGTTCCCTTTCATTTTTCATCTCTTTACAGGTAACTCTCACATCCGGTCTACACAATTTTCGACACAAATTTACTCCAACAAGTCACGTGAAAATAGTTTTCACTTTTCGTGTTACTTTCACCAATCCCGTTTCCGGTAATATGTAATTTTCCTAGAACTGTAAATGTTTTAATCAAAACACAAAAATTACAAGCCGCGTTTCAATCTCACCACATTGAGCGTGCTAAAATCAGACGCTTTAATTATGCTAAAAACAACTTCATTTGCATCGCGTCTCCTTGTGGCAATGTCAATACTCTAACAAAAGCATAAAGAAAAACGAAAACACTCACATCCAAACAATGCTGCCAGGTGTATACAGGTCGTTCTTTCATTTAATTTGACCATGGATTTGGTCTCGCTGGGTTCTACTGGGCTAGCATCCGGTGGTCTGTGATGTGGAGGACGTGCCTTATTTCAAAGCAGCCCAACACACATAAATTAGCTTTCATTTTATGCATTTGATTTAAAGTAGCAAATGGCCTCACCTACACACAAATAAACACACCTGAAATACATTATTTTTTCGGGTCCGTCCGTTCGATAGCATCTTTTGTTTTTATGGTGCTGTGCGGTGCGGTTGTGCACATTGTGTGTGCCCTATAAATGTCATTCGCAGGGTGCTTTTTGGAGGTAGTTCCAGTCTGTGAGTGACGCGACGAGTGAAGTTGAATGAAAGTGAAACGTTGGGTGGAAAAAGCCGTCCCCCATCTGGGAGGCCTGGGAGCTGTATGGTGAGGTGACTAATTATGCACAGCGTTGACACAAGAATCACTTTGAATGGAATGCCAGAGACACAATCGTAATACAATCGGGCAGCAGTTATGTGAGCGCCTTTATTCGCCCATTTTGTAACCCTCAATCCCTCGCGTTATTCATCGTTATTCAAAGCGTTGATTCGCGTCGTTCCTGAGCCGACAGCGAGAACCTGGGCTGCAATCCGGGCAACCTACTTCCTTTTCTTTCCGATTGAATAGAATAACAATTGTTTCCAACGACCGCCAGTTGCCGACGATGTCAGTGGGGAACTTGGCAAGTGGATGCTATATAAACCGTGTCCATTTCTAGCGCGCTCGGTAAGAATCCTTTGTGTTCTTACTGGAATGATCCAAGCTCATCTTCTCGAAAGTGGTCACAAAAAAATGACGAAGCGAGAGAAGAAATAGACTTCCTATTCAATTGGAACCCAATCGTGTTCTTGATTCTGCTTGTGTCATTCGACTGCCTCCCTAGTTTCAACTTCAATTGATTAGAATCGCCATTCCTTCTCCAGAGGCGAAGTTGGACACTAAGGCAGCAGTGGGTCTGGTTGGCTGCCGGAGGTCCGATTCCACTCTCAGTGGACAAATTAAGTTTTGAAGCAAAGTTTTCGTTTCATTTTGTTCCGATTTTTTGTTGTTTGGGGAAGTTTCTTTTTGCCTGAGTCTCCTCCGGTTTGGAACGTGTCCTGGAAGAAGATGCAAGAAGTTCATTTTTCGGACGGTTCCAATCGAATACTACGGTCGCAATCGAGAGATGGTAGAGTTGCGACCATTTAGTTCGATTGGTTGGACGGGACTGATTGGAAGGCCACTGCCGACGTGCTCAATATAGATTGAAATGGAAAAATCGGATGCAATCGACTTTGGTAGATTCCGCTTCGTTTTGGTCCAGCTCAAGAATATAGGAAAGGGTACGCCCCGACGGGTGAAAATTCGAACATGGAACGGCTTCCATTCGTTCGTTAAAAGGTAAATTTTTGTTTCCGGCACCTTTCTTTTGCGTTCGCCCGAGGTTCACGATCAGTTTTACTTCTCTTGGTACACCAACACGAGATGGCCGTGAAGATGTTCTGAGTGTTTTCTGGATAGTTTTCGCTTTAAATTTGTCCTCCAAATACTCTCGCTCATCAGAAGACATCAGAATCCGAGCCGAAACAAAGGTGGGGCTTTAACGGAAAATTAACAACCAAAAAGACACTTCCAACGTGCAAAGGAAACCATTCAAACCCAACAGAAGAGCCTGATGATGAAAGTAGACACTCGTGAAAGACAGTTTGGTTGGGCTTGGTTTGGGTCAATTTAAATTGTCCCGAAGAGAGCCGTGTCCGTAAGCATGCAACTGAAGCGTCCCCGAACAATGGGCAAAATCTGTCTCGATGTCTTTCCTGTCGGTGAACTTCTTCGGCAACGAGGATTCGGTTGAAGTTCATCGTAAGACTTTGTGTAAACGGAACTCGGGGAAACGGAAACGCTTGCAAGCTGGTTCGAATGACAGCCGGAATGTGGTGCACTTCGTGTTCGTTCCTGCTGCCCCGGCTATCTCGCCGCTGTGGATGTTGTATGGACATCCTGACCCACCCGAACTCCGTGCTCGGTTTGTTTTGCCGCTGTGAGTGAGGTTGTCTTGCGGAGTTTAAAGTGGCAGCTAGAACTCATTTTCGGGGGGTTAAAGAAAAAAGGTTGAAATGGGAATAGCTTTAACGGGTCCTTTGGGGAGCAGGTCCTCGAATTTCTTGAACCCAGAACCAGCCTAGTGAAGGTGTTCTAGCGTTCCTTTCGTTTATTGGAGGATGTTTTGGAGGTGGTCTGAAGAAGTCGGGATCCAGATCAACTTATGCTGCACGCCAACACAACCATGCCCACACCATTTCCGGGCCTGTGGCAGCGACGATGACGGAATGTGCATCCGGGATTTTCGAAGAGTAATTACTTGATTTTCCGCCTCGGTGCACCACATTCAAACTTTCACGACACACAACGTGGCTGTTGGTAGGGGGGCTGCAGTGAGGAGTCCGTTGTCGGAGCATGAAACGTAAGCATATTTTAATTTCCATTTTTTACAATTACCCTCCAGAGTACGAGAGTAAGAGTGCAAGTGAAAAAGCACACAATTTAACCGGAACTCCCGGGGATAATGTCTGTGCGAAGCAATCAAGTAAGGATGAGCGTGCGTTTTGTTCGGGCGAATGAAGCAAAAGATGTCAACCAGATTCTATCGACCTTCGGGTTTGGAAAATGTTGCAAGAAAGAACCAACGGAAAATGGCGGAACATTAAGCAAAGAAGCGATGGAGTAGGGTGACGCGCAGACGAGAATACTTTGACTCACGTTATCTGTGAGTTATTAGTTGATGGTTGGAAAACATTCGCATGTCTCTCTCTCTCGCGATTTTTCCTCCCCCTGCAACTTGTTTTCCAAAAGGCGGGAAAAGTTGACTGAATGGGAAACTTTTTATCATGCAATGTTTTCTGTTACGCTCCTTGGCCTTTGTGCGAGACTCCATCCCAGCACTGTTATCTCTTTGCCAGACTGTTTGTAAATCTCGGCCTTGAAGACTGTCTTCATGAAGCTGGGCACATCTTCGCATTTTCTCTTCCTTGACGACCACCCTATCATAACCTCGACTCTTCGACAATAAATCAAACAATAACCCCACCTTTTGCGTAAAGTTCCGTGACCCTATTATGAGTATCGGTGTCTGGGCTGCGCTTTTAATTCATCGTCAATCGGCGAATGGAATGTCAAGAATGCGAACTTTTTCCCCAACTTGTACCGATGCGGTGATGACTTTTCACTTCCAGCTCACACCATTCACACACCGGCAGAGCTCGATTTCAATGTCATCAACTTCACGGTACGGGATCTATCGGGTTGCACTTCTCTCAGCTTAACAGCACAATGGCAATAAACCCAAACCCGCTCGTTGTCGCTTAACTCAATAAAGCGATTTGCCACCTGCTGCTGCTCGGTTGCTGTCAGCTGACGACAACGGCTCATCGCACTTTACGCGCCAATGGAATTCCTCATCGAAATACCACCAAGATGGTGGTACAAATATTTTCCAAAGTAATTACAACGGCGAATTGTCTTGCCGATGGGCGAAGTAGTCGAGGACGGCTCTGACACCTTGCCACTTTCTTCCCACTCTCAACACGCAAAAGACACACAGTCATGAATCATTAAACTTTAGCGTGCTCGATCTGCTCCACCGTCGGCGCGTACGGGATCAGTTTTCCGGAAGCAATTTCCCCCGAAAGCGTAACGCGATATAATTGTGCGGCTGCGGCACACCATTCCTGCAAGCTATGATGAATGCTATTTTGTGTCAACTTTTCACAGGTGATAAAGTTTTGTCTCGCAGGAAAAGTTATTTGTCTCGATTTCCGATTTCCTTGCGAGCTTACGAGCGTTTCCCATATCATACCGGATACCGTTCGCTTTTCGTGAGGGGTGTGATTGTACGTCTCTGGTGTAAGATTCTACAGACGTTTAAGCGCGACATGATATGGTACGCGCGGCACAAGATATCTGAGGACCCACCAACGGAACACAGACGGATGGCAAGATGGTGGCGGATTTGAAGATAAATTTTATGAGGTTTTATTACGATACAGGCACGGAAGGCGGCACGAGATTGATGCGAGATGGTTTGTACGTTCGGTTTGATTTCATACACGTATCGGGCTTCGGGCACCATTTCCCTTGAGTTCGAGAGTTCGCGGGAAAGTTGGGCTCGTTCACTTCCTTGCAGCCAGATTTTTGCGCCAGCGAAGTTACGGGCGAAACTACGGGAAAAGGAGCATGCCCGGTATTGCTGCAACATTGGCGAGAAAGTACATCGATTTGAGGTTTCATATCTGGGGTGGGATTTGAAGGAATTCAATTGATGCCGATTGGGATTTACGATTGGTATGGTTTTGTTGTGCTGTGTGGTTGACTGGGTGTAGGGGTGGACTTCTTTTTTTTTTGCTTACGATAAGTCTCTTTCACACCTTAGGAATTCTATTTCGTTATGATAGTCATGGCACCTATTTTTTATCTTAGACGAGATTTTTTTTTACGAGACATTACAATAGCAAATCGAATTCTTATCAAGACTAGAGCTCTGTTCACGTTGATCCGTTTATTTAACAGTATATTAGTTTTTATATCTAAATTTAGTAGTCTTATGATCTATCAAACGTCTTGAATGAGTTCTTGATAATTCCTTGCAATAATCCTCAATGTGGAGCTTATGTGGGCTAAGATGACCTGGGCCATTTTTTGGTATGTGGTTGACGTTTGGTGGCTAAAACGCTACAAGTTCTCCATACAAACCCACGGGCAAAACTAGTCAGCGCCAAAAACATTGGCATCATTGGCGGCTTGTTGGCAAGGACAGCTCATGTCACCGATGATCTGGTAATATAAACAAAATATTTATGTTAAGCTATAACTGTAAAATAGTTTATATTGTCTGGATACATATTTTACGCTGTCATGTAGTCCTATGCTGTCTTATTCATGAAGTACTGTTGACGCACTAAACAAGACAACTATTGTGACAACTAAAATGGTATGTCAACTGTCAAATGGTTCGGGATGAGTTTACCTGCTTAGGTTCAAATGCTTTGACTTGTAAATCATTTGACATAAATGGCTTCAACCTTCCAAGCTTAAGTCATCATAGGATCCTAGATTTGGTTCACAGTACACAACTTTTTTATATTAGTGACGTTAAAGCCGTTGGTACAGCCAGTTGAGCCTCATAAGTAACCGATCACTAAAGAAAACTTCTCACAGATGACGTGATCTATCGCTAATGCCATAATCACTCAAACGACATCTCACACGAAGCCTAGAAGAATATATTAACTTGCACATAAAATGACAATAAACTGATGCATTACAATATTCCGAGGTACAAAGACCTCAGTTGACAATGTTTATCTCACCATCTGCCTGATGGTGTTGACAAATGTGCAGTACAATGTGTGCCGTTCTGTTAGAACAACCAACTATTCTTTAGTGATAAGCGAACTGTGAAAACTATTTTATTACCATGCTAAACCATCTAGCCGGAACTAGCATTCACCATTCCGAGGCCCATAATCAATTCTTTCGCATTTTTCGGCACGCAAAGCAAACAGCACAACGTTTACGACATTGCGGAGGTGTCAAAGCGTTCGATTGTTGGAAGGTAACTTGGGGAAATTGTTTACCTAGAACCCGTCATCCATGATGGCACATTTCTCCCTGGTTGTGTGTGTGTGGTCGTTGTAGTCGTGAGCGGTGGTCCACCCACCCTCACAAACACGCGCCATATCATGAAGCTTTCGTCGGTCGTTGTCCCCAGATTCTTGACGTATAAGGACATTGCAACAGTGGCAGGTTTTTTTTTTGGTGGTGGTTGTTGTTAGTTTTGCAACGTTGCTCGATCGTAGCTGGAGGTCAATAAACGTCCAGCTTTCCAAAAAACAAAAACTTCTTCGGAACCTGGGTAAAAGGCGGTAGAATTCAACCTGACTCATCATCAGCCCAGTTTCATGGCGACGGATTTGTGTAGGAAGGAAACGATTCGATCGGTTGTTGAACAGCGTCCAGCTCGGTTGCGGTAGCTTTGCGTATCGAGTGCATTGCTCGAACACACGGCCAGAAAGTAGGCGAACCGGTACCACGAACGCACGTACCGTTGCGCCAACTGTCAAATCATTTGTACATCGATAGGAGCACCAAAAAAGCATCCAGTATGACCGACTTCGAGTGGTTCGGTCGTCTTTTGCGGAGGTCCGATATCGTATTGCGCTTGATTTTTGATTCCTGTGGGACCGAAACAGTCCCGTACGGGTACCGGTTCCCGATGACCGTACGATAGTGCGCGTTGGCGGAAGTCACACTGAACCACTGTGAGCCTGAGGTTTTTCGGGTGGGGGCGCAAAAGACCTGACCGGCTTCGGTTGGTATCGGTCATTGGACACGATTTACGTTATTGTCATACGCGTACCTTTTTGCCTAATAATTCGCATTTCAAGCGTGATGCAACGACGCAACCATGTTGCTGGCTTGTAACCTAGAATTGCTGGAGGCCATCCTCCAGAATAGTGACTATACCGTATCTACCGAAGGTGCTGTCAAGCATGGACAAAACGTGTCGCATTGAGGTACTTTCGGACGAAATCACCCTTTTGCCAGACCAGAGGGTACAGTACCTAAGGATGGTACACCGTACGAGCGCATTCGTATTCCGGATGTGCGGTTTCGGGGTACATTTTCTTGCGGTTGGGCGAACCATCCATTTTCTCGATTACCTACCGAAAACGAACGTAGGCCTACGGCGGCTTTTATACCGTGGCATGTTTGTACATCGCAATGGCGGTGGCATGTAACGGTTGATTAGATTTCGATTAAAATGTGCCCTTCTGGTCCTGGGTTGACATATTGTGTGCGATGGTTGGGTAGGAGAGGTAGGATCGTTTGTGGTTTTGTGCAGGCATCAGGAATTCGGCTAGTGGAAGCTGGAGATGTGTTTTGACACTTGAATAATTATATGTTAAATGTGAGTAATTAAACGTCATCCACATTCCGACATTGGGTTTCGAGAGGAGATGATGCTTACGGGTAGTTTTAGGATAACGAGTATATTATGATCCTGGAGAGTCTGGGAATCATTTGTCAGGATAAGAGATCTTCTTTCTTTTCAATCCCTAAAGAGAGAATTCGAAAAAATAATCAATCCAACTTCTTCAGATATACCTGTTTCTAGCTTAATTTGTTCGAAAGTTGTCAACCTACAGTCTGGAAATTCTCTGCTCTCTCCCCCCAAAACCGACCGTCAGCTTGTATGGACAGTTGGAAAAGCGCGTGGCGCAACAAAAAAAAAGGAAGTTTTTCCACCATTGCCCACACCGGAACAGTGGCCGTCTGCAACATTTTGACATTTCACAGCAACAGCGCACGTGTTTGTCGCGTTTTCCATTAATCATCACACCTGCCGTTTCTTGTTCTCAGCTCACCGTATTTACCGTGGCGCTTGACATCACACCGGAAGTACTTGGGACATATCCCTCCGGCACGTTTTTGTGTGCAAGTAGCCGTATTGCTACTCAGCTTTCGCAGGAAAAATGTCACGAATAAAGCAGCAATATTGCACCATTTCTTAACCGGTACCGGCTGCCCGGGTGGGACGTGTCCGAGCGGAGATCCTTACTACAGGGAAAGTGACTTCCTGACACTTTCGGTCACATCTGGAAGGTTGCGATCGGGAGCTCTACCTACGAGGCGAAGATTTGTTGCGGGTTTCCTTTTTGGGACCAACATTTTGCCATACTGCGGTAAAGATAAATGAGGTACCGGCCTGGATACCTTCGCTCACACTACTTGTGCTCGGTGGAAGGTTCTTACCACGCTACCAAGAGCTTGCGAAGGTGACAAGAATATCTAACAGCGGGCCAAATCCCAAGTTTATTCATAAAACCGTAAAACTGACTATTCGAAATCATCTAGTGAAAGGAAGGCAAAAAAGTCTGCTGTCTGCTGTATGTGGTTCGGGAACTCCTGAGGTAACAAAAACACACACAAAAAATTGGAAACAGTTTGAATAGCAGACATGACTGTGTGTTGTGCAGTTTTCGCTTTCTCTGCTCTTTGCGGAACCTCTCCACCCGATGTTCCCGAAGTGTGTTTCGTGACAGATGGAAATATGATTTTCCCTCACTCCTCCTTGCACACGCGACTTCTGGACGAGGGAAGTAATTTTTTCGCCGTTGTTGGAATGCAGCATTCGGTTTTGTCGTCTATTGCTGGGTAGGTTCTTTCGGCGTAATCTAGCTCGAGTGCGGCGTTTGAATTTTACCGGCAGAGATATGTCTACACATGTCTTGCTGGTCGGGAGCATTCCGGGAGTGTTGCTGACGCTCGGAATGTGATAAAACCTGCCAGCAATGCAAAACCGCGACTCGGCACGTCGTGGAGTGTGGCGTTACCGCGTACTGCATGATGATAAAATGATGACTTTGGAGAGGGATTAGAGTGATAGAAGGTGGTTTATCTTTTTTGTGTGTGCAGAGTGTATTGAATAATCAGTATGCTGGTGCTGCAAAAGAATGCTTGATGATGTGGTGTGGTCGTTTTTCTTTCTGTAGAGTTCTCGGCTGCTTCATCCATCTAGATTACGGTGGAAGAAATTATGCATTGCGGTAGAACGCATTCGTACAGTCGTCCATGTGTCAAGGTCTATAGATGTCTGATCCCATTGTTCCTGTATCGATTAGATTCAACCGAAGCACTGATACATCAAACTGTTGGGTGCGCCAAAATGCGTTTCCGTGACGATTAGTAAATCGATCAGCGTCCATCCTGCTGCCAGCCATTGAAGCCGGCGATAAATCGACGCCAGTGTCCGTACGATATCTTGTAGCCGTCAGCACGTCTAGTTGTAGGACGCAGGACGCGTACGTCAGCAGGACAGCAGGGCAGAAGAATTTAATCAATTAACCCGCTTTTCCATTTTCTTTACGGGCCCTTTTACTGCACCCCGAATGTCTGTGTGTCTATGTGTTAAAGGATTTTTCTCCTTTTTTGGCTGTTGTCTTTTAGCTGTTTGCAAGACAAACTCGTCTTGTTTTGTGCGTATTTTTGCGAAATCTAATAAAAACCCAACCCAAACTGGTCCAAAAACGTAGCACAGAGATAGCCGAGAGGACCACCGTGTCAATTTAGCATCCAGTTAATTAAACTTCTCCAATCGATGCTACCACACTGGCACGGTGGAAACGTAAGATCGGTTGCCAGGGAAAGGTACCTCATTTAGACGATGTCATCAGGTTTTAAGGGATCCGCACACACGCACACACATACGACACATTAACGCACCGGAACGTCATCGTGGAAAAAGGTGACAGAAGTTTAGGGAAAAACCTTCATTCGCCAGAGATATATCAGAACCCTTCGGTAAGATAAATCACCACGTGACGTACGGGCAACGAGGGAAGTCGTGACCTAAAAAACCCGGGGTTTTGGGTCGCTCGCTTTACCACTTCATTGCCGCTACTCATTAACTGGCAGATTTTCACGAGGCTTTGGGAAATTTTGGAAACCTGGGAAGGTTAAACCACAGCGCGAGTAGTAGTAGGAAGTCGGCAACGTCATAGAATAGTCGTAAAAACACACACACACACACACACGCTTGAGCATCATCCGGTGAGAAATCACGTCGTCCAGATCACACCCCGGGAGCAAAGATTACGCTAGATATAGCGGTCCTATATGTGGTTGAACCGCGTATGAAACACATTCCCCGCTGCTGCTCGTGTACGTGTGCCTACATTTTTCTACTGTTGGAGCAACTCTCCGAAGAGTCCTTTTTTTGGTGGTGATATAATACAGTGCACGACACGCACCAGCTACCTTCCCAAAATGGTGGTTTACTCGAGTAATAAAGCCCACCAACTCTCTGGTCTGTATTTAAAAGGCAGTTATTAAAGTGGGACAAAAAGAGACATTGGTTGGAGATGGGGCAATAAGGGTGTCAGGCGCTTTTCCCCGGGTTAGTGTACCTGGGACACACTGTACACGGCACACGTCACCAAACGTTGGGGTTGGATGGGAGAACACATAAAACATCGTACCTTCGGTTGCAGGTTTGCAGGCGTAAGGTTAAACTACAACTACAACACGACCACCAGGAGCTTCCCGAGGATACTGTGTCCAGTGCGGGAGCATTTCTTGTTTTTCGTTCCCAACCAAACCCGGTTAGTCCTTGCCATTTGCTGCTGTTATTTTTGCGTGTCGCTACTACGCCTTTTCCCGGTACACCCTGCAGCGAATGTACGTGTGATCGTGTTTTCTGGTATCGATAAAAATGTTTTACATGATTATACTTTTTTCTTGCCGCTCGAATCACCAACACACGCCCATGGATCCATGGTGTGGGTGCGTTTTTTTGCCGGTCGAATTGCGATTGTGGTTTGGAAAAAACAGATTGCCCGTCCAGGTGGTGGGACTTCCGCATGGAGTCAGGATACCCGTGAGGTGGAAGTGATTAAAAATTTAACCTCAATAATACCGGATGCCCGCTGGTGGTTTGAACCGTTGGTTGCCGACCGGCTGGCGCCAATCTCGCCTGGATCTCGCAAGGTAACAACCGGGGAGGAGTCTTCTAATATAATAGCCCGAGTCCCGGTAGAAAGGTCACATTCGTAAGCCATCCAGTTGCACACGTTTAGCCGTGTTTGGTGGTCACGAGCACATGGTATTTTGTGGCAAAATTTAGACATTTTTATGTCCTGTGACTCCTGTACTCCAATAATCCGCCGACTCAAGTTACTAGCCCTCTGGACATCGTTCATTAATAAAGATTTTCTTTTTCTTTTCACAGGTAAGCACCCGAGAATTAGCTCCAATAAAACTTTTAACTTAGTAAGTACGTTAGTTTTGTGAAGAAAAACATAAAACTCCAATAGCCTTAGGTACGGGCGCGTTTAAGTGCTTTTTAAGCAGGCTGATTTTCTTGCTATAATAATAGGCACCCGGGTCAGGTAGTATGCAATTAAAAGTTGGTTGAAAACATAAACTTTCCACTCGATCGCTTTAAGGAGCCTGTTTTTTGCTATTATTATCCAACCAGCGTTAATCAACTCATGTTTTGATCCATCTTTTAGTTTGTAACTCATTTGCAAAATGGGATAAAACTTGCTGTATTGAAAGCCAGGCTCAAGGATTAAGCCGGGCGTGCGAGCTGTCCAACAAAAAAGGCTTGATTTAAAGGTTGTTTATAAATAAGCTTCCAGTGTTTCGTTTCGTTTCGTTTCCAGTTTTTATTGAGTAACTTTACCGTAACTTACCTTTTACTTCATTAAACAAACACTTGCACACAAAAACGTTTTGCTGACTGTTTTGCTAACGTTTATCGGTCAGTTTTTTGTACTACCGACTTACTACTGCTCAGTAACTAAAGTTTGAAATGGATTTTATCAAACACACATACACACATTTCCTTGCATGGGGGAGCACACAGACACTCGCTCTCCCCGAAACAGCCCAATGATATTCGATGCGCTTGAAACCTTTTTTTTCGGTTGCTTTGAGCGTGGGAAAAGCAGCTTTTCCGGCACCATAAACATTTCGCTCCCAAACCCACCAACCGGTCCGATGCGGCGAAGATAAACTTTGCTTTTGTATCGTGGTGGATGATGGTTGTTGGTATATGGAGTAAAGGTAGAAAAAAGGAACGAGATTTCCACCAATCGGGGCAACGCAGAAGACATGGGAGGTCACCTGGCAGCCGGTAAGCGACAAATGGTTGAAAGCTTTTAAGTGGATTATGGGAACAAATGTTGCCGCTTCTGCAATCGTTGTATATTTGAAGCGATGGTAGTGGTGGTCAAGGACACATACACACACCTATACACGCAAACCAGGTGAACGAGAAAACGGTAAGCTCTGGTCAGTATTCCGTGACCTCTGGCTGGCTGGCTGCCTGCTGGTGTATCTGTTCCGTGTACAGCGCCTGGATCGATGCAATTTTCATCAATTAAGCTTTTACTACGACAAAAAACACACACACATGGTGCCCTGTATCGTGTCGAAATTGGCCATTTTACACGGTGCGCAGGAAGATCTCTTTCGCTTGCTATAAAAAAGTGCTATAAAATAGTAAATAAAGAACTGTATCTTCTAATTATCGATGGTGTAAAGTGGACCAAGAAATGGAAATTAATTTCATTGCATGCTGTATGATTTTGCCCCATGTGCTATCGCGATGACCAACCGACCCCTGTGTCTGTGTTAACTGAGAGGGTAATTTCGATTGCATAAAATAAGGGGTTTGCCTTTTTTTTTTGGATGGCCGGTACTCATTCACGCACGTGGCACCCCGGAAGTGTGACCAAGTTGACGAATCTTTGTTTGAATTTCGGACCAACCGTACCGACAGAGGACCTTCCCTTTCGCGACGTGTTGAGTGTTAGGTGTGTCCTCTTGTGTCTGTATGTTAGGGGGTTGTATGCAAATCCCAACACCCTGCCACTACAAAAAGGGATCCAGGGAAAAACCCGTCCCAAATGGGTGCTCACGGGACGGCCGGCACCCCGATTGTCCGTTCGTGTGAGTCGTTGCAGTGTCGCGCACCGCAACGGTGCGTCATATTTTAGCCTAGATTAATGGCGCTGATTACAACGCGCGCACACATACTCACACACACGCACACACTACCCTATGGTCTCGGGTATATCTCGCCACGAAGCAGAGTCATACCCTGGGCCGTCCCTTTCGCGGGTACTCGGTGACATGTGATTATGATGACAAATTGTGTAATTATGATCATCATGAATATATGCTCGAACTGCGACACAGTCTTTGCTTTATCCGTGCCCGAGAGCCTTTTGCAGGGTGTAGCGGGATAAGCGCCCGTTCGCGCGCGCCTAAATGTATACTACACTTGGTGCGATTTTCCACACCCGGTTCATTTACAGCAGGCGACCAATCTGTTTGCTGCCGGATTTAGCCTGTAACAATTGAAGCAATTATTGAATTAGCCATTGGGAATCTTTTCCGGTTTCCGGTTCGCTGGTTTGGCCGATGCATCCTGGCACCGGAAAACGACCATGTGTTGGGTGTCTGTGTGTGTGTGTGCTGCAAACGACCCATTGGAGAACCGTATTTGAGTAATGCATCTTTTATGGGGAGTCCCGTGTTGGTGGTGAGCGTAACCGCCGAGGCTTCCTCGGTGCTTGGGTGAATAAATATAGCAATAAACTCGGACGCTGAGTTACTTCCCGGTGTGTGACCTCTGGCGGTGGTGTTGGTCGATCGATGTCTGCTGCACTGAACCCGGAAGTACACAATTCATTCTAGGAAGTTTACGCTTTCTCTCTCTCTCTCTCTCTCACTCTCTCGTTTTGCACGGGTAGGACCACACACGGTGTATTAGGGTTGGTTGGTTGCTTGTTTACTTAGACCTTCCATTGCACAGTGGTTCAGAGAAGATGCCAACGGACAAACGCCCCTGCTTTGATAGAATTAAATAGTAAAGAATGAGTAAAATATTATTATCTTTCTATAGTTTTCTACTGATATCTACTGAAGGAAAGTCTCAGTTCTTTACAGATATTTAGTGATACCGAAGACTTGAACTATTTGCTACAATAAAAATTAAATTCATATGCTTTATTTTGAAAATAACGCTATAAACTAGAGGTTGACTCATTAAAAGTATTGTTGCACTCAAATCTACCTGAATTGTAGACGAATGTCCTCCCTTAGTTCGTCGTGCGTTGGTTCAGCGCAATGGTAACCTGAACCGGAATTTGGTCCCGTTCGTAATGCATCACGCAGAGTGGGAAAGCAGCTGGTTTGTGTGGGTGCTGATGAGCCGCTGGTTTGAGGGAAAAACGAGGTCATAAAATAATGTTCCGCTTTAGTTTATATAGCGATTCTGCGGTTACCGAGCTTGCACAATTTATTTGTTCATCGTTTTATTTATAGATTATTTATTTGGAATAGTTTCTTGTTGGAAATATCATTTTGTTAGTTTTAATTACAAGGTTTTATTAAAATTCTTTCTTGGATAAAATTGTTGAAAGTTGAAATGTTGAAACAGTTGCACAGTTGAAATGTTTTTGATGAAGTTCTTAATCACAAAAATTTGCGATATCAGCTTAGCTCGGTAGTCTTCATCCGGTACTGAATTCTCCTAGCCATACGCCATTGACACAAACCTGAAACTCCCTTAAAGTGGTGCACCTCCAATGAGAGTATGTAAATAAATCGCCAAACACAAGACTCTACACCAACTTACCGTTCCCACAGAATGGCACAGCCACTGGGGCGTTTGCTGGCAAGATTTATTTCTGATTTTACATAAATCTGTTTATACGTCAATAGTCCGGTTGGCAGCATAAATAAAGACACCTCTCTGAGAGCGTCCCGAACCTCATCCCATCCGACCACAGCCCACCTTCATAACAACCTAGAATGGCTCGTAAATCCATTCGCCATTGCGCGCCGGTTGGGTCAGGTCTGCCGAGACCTATTTGGTCGTTGACCGAGCGGTTTTGTGCAGTAAACCCGGGTGCGAACATTAGAAGTCCGGTGGTTTTAGTTGTTGGCCCGTAACTTGCTTCACTGCTCCGGCGTCGCACGTAGATAAACAGCAGTGAGTGCAGTTTTAGAGCAACGCTGCTTGCATCTCAACTAAAACCCCGAGATGTCGAACACTTTACCGAAAATGGCTTCAGTCCATTGTGTAGAGCAGGTTGAAACTTTTGCTCTGCAGAGAAAAAAAAGGCTCCCGCGTGTACCTGACGGCTGGAACACAGCTTCTTCGGGTCGAGAACTCAATGTTCCATGAACGAGTTCATCTTCGCTTTGATTCACACAAGTACACCGTGTCTGGCCAGGTGCTAAACCACTAGAGAAGTTTAGCTTCGGCCGAAGTTTAAGTGGAAAGCAAGCTAAAACAATAAACCTGAGTTCGACAGGCTGAACTTCCTGGTTTTGTCGATTGGGAAGTTTCGCTGAAGTTTGACACACCCGGCTCGTTCACTCGGGGCTGGCGCTGGGTCCAATCAAAAACTGACAAGTCTCGGTTGGGTTTGTTCAGGAGCGGTGTGCAGTTTTCTGGACGCCGGACTCTTGTAGCGTAATGGCGCGAAGAAGTATGTGCGCTCGATCGTTCCTCGAGTCTTGCTCGGCCGGCAACAAACCGACATTGATGAAGATTGAATTATTTCTATTCCGAATAGTGCCCACTGAGCAGGAAACACGGTAATAACGGCTGCCCAATGGTCAGCGTGGTAGAGCTTAATATCCCGAAGGATGTTACATTGGAGAAATAAAAAGCTCCGGTGCAGGTGAAGTGACAAGTAATTATATCGAACCATTCGATACCCTTTTTCGGTTCCCTTTGTGGACGGTGAGGTCCAACGTAATGAAAGTCATCGGCATGGTTTTGTTGTACTTCAGTGTGAGTGAATGTTGCCTCCTTTTTTTTTCATTAGCATATCATGTTTCCAGCTCACTGAACTCCTCCCAGTCACTGGACTGTATGGTGAGTCATTGTGGCGTGTTGGTAGTTTTTTTGTTGCTCTTGTTGCTTGCTGAAGGGTAATTTGATTTTTCTAACATTCCGTGTTGGAAACAGGTGTCCGGGACAAGATGCAAAACAAGATAAGGACAATGTTGTGGAAATGCTTGCTGTTAGAGAGATCTACATGTAAAAAAATCCTCGTGATGAAAAAAATCATTGTTTTTTGTTTTGATAATATTTTTGTAACGCCTAAAAATATGCAATTGTTTTTTAAAGAACATTTTTGTATGAACGAGATGTGACCTCGTTTCTTTAGGTTATATTATTAGAAAAAAATCGCTTTGACGTCTTCCCCTCAATTTTTTCTATCACAGATTTGCCTAAAGGTATGCAATCTATATACAAAAAATTAAATTAATGTATAAATTATAGCTTTTTAACCAGTATCCTTGTTATTTTTTAACCCTTTATCAGAAGATTCAATTCATGTTGCACCAAATAAAATTATACTTCCTGATCATCATTATCATCAACATAAAAAATTATTCTCAAATCGCAATAATCACACCTTTCCTGGAAACCAGCAACGGTGGAACAGCGTCACGATGAAAACCCCCGACTTCCAGCCATTGATTTGTGCATGGAAATCCGCTTTCATTCACAAAAAAGCAGCTTTTCGCTGCCATGTTTTTTTTCTGCTACCCAGGAGAAGCATCCTCGCAAGAAAATGGTTCGATATGAGGTACGATATTGGAGCTGCATACGTGATTTGGCTGCGTCCGTATAGAAGGACGACTGAGCTGTTACTTCGCTACTGCTGCTGGTATCGGGCAGCAATACGAACCAGCGAATGGTCCTTCTTTGTTGTACCATCGTACACAGCCGGCATTGTCCTGTGCAGTGCCGAGCCTGGTACCATCACCACACCAAAGGGCGACTCGTCCAGAGGCTCGTTCACCGTATGCAGATAGTGTTATTATTCATTACCATTTTCAAACTATTATTCTCGCCGGCTTTTTCCTCCACTGTGCACGCCGTTTCTCATGTCGTCGGCGAGTGAAAATGGTTGTTTTCCGTTGCCGCCGACACACACACGTGGAGGATGGGGCAGTTCTGCCGAGCCTTTCTCTTTCAACTGGCTCTGTTTTGTTTTTTTTTTCTCTGTCAGTTTGCAAACGAAAAACAAAAATCCTTGCATCAAGCGGCTCGCGTTCCCGTGCGAAGTGGTGCTACCGGTTGGCCAATTTTCGTAGTCCAGGGTTTTTTTTTATGTTTTTCCTTTTTTACCCACCTCTTTTGTGTGCACCCGTTCCCAAAGGCTATATAGTGTATCTTCTGGTCAGGTTCGGTTTGCAAACTGATGCCACTTTTATCACGATCGGTCGGTCAAAGCTCCACCTTCATCGTGTACGGCAAGCGAGCGAGAGACAGTGGCAACAAAAAAAACCCGCTCTGGTAGGGGCGCTTATGAGGCACTAAGAATCGTTGGAAAATATGGAAATTGAGATCGAAACTAGCCTGCCAGCTCATGCACACAAACATGGAATGGTTCGATTATTTGGCGTTCGGTGTATGGTTTTGGAGGATTGTCGTTTTTTGTGTGTGTGTGCGTTTTTGTGATAGAGAACTGATCGAGAGATTCCAGGTCAATCAGAATGGGAGGGGATCGAACCAGGGCTGGCGGTGGCATCGGTGGTTCGGTGACTGTTATTTAGTGCACACTTGCCTTTAATGGTAGAGTCATGTCGCGTATGTCAGGGTGATCGTCAGTGTTGGAGTGGAATGTTTCATTATTTATCGGTTTATCTTTAAATTGTCATTATCCTTACAATTACAATTAATAGTCATTTAGATTTTCGTACTACAAGAAAAAGACTCTGAATATGCCCTTTTGTTTTATTTAAAAGTTTTGATGCTGCTACTAGGACACAATTTTAAATCCTTGTTCTTTAATTTCTCACAAGATTTATTAAAGTTTTGGAATCTTTCCTTGGAAACTACAACCTAGCGATGTCTCGGTCTGTCCATCCTGGCTTAAATGACTTAGTTTTATCCGTATCTCTATAATCGCACAGGGAGACGATCCGGATTCTGCCATTTAAACACAAAGAACTTATTAATCCTTCTATATTGGTGCCGTGACCAGGAGAAAAGTTGAAATAATGTATCAAATTCTTAGAATGTTGTACTTCAATTTAAATTAACGTTTTTGCCTTGCACTTGAAGAGGATATTGCACAGCATGATGTACACCCTTCATATAGTTTATGTTTATATTGTTGGTGCCGTGACCAGGATACAAATTAAAGTCGTTGCATTATTACTAAAACCGCCGTTCATTTAGTTACATTTTGTTAAACTATTTCATGTGTTTACCTTTTTAAAATGAGACATAAAGCCTCAATGCATATTTCCTCTTGGTGCCGTGACCAGGATTAAAATAGAAATAGTGTCCTTAATGCTTGCAATGTTGCGCTTAAATTTAAAATACCATTCTGCCTCCCACGTGACAGTATAGCGCAACGCTGTATCCTCCAACTCGGCGGGAGGAAAACTTTTGCTCCACCTTCACAGAGGCGCTTCGAACTTTTCCTGTCAACGTACTCGAGTTCGTTAACACTCGGCAGTTGATATTCATTTTCCTGCTTCCTGTTTTGCCATCGGGCGCGGTATGCAGGCTACGGTCAACCTACTAGCAGCATGTTCGAGTGTGTCATTTCCTCAACGGTTTCCGCATCCACACACTAACAGCAAAAATATGTCCTTCTACCTACGCAGATAGGCATCGAAGGCGTAGACAGCGCAATCGTTATTATTATTATTATATACTACCGCACCAGTTTTGTGCCTATAATATTGGGTATATAATCCATCCATTTGCAAAACCTGTCCCCGTAGCATAGCGCGAATGTATACCTTGACGAGAGCTGTTTTCGACTCGGGTCGTTACCTTAGCTTCACCGCGTTTGTGCCTGTTTCGTGTGACGATTTAGCTTACCGAGAAGCTCGCTGTTTGCATCGCTCAAACATGGCGCTAGTCGTCATACTCGGAATGATTCTGCAGAACCTATATTCCGCGTCCTCTTTTGTGTTTCTGTACGTGTTCGAATATACATATTTTGCAGCATGTTTTAACCATCAACAGCGTGCAACCGTACGTACGGCCGGATCGAAAAAAAAACTGCCAATTGTTGAATGTCGTATCGATATCCGAGTGTGCCGGAGTCGGCTTTTGTTCTTCGGTCGTGATATATGGGAAGGGAAGGCGAGCATTCATCGAAACTGAGCTCCTAACAACTTCGCTGAATGAAAACAAACATCGAGAGTAATGAAGTTATGAACGTTGTCAGCGTCACTCTGCTCAGGTGTGCAGTTTGTCCCACTTCGTACCAAGTGATGGATCGTTTTTATTTATATCGCAACCGAAATCGATCTTTCACCTACCATGCATCGGGCTAGAGGGTGGTTCGGATGAAGTTGGAAAAGTTTTCAGATTAAAACAAATGCTCACCCACTTTTCAAAGCGCCCAAACGCCCAATTGGTGAAAATTCACACCGGAGTTTTTGTTCCCTAGGGCGGATCGTTACCATCAATCGTTCACCGTTTTCTGCTGAAGAAAGCGTCCATTTTACGGTCATCTTTGTTTGGCCCACCTTCTCACCTACACACCCATGCACACCCCCGGACAATAATGGGCCTGCCAATTTCTTCCTGCCTTCCTAGGAGTACGCGTTAACGGTTGAATGCGCGTTTCAATGTTTACGATTATGAGCGAAAAAAAAAATTATTGACCATTCTTTCTTACCAACCATTTCCACCATTTTCAATCCTGTAGGTCCTACATTGGCTTTACCGCGCGTAGACACAGATTGTCCCTGATTTTTGTTGCCTTTTGGGTGGGGTGACTTTTGTCGCAAATGGTAATGGTCAGTTGTTGCGATACAGGAGCGCGCCTCCGGTGGGATTTGTGGTAAAAATTTTGTAAAGAAAATGTTATTTCCTTTTTTTCACTCTGCTTTTTGCCAAAAAAGCACCGTACATTTGATAAACATCGCACGAATGGTGTTTATCACTAAAAGGGAAAAGAGGAAAGCCAAATACTGAGCAAGAATAACGGGAAAACAGCGCGGGAAAATTGCGCTTTCTTACTGCGTTGACGTGTTTTCCTTGGTAACGGCTCTTTTTCGTGGCCCGAATGTGTGTGTGCTTTACTTGAAATTGAAGAAATCGAAGCAAAAGAACGATGGTGGAAGA
>KZ061603.1:305165-419026 GCA_002091835.1 Anopheles maculatus
AAGAGCGTTCGCTTCCAACACACACACACTCCAAGAGGTCGCCATTATGCAAATGGCGATCGTGTCGGTGGAGAAATGATTTTACAGAAAAAAAGAATACGTTAGCTGGAACCGGAAGAGCAAAAGCGTGTGCGTATTACGTTCTTTTTTTTCGTGAGAAAGGTAATTTTTAGGAGAATGGAAAGGACACGTAAAGGAAAAGCAAGGAACGCGGGTAAAGAAAGCACACCATGCTGCTTTGGTGGTACCGAATCGATTCCCTTTAAAGTGGCGTCAGTGTGATGTTAAGCAAAGCTGTACCGGCGCTGGCAGGCATTTAGCTGTAGAATTTTAGGTCTTTGCTTTAGCTTTTTCTTTTGTTCGTAATGAGCCAGGCATTTTCGCGCGCGCAAGAAAAGCTTTTACTGTTTATCTCGATGATTTTGTTCAATTTTGATAAGTGAGATAAAATGAAGTGATCAGTTTTGTTTTAAATTAGACGAACACGTGAGGTAAGTGTTCTTTGTTTTGGGAGGGGGAAATATTTTGATGGGAATGCGTTTTAAGAGGTTTCGGTCAAATGAGCCTAAAAGTATGCAATTTTGGAAATAAAGTACTATTTTGTTTGTTGTACTTGGTTGTCATTTATGCCCTGTTTATATTATTGCCACATTGCAATAATACAAGGAAATCAAACCATCCTTAAATCCTTTAAATTCAAGAAGAAAATTATAAAACCCTCGTTAGGAATTGTTTTTAATGGATTTTTAATGTCATATTCAGGCTTGAAAATATTACATCAATGTTTGATTTTTATTTAATACATTTTTTAAAATCAAATATCATGTCATGCGTAAATTTTGCTTCAACAGCTGCAAAATATTCCTTTTCGAATTAAGTTTTTAGAAAAATATGGATTCTAACCTTCAGATGGTTAGTTATAACAAGTAAAAGTAAAGGCTACGCCTCTTAGACAGGGATTTGTGCTTATATACGCTTCTAAAAGCTCGATTTGAGAGAAAAATACCCGATTTTTCTTTGAATGTTGATTTTTTACATTGGAAACTGAATGAAATGTTTACATTTTGTTTTTTAAGGCTAATATTACATTTTGCGCCTACATGTATGCAATTATTTGTTATTTTCAGTGCTGGCAATGTATCTTTCGGCACAATTATCTGTTTATCGTGTTAATGCATTTTGATATTGTTTTAATGAACTATTTTAAATGCTTTATCTAACTTTCATAAGCATTTATGTGTTGTCCTAGGTGTAATGGGTGCCAAAATAATTACTAGCGCTTGCTCAACTTCACAGCTCATCTCATACATTCAACCAGCACCGATTGACTGACAAACCCCCAGCATACTGGCACAAAAAAAAGCTCATTACGACACGATAAGGATTATAAGGAAAGTTTTCACTGTTTTTCTCCGCCTCAACTTCAACAGCACGCTCGATCGCTAAAACACATACCATGCACTGCACTCACATTAGGCAACAAACAACGGCCCGAGCGACGTCGATGTTTGACCAGTCGGGGGAATAGAAGAAAAAAACCCTTGCAAAAGCTCCACTAAAATGAAGCGAGAAAATTGATATTTTCCAACTTTATCCAATGTATTTTTGAAGCTTCGGCGTTTCACTCACTCCAATATATTAAATTCGCCTTGCAGCAAACAGCGGCAGCGCGGGGAAGAGCAAAAACAGTAACAAAAACCGAAATCGCTTGTTTGCTGGCTACATATAAGTGCTTTGTGAAGCTGATATATTGCACACCAGGCAACAAACAAACTGGTGCGCGCACACACACACACAGCGGGAAAAGAAAAATGTTTTCTGCATCAACGGTGGTGAATGTTATGAACGGATTTTGCTGCAGCAGAACGTACAAGAAATGTGTGGCTCCCTCCCTGTATGTGAGAGAGTGAACGGATATCTCAGACGATTACCATAATATGTCGATATTGGATGAGAATTTTTTTTTCTCCTCTCGGTTGCGCACACACATGAAGCTGGGGTTTTCCACGAAAGTTTTTTTGCGGCGGTACAAAAATGTGTTCTGAGGCTGGGAGTGTATGAATGGCATCCGATACAGATGTTTTCGCAGAGCATTTTATTGCGGCTCAAGGCAAGGTTCCCGGTTCCTCTGAGCTAAAGGAAAACTTTTCCCACTGCAGCCATTTTTTTTTGGCGTTTACGTCTTCTTATGCTACTCCCTGCTTCGCTCTCTCTCTCTATCTATCGAACGAAACACATTTCAATCGGATCATAATATTTATGATCGTGCACAAGAAGGACGACAATTTCGGTGGCTCAACTTCGGCCCAACCGAGTAGGGGCGAAAGCTTCTGCGGTATCCTTTTAAGCAGCGGTTTTTGGGATGTTTTGCTTCGTCTGTCACGCTACCTATCGCCTCTATTAAGCAGCTTTGACATGATGGAGTAGCATGAATCTAAATCGAAATCGGATAATGTTGCGGTTTTTTGGATTCAACCCATTACCGTCTCGTAATTCGGGATGCCAACGCAAAGCATTATTGCGAACAATCGGGGCAAAATGCATCATCAGCAGTATGGGTGTTAAAAGTGGCCTTAGCGAGGATTTAAAATAAGAGATATCACATTCAAATATCGCTACTAGTGTACGCCATACTCTCACTGTCTCTCTTTCTCACGTGAAAAACCACAGTTTTGATTAGACCAATTTTCCGGTCATTACATCTAAAGGGCCCATTACAAAACCTACCCATATGTCCTTGAGTCTGATCGCTTCCGGGTGCTGATAGTTTCGTATCGGGATCGAGCTGCCCGGAGAAGATTGCCTAGAACCGCAAAATATTTTAATTGCCATTTGATGATGACGATGATCAGGCCTGGAGACAGCCGGCCAACCAGCGGGCGCATGATGACACGATTATTTGCTGACGATGAAGGTGTAATTTAATTTTAAACCTCAACCAACCATCAGCAAACTCTAATCCACCAACCCATAACCAACCAAACAACTCCCAACTCCCCTTGAAAACGTATCGAAGGACTTGGCTGTGTGTGGCGCAATGTGTATCTTTTCTCCTCACGGTGGCATAAAGTGGGGCGAGTGAGTTTTCCTTTCCACCACTCGGTTGTGTATAATTTGCTCGTTTTGCCAACAACCACACCTGTGTGTGTGTGGGTGTGCGGGCCGTACCGGTATGGCTTATCATGGGTAAAAACATTTACACAAAGACATAAGAGGAAAAACGCAATGTCTAGAGAAAGGGAATTTTCTGGGTACACACATCCGGTACGATCACAGGCTGTGCGAAAAAGCTCCTCCACTTCTGCATTGTTGCGTGGTAGAGCGTGTGTGTGTGCGGCGTTCGAAAATCGAAAACTTTTCCCATTTTCCCCCCGCATCAACGGTTATGAGTGTGCAGTGTGGAAAAGGAATAAACATTGCACATTATGATGTGAGCGTATTTTTTGGGGGGCACAAACTCCGCAACTGCGGGTAAGAAGATCCCGTTTTGGGTGCTGACTGACTGCAGTGTTTGGGGAAAATGGATGTTGCAAATGAGTAGCTTACTTGGGTGGGTAGAAGTGTTTGCTGCGTGCCAGGTTTGAAGATCGTTTTCCTTCTACGAGTGTGCACATTGCATGTGTGTGGTGTGCTTGCGTTACGGTGTCTAAAGTAGTGAAAATTCTGTTCGTTAGTTTTGCATGGTGAAAGGAGTTCGTGGAAGAAAATGAAACTCTTCCATACTTTTTTTCCTAGCATTGGTGGTTTTCATTTCTCACAAAGACTTTAAATTCTTAGAATAATTTTAAAGTTACCACAAAAAATGCTCACTTAGCGATCCAACCGTCGAAATGGTATGTCTGTTGTCAAAAGTTTTAGAAAGAGTTTCTCCTGTCTGTAACATAAATAAAAGGGGGCTTAAATTGCTTGTAACTTCATGATTAACTCATCATAGACTCCGTCTATTTTAAATGTTGGCAAATGATGCTTTTGTTCGAAAAATAAACGAAAAATCAATTTTATAACAAAAAAAAGGGAATCACTTGAGATTAAAAAAATAAAATATCATGAATAAAATAACTTGTTTGAATTTTAATATGAAAGTTCAACTAAAATTAGCAATTGCAAATAAAAATCTGAATAGTTTTTTTATCAACAATAATAATTGAAAACCATTAAAATATAATATAAATAGAACTCGAAAAACATCAAAACAATAATTAACAAAATCGTCAATATATAAAACAATAACAAAGGTGCAAAGATAATTCGTTGAACTTTAAAACGGTAATGGGACTTAGTACTTATTATTTAAAAAATAAATAAACAGCAAAATAATTCATAACAAAGCCTAAGCAAGCAACAATCTTTTGAAAGAAATTTAAACGGAAATAATTAATTTTTTTAAAAGGAATTTTAAAGTCAGTTAAAAGAATAAAAAGTAAGATGATTTTGAAACAGTTTTATACAACAAAAACAAAATTCTAAACGGAATCAAATTCGTAATTTGAAATCAGTTGAAAAGAATTGATAATAGAGAAAAATACATCATGTAAACAGTAAAATATATAATAAAAATACGCCTTCCTTCCGTCATAATGGAAATTAAATAAAATAAACAGTAAAATAAAAAAGCCAATAGTGGAAAAGCCAACATGGAAATTATAAAAATATAAATTAGTGAATCAGAATAGAAAAATAACTAAAATATGAGGCAAATTAAATTACTTGTAGCAAATCCACATGAACAGCGTCACTGTGAAGCCTTTCAGTAACATCAACATCCAGTCAGCGAACATACAACATGCCGCCTCTGACCTAAATACCAAGTGATGCCAACCCCTTGACCAGAAATCTTAACAGCAGCTGTTCCGGTCATTCTTACCCGATGCGACCCCTGGGCTGGCACATAATGATATGTTGGTGCGAAGGGTTTCATTCCAGAAGGAAAAATAATTTCTAACGGTCACCAAATAATCATTCCGGCCGGCAATCGCACGAGGTGTGACAACCGTTAATTACATCCTTCGCTTCGTTCGTTCGCCCATTTCCCGAGGTGACCCCGGTCGTTGGTAGTTTTTTTGGGATATTTTGTTGCAGTTTCTTTCCCTGTTGTTGGTGGTCCTTTTGCGTATGCCGAATGTGGAAAACATCCAAACCAACACACCGATACAGGCGTTCTTAGGCACCATCTGTTACACGTCCTACTTACAGGCCCGACGACGACGGTGCGTTATGCTTCGCTCCATCTGTCGGCTTTCATCCAGCTAGCGAGCTCTTGTTCTTGTGTTTTCCACCGCCGAAAGAAGAAAGCGAAAAAGGTCGGTGAGAAGAATTGTGTGGTCGTGTTGTTTGGGCATGGGGAAGAAGTTTCGCACGCGAAAACTCGCGCCTTATGGCCGGCCATACCGCTGATGATGGTGACATCGGGCCCAAGTTTTTCTGCCGCTGTAGCTGTGGGACAAAAACGGAGAGCATTTTCCTCTCGGTTTGGGGCGTTTTTGCCTGGCCCGGATTCATCAACACTTTGTCGTCACCGAAGTCGTCAGCGAAGTCGTGTGCGACGGGCGAGCTTCGAACATCGAGCGATGGTGAAGGAAAAGTTTTCCACCATTGCCGGGGACAGTTTTATTCGCTCGCTCGGGGAAAAAAGGGTGGCGCAAAAGTTCTTTACTGTCCTTTTTGGTGTCATTTTTGTGCTCATTTTCCAATCCTTCACTTGGGGAGGGGGGCCAACAGCAACAGAGAAGTGGAGATTGTTATACGGGAAAGTTTTCATTCGCGACTGTGAAACAATGCGTCGGTTTTGGTGGGATGGATGGCATGGAAGCAGCAGAGAGCAGAGGGTAAAGCGTGCTCAAAACACCCGGTGGGTGTTTTATTCTGATTTTCTTTCCCCTTTCTGGAGCTCTTTCTTGGGGCGAGCGGGTCTTTTTTGTTCTTGCAACCGGTAACCTTCAGCGAGGAAAACTGATTCACAAGAAAAAGGGATGCGTTGGTTGGTGGTTGAGCGTTTAATAAACTAACCGTGGCCTGGGTGCCGGTTTTTCAGTATGTCCAGTTTTTTCTTCCATTCTTTTTTTTGTTTTTACATAACTAGTTTTATTTCACCCGATTTTCCGGAAAGTTTTTCTCTGTTCACCTTCACTGAAACACTTCACGGGGAAAGTTTTGATCATTACCAGAGCGTTCTGCGTTTCCTGGGATGGAAAGGGGTTTTCTTTCGATCTCCAGCAGTTACGGGGAAAAAGGGTTTGATTTAAGCAAGAAGTAAGTGTGCTTCTTTGCATGCTTGTAGCGAAGTGAAAAGACATAAATCTTGGGTCAGTTAAGATTTTATGCTCACTGCAGCGAGTATTAAATTTCTTTTGATGTCAGAAAGAATGTTATAGTCAATATGAAGAGTTTCTCTTTAAAATTTAGCTAATTTTGTTCCGAAAATAAATATTAAGACATTTTCAACTCAGTTTCTAACATGATCCCTAACGCCAACCCAATCCCCATGAGTTTATTAATATCTTAAATTGGGGTTTTACAGCACCAACTTTTGAAGCGTAACTAAAGAGATAAAAATTGCAATGCATACCTGTAGGCGCATACAAGCGTTACTATCAATGGTTGAGATTGAAGGACACAAATGCTTCCTTCAATGCAAATAATTCAATTGATTTTTAAAATATGATTGTAAACGGTGAGTTCTCCATGATTAGCCTTTCTTAGAATCTCTATATTCTTAGAGCAGTAAGTAGTCTTGGCTTTCCTGATTTAAGCAGTTTTTATTTTTCTTTTTTCTGTCTTGCGATTATATGCAGTAAGAGCACTTAAATCTGTTCAGGCTATGAGGAGACCAAACTGCTTTGTAAAAGAATCGTTAAAGTTCTTAGGTTCATTGCTATGGCGAACGTTCCGAATTTCTTGTGTTTGGTTGTCCTCTTATTACAGATTTCGTGGTAATTAAAAGGCAAAGCAATTTCTCGAAAACGGTGCTTTCATCCTGGCACATGAGCAGATGCGTGAGCCACTGTCACTCTGCATGGCTTAGTTGCAAAATATGAGGGACACAGATGAACTAGGAAGATGTTCTTGAAGCCTTGGTTCTATTGCATCTCTGAAGAGCTTGCGTTCTAAAGTTAGGACCTACCATATCTTGTTGGATGCGCATCACCAGCGTATAGAATAGGCCTTCAAAGCATGTGGCTGTGGCCTTGGATACCACGACATAGTTCATCTTCTAAAGACTTGTGTGGAGTACAAAGTGCCTCGACCAACCTTATTGAACGGAGTATTGGAAGATCTCCTAATGTTCCCACAACCTAAGTTCCTAAGTTCTTCTCAACATTTCCTTTAGATTTTGAATATCTGCAAATTCTTCAAAGAAGGATGTCCTCAAAAGCTTCTTGAAGGTGTCCACAACATCCCATTCTCTGCCATGCCTTGACTCATTTCCCGTGACATCTGTCGACTTTCGTTCCCGTAACCGCAAAAACAAAATCATGGTAATGCACCCTGTCCGTGACAAATTTTTTCGCCCTAGAAACAACTCCAAATCAAGCCCAAATCTTGATACCGTACTACTATCGACTGTCGCGAAGCTACGACCCGTTGCTGTGCGCTGTCTTATATGCATGCAAATGAATACACAAAATTTGCATGTAAAACGCTTTCCCAAGGCTTTTCTCCTCCACGTGTGTGTGTGTGTGCGTGTTTTAAAACACACGCGAACGCGGTCTACGTTGACGGTGGAGACGCTATCGGCAAATCGTTCAACCGTTTAAGATGACTGCGTATAATGCGTACGTCTTATCACGTGGTTGTCGCCCGACTTTGGGGAGGTCAGGAAATGAGCGTTGGCTCGGGAAGTGTTCGGTTCGGTGTGAGCCGTTTACATAAATAAACAAATCGGAAATGTCCTCGGGAACGCGTTGTGAGGCGTCTTTTTTGTGTTGTTGGTTTGGGACGGTAAAGCAAGAACACATTAGGGCGCAAGATAAATTTTCCCTTCTCGGGTGACAGATATTGAGACCTTTGTCAAAGAGGTATTGTTTTTTAGTAGGCAGAAAGAAACACATACACAAACCGTAAAAAAGCAGGACATCGCCGGGATGACTTCACCCAAAACGCAAAGCAAAGTCGGCGAATCTTGAGCCCATCCTTCTGTGTTAACACAGCCGAACACAAAACGGGACACAATCTCAACCGTGTCGTGAAATATGTCCAACATACGAGCAGTGGGAGATGGGGTAAAACGGGAACTCCCCACTTGGTTGCCAGCTGGAAAAACGGATTTGTTTTCCAGTGTGGCAGGGAAGCAACCTCATCGAAAACCGATTGGGATGGCCCGAAGCCACAATCAAGCATCACTTTCATCTTGTACCGAATGTGAAGGAAGGTTCGTGTTCTACATGCCATTACGACATTGAACCAGGGCATGCTTGTTGTTTCAAACACACTCACACACACAGTGGAAAAGCGAAAAGCGCGCCGGTACTAATCGCTCGCAGGCAACCCAAGGAAATCAGCGGAAATGGTTCATTTTCAAGATTTAAAGAGAATCTGCTACGGGAAAGCCTCCAGTTAGTGTGAGACGGGCTAGAAGAGTCTTGTTTTATTTAGCTTCGCTTGAGAAACCGGAGTGTTCTTGTAGGAGGTTTCGGCGAGATGATTGAATTTCTGTGTTAGCGAGTTTATTTATTTATTTTAACCAACAGTTGAGTCACTCTAGCCTGGTGTGTGAGTGAATGTGGGAAGTTCTTTCAAGTTACATGTGTGAAGATAGCTGAGCGTGTTCTTATGTACTATGACGTATCCGTTACTTTCTATTTGTTGAAGTTCGTTTCCTAAGTCAACTTTAACATTTTAATACTCCTAATTGAGAAGAGAATGAGGAAAAAAACCCAAATTTCCACTTAGCTTAAACAAACAAATAGCAAGCAAGAAAAGCAACAGAAAAAGAGTAAAGCGGTGCAAAAGAATTGTGGAAAAGTCAAAGGGAAAACAAACAAAAGTTTGTGAAATGATACATAAAAACGGCTAAGGAACAGTTGAACCGGAATTCTTTTTCACCTTCCATTTGCCACCACCAAAAATCAGCAGCCCGTCCGGGAAAACGGAACCGTCTGGAAAAACAAATTAGTATCATGAAGTGATTTACTTCGTGTTTCGTCTTTTTTTTCCCCGTTTGGATTTTCCCATTTTTACTCCAACGCTCCACCGATGGGTATGCGCTTGTGTTTTTCTTTCTTTTGGCGTTTCTTTTTCCACTTCAGGAGAAGGCATTTTTCATCCTTCTTATTTTGTTATTCCCGGCTAGCGTAAAGGGATGTTTTATTTCTTCGCTGTTTCGGACCCATTTTGCTTTCGCTTCGATTTTGATGAGTTACTGCGTTACTGTGCTTGACGAAGGAAGAAAAAAACGGCATCAAACGGCGAGACACACGCAAAAGCGAAGGTAGCAATTTGATTAAGCAAATAAAAAGGTTTGGGATACCGCGGGACATCGTCGCGCACACCAGCCTTGGTGTGTCCTTTCTGCGCCGGTTCTGCGCCGTGAAATGAGATGTAAATCAATACGGTCCCGGCGTGCTGTCACGGCTACTGCGCTGACTGCCTGCTGCTATTTATTTCTCTACGGGCTACTGTCCTTTGTGTGGGTGGGTGTGTGTGGGTGGGGAGCGGAAAGGGCACGCAAAGATAACTGTAATTTGCGAGAGCGGTTTTATAATCAACCTTTATTGACATTCCGTGGCACTTATTAGCATATTTGATACTGAAACCTGACAGTATCAAGCCTGTGGCTGTGGTTGTGGAACCAAAATTTACTCCAATTCGGCTTTGTCACAGATCAGACTGTGCGTACACGTGTGTGAGTGTGTGTCAGTGTATTTTGCATGTATTAATCTCGGTTGATTTTTATCCGATTTGTGTGCAACAGATAAACGCAGGGAAATGCACACATGCAAAAGATTGTATTTTGTTTCTCTTTTTTTGCCTATATTCAGGCGTATGTCTTTAGCAATTTAGGTTGATTTAGGTTTTACTCTTACCATCATCTTATAAGAACAAAATGTAACATATTTATCAATGAAATTATGCAAAGAGAAGCTTCGAACATCCTTAACTAATCAAAATTAAGTATTTAAACACGACAGTTTCTTCTTGTAATCAGTTTGGCTCTTTTATTTGAAAAAGGGTATTCCTGGAGTAATTCAATCATAAGAATAAATTAAACTCAATTGCAGGATTGATATTTTAATACATAAAAGTAAAAAATTCTTTGAAAAACGGCAAGCTTTCAAGCGTTTTGTCCGAATGTACAGAGAAAGCGCCTGAAGGTATGCAACCGATTCTTACATTTTTAAGTATCATGGAACATTTGTTAAATCATTACTTATAGTGTGAGAAATTGGCCTGGCGTGTATAGCTAGCCATTGAATAAGCATTGTATCGAATTTTCGATCAAATTGATATAAGTTAGGCAATGTTAGGTTGGTTAAAAATATTAAAAATAAAAACATATTTTTTTCAGGGTCAGTTCCTGTCTATTATAGAAATTGTAGTAAATAAAAACTCAACAATATTCGTATCGTTTTAATTTATTATGTTTTTTGATACTTTCTTCAATTTACTTTACTAGTTTACATTAAGTTATAATGACTGGTGAAAGTTATTATAGATAGCTGAAGTCATCATAAACCCCAACAATGTATGACCCAACAATGTATGATTTTATGTCACTATTTTGAATTATTGATTAGATGGTAGTATAAATGTTTTAAATATTATAATTGCGTATAATGTGTTAGTTTTATAAAATGATAACATTTTAAATAAGCAACAAACTGTAAAGATAAAACCATAACAACATATTTTTTCAATCTGACTACAAATTTAAGTTAGCACTGCAACTTTAAACAATCAATCGATACAACAACAGTCCTGTGCAACAAACCTAATTAAACAAATCGATAGTGTGTGTGTTGTGGCAGCTGAAATCAATTATTCTATTTAATCTCGGATTGTATCCCTCCTTACTATGCTATGGTTCACGTACAGTTCCTTCTCCGTAAATCGTCTACACTGCTTGAAGGAGCCGTTGATCACATCCCTGCACTGAAACCTTCGCATACCACATATTCCAAAGGATAAAGTTTTAACCGAGTCTCACAAAGGCTTTCACCGGGTACGTTCCGCTTCACGCAAAACCATCATCGATAGTCCGGTCCGGCATCGTGTGGCCGATTAGAACTCACCCACGGTACTATCCCGGGGACATTCAAGGACACAGCCGGTCGTCCCGGCCGCTCATCCCATCGCACTTGATTGCGGGTGTAACGCACGCAGTAAATAACCAGGATAATCACATCATATGTATTGGATGTTTATGATGATGATAATTTTATTACCCGAGATTAACTCTCCCCCAAAAACTGCCCAACCGAGCAGCCCGACCCGAAAGCGCACTGTGCGGCTCAGCGCCACCGTTTTCGCAATTCACACCTAGCACTTGTTGTTTTTTGCGCTTGTGCTATTTGCTGCCCGCCAACCGAAAATTAGATTGTCGTCTGTCGACACGGTCGAGTCGACGGCTTTCGGGGGGGCTTTTTGTTGGGCGAGTACGCTTGTGTTTTTGCCAAAACTAGACGCGCTGACTATACGATGCCATTGCCGATAATGGTGTCCTCGCTTGTTCGAGTGTCGGAAGGCTGTACTTTCAAAGGGACCTATGGTATCGATGGATAAAAGCGAAAATACTTGCTCCAGCCTGCAAAACAATGCCCTTCGCAAAATGTGTGGATGTATGGAGAATAGAGGAAAAAAAAATGGCCCATAGTGTGTGCTGGGGTATGAAAAATGAAACACACTATTTCATGAGTGTGCACTCGATTGGATCGTTGTCACTGCTCGACTGCTTATTATCTGGTGGCAACGAGCGCTGCCAGGTGATGATCACTTTGCCAGCCAGCATCGTTGAATAATCGAATTTTCGCAACACTCGTTTAGCGATTTTCATCGAAATTACCCATTGAAAAACTCTACTTGATGTCACATTGCGAGTGGCCATATTGCTTTCCCCGATATTGGGGTTGGCCGGAGAACTCTTACAGGGTGCAGCATGATACTGGTAAACTGTTATTGTTTGTGCGAGCTTATACTCCACTAGACACCATGTGGACCGGGCACAAAAAGAACTCTAGGACTCACTCCAGGGTATCCCGCCAGATCGATACAATCAGAAATTGGCAGCGGGCTGTTGTCGAGTCCTGCGTTCCCAAACAGCCAAAAACCACAACCATCGCACAGCGGACACCACCATTGTGGGCATCAACGGGGTGATGGGTATCCCCCATTACAAATGGCTGCTCGCTACACTATCGCGCACGAGGGTGGTCCCGTTTTTCGCGCACGGTGTTGGTTAGCTTGATGCTAAAACTAATGAGATCACTTTTCACCGGACGTCCGGATCCGGACGGTGTGCTATCGGGTGCCTGTGCACAGTAATCGGGGTACATAATTAAAGAGGATTCACTGTGATTAGTAGCGGACAGGTTTAGGAAATGCAAAAAACCCACCACGGATCAGGTGTTGGGGAAAAGTCAATTATTAGTTTAATAGTTGCCTACAGTGGTGGTGTGCTATGTGTGGTGTATTTTAGCCAACCTTTAATAGGCGAAGGACAACATGTTTAAAATATAGATGAGAACAATTTGCATTTCATTTATGCAACATCGTTTACAGGAATTAAGAGAAAAAGTACTAAACAAGTCGAATAAACAACATTTTGTATTACCGGTTGCATACATTTAGGCGCAATGTTCAATTTTCACTTTAATTTTTAATATTCACTGTATAATTTTAATCATAAGTAAATTTTGTTTTCAGAATTGCTTACATTTAGGTGCAAAGTTTACCCTTCATATTTATCATCTGTAAAATCTGCTACCGATATTTAGAGAAAACCTGCAAAATGAGTCGACGAAATAAAATTTTGTTCTGCCGGTTGCATACATTTTGGCGCAATAGTTAATTTTCGCCTTACATCACCTATATTTCATCCATTTCCATTTCTGCAGTCAGTGTGTGTGTGAGAAAATTATAAAAATAGCATGATTTACCTGCATTCAGATTTATTATCAACAGTGTATACAAACGACCCGCCATTCTTCGCTACAGAATCCTTTGTTTATGGGCGTTTGCATGCTTTCATAATACACACAGACGCACACACACACACACGCTGCCACACGAATGTCCTACCGGTGTATAATCGTGCATTAATGCGGCGTGGGACTAGAGACACCTTGCCATCAAACGGAGGCCCCGGTTGGTACACCTCCGGTCGGTTGGCTCAGCTGAGGGAATTCTATAGTCCCAGTCGTCCGCAGTCAGGCAATGCAGAGTGTGAACCCAAATGCCTACAACGGTGTGCGGAGCGGTACGAGCGGTAGCTCATAAATTTCTTGCTCCATCTTTCCCGCTTGCTCACCACCAATCCCTGCCAAGTCATCGGGTCAAAGGTCGTGCTCAATTTATGACCACTGCAAGGAAATAATAAAGTCATGACAAGCAAACCCGGGGCCCAACAATATATATGTATCGCGGTGTTACACCACTCGATCTCTTTCTCTTGGTCGGCTTTCGTGCTTTGTGTGTGTGTGTGTGTGCACATGTTGATGCGTTAGATTTTTCTCTCTTTCTCTTTCTCTCTCTCCCTTTCTTCTCGCTGCTATCTTTTCCACCACGGAAAGATGGGCCGTAAGTCTGTTGTAAGCATTGGGAACAGAAATTTGATGATTAAATATTTACCCCAACAGCATATTCGCGTCACGTGCGACACACATACACATGCGCGCGCGCGCTTGTACACGGGGTGAATAGGCAATAAATATGTCCGTGGTTCGTTCGCTTTTTTTTTCTCCTTCGCTGAAGCACGTACCCCAAAAGGCGCGTGTTGAAAGGAACCTGCTGCTGGCTGTAGTAGGGTAAAAACCTCCCAGCTAACGCGCCCCCAGTGAGATATATGGAAGTAATCAGTTCTGTTTTCGCACCGAAAAAGAGGCTTTCACACCATCGAATCCTTCATAAATAATTAGAAAGGATAGAAGAGGCATGGCATGGAGGTTGAGAATGATTGGAGGCGAGAAAGTGCAAAACAGAGTTCACCAATTATGATCGTTATTAATACAACCATCAAGGCGCGTCTGTCGTTCGTCCTAGTCGTCGCGCTCCAGCCGTCCGATTGCAAGTAACAGGTTTTTTTTTTTATTTCGTGCTCATCTCGAAGAAAACCCTCAAGTTAAAAGGGCACTGGGATAATATTCGCACAATCATCACAATTGCTCGTGACCTCCACCATTCTATCCGGAGTCCGGAAGGGACACTATCGGTAGGGAGCCTCCCTTACGCCTGCTAGATGGCGCTAAAGTGGGAAGACAAATGCACGCACTTTATCTTTCCGCATTTCTCCGCTTCGAGCAGAGTGCGTCCACACCATTCTATTTGTGCCGCCTTAAGTGGGCTCGGCTTCAAAGATGCCAAACCCGAATGCCGGAAGTGTACACCGCAGGGCAAACGAGAACCAACAAAAAGAAAGCAATGGTAGCAGCACACTCACCAGCGCTTCGGACGTGAGATAAAATTAATATCGCCACTTGATATCCGCATCCTTTGCCGATGGGAAGACATCGTCCTTGGTAACCGCATAACAGAAGCGAAGAATTGCCGGCGCGACCATACAAACACAGTCAACAAGTTGGCTCCCGGCAGAAAACTGGGGCTGGGGTGTGTGTGTGTGTGTCCGTCGTTTTTCTTCCTTCACAAACTTCTGCTGCCGACAGCGCTCCAGAAGAGATCTCAATAAAAGCTGAACAGGATGGTCATTTTTCCTGGGCGAGACATTAGACGAGCATAACATCGTCTGTCACCGGGGTGCGCGTTAGAGGGCGAAAGGTTGAGCATCAGGCATCATTAAAATGCACCTTCGAAGTCATCCGAGAGAAGCCGTTAAGATTAGGGAAAGAGCCGGATGTGATAAGCGGGCTGCCGCTAGACCCTTAAAAGTTAAAACCGGAATAGTGTGTCGATAACCGTCGTGCATTGTTGGCCATGTTACGCCCATCGTGTCCATCCTGACTGTAGGGCGAGTACGGTCTCGAAGCTATCCCGAGGGTTATTGTCCGGATGGGCGCTGTCATTCCTGGAAGTTAGCTTCACTCGGACGGTTTGAACAGTACTATGGCCATTGTAAGTACGGTACCACCTGCTCGACAAGCTGGTAGTTCAGCGGAAGTACAAAAATAGCAACACCCTGCACCGAAACAAAACAGCAGGAAATTAAACGTGCGGATAATGTAATAATAGTTTTTAATTAAAAAAACGAAAAATGCTTTACCCACCCATGGCGGGATGGGTGGGACGTTTATCCGGGAGGTAATGGGCCACTCTATTCATTTATATGTTCTTTGTTTTCATTTCATTTTGCTTTATGTGATTGTTATGAGAGTCTGTGTGTGTCTTTTTTTTGTGTGTGCTGTTGATGTAAAAATGGTTGAACGGAAAAAAACTAGGATATGATTTCATTCGGGTGGAAAATCCCATACAATGGGTGGAGCGGAGCGAGAGAGAGAAGGAGAGCAAACCCAACTGAAAGCACAAACACACGGGCTCGTTTTCGTGGAAAATTAAATTAAGCCTGGTTTTTTTTGTGTCTGTTCCATCCACGCTCTCCATCGTTAGTTTCCTGCACAATATTGCACTTTGGTGAGTGTTGGTACAGTTTTTGTCCATGGAATAGTTGAAGATGCAATATTGGATGTGTGGTTGAAGGTGTTTTCTTCCCATTTCAGTATAGTTTGTGTATTTTTCGCCCAAACTGGCATCGAGAATTACGAGGACCGGTAGAAACTTCCAAAAAAAAAAATCTCATACAAAAAAAAAGAAACATGGTCGGATTATGGTGTTATGCGGGGTATAACTTTTTTCCACTTTAAACCAAAACATGGGCGAACATCAAAGAGTGCTCCTAATCCTGTAATGGGATGGATATGGACTGCAAAACAATACAGCAAAACGGCTTCGAAAGGATATTGTTAATTGCAACATTGATGAGTTACAGAATGGGAAGCAAAAAGCGCAAAAGATTGTGTGAAATATGCATCATCCGCTCACTAATCGGATCGTTCGTTGAAGCAACAAAAAATTCGCATCCAAAGATCAAAGAAAGGTACATGGAACGTGTAGTTAAAACCCACATGCTGGATGTATTTAAAATGTTCCACTGTACTAAGCAATTCCCTAACTACAGCCACAAAGTTGCATTGCGAACGAACGCCACCGTTTCTTGCTGACCGCTCGTATTGGTGGAAAAATCACTCTTCAGGGAAGCATTTGGCATTTGAATTCAATTAAAGGATTGCGCTTCCCATACCCTTGGGGACTTTTAATTGAAATACCATCAAACAAAAACCCACATCTGGCCCTGCAGCGAAGTTTCTCTGCTCACCTCCCTTTACCACTTTCCACGCATTTTGATCACACCGCGACCTTCATCAAATCGAAGAATTCCTACTGTCGTGCGTCGCGGCGCGTTTTTGGTCGCATTACGCACTTTTAGTGTATCCAATTACGATGTGCTTCGCCTGGGGAACGTTTAATGAGTTTTTATTTCTGCCTGAACTGAATGCCACCAATTTCAGGCCTTCCTCTGCCAGCAACCACCACCTTCACAGTCAGATGCCAAACGGCTGCCTGCCTTTGCTATTTGTGAAATTGCGATTTTTCCCGCAGCTTTTCATTGTTGATCCTGGCGCGATGGATGAGTGTTTCGTTGCTGCTGTTGTTGTTGTTCCGTCCCATTTCTGCATCACAAGAGGGAAATCATTGAAATGGACATTTGGTGAATGGTTTTGTATTGTGGTCAGCTGCGTTCGCTCCAGCATCGCTCACACCCAATCATCCCAATGAGGGTATTATTGGCGTGTGCTGGTTTGTTTTTTTCTCCGCTGCATTTTTATATTCTCCGCCTTCCCTCCTGCATCCCCCGTCCACTAGCGTGAGTGTTTTTGAATAATTTTCAATACACCGGAATGTCCTTCGGGAGCTGACCGACCCCATTTCGGTGAGGCAGATGTCCGATTATGTTTCCCCCCTCTTTTTTTTTGTTGCGAAACATCGTTTACGTACAGTAGCTCTAGCCGGGGTTTCCCAATGATCGGGGAAAAATCACAATAATTCCCATCATTTGCGTTCGTGCGGTGACGGAAAAGTCATGACTTTGGTTGGTTTGGTGTGCATCCACCGGCATCCGCTTTCAATTTTTCCGCACCGTACGCTGGCAACAACAAAACCACAACAATTTTCATTTGTTTGACACGATTCATAGGCCACCGATCGAATGGGGTTGGGTTGGATGGGTTCTGGTCGGGTTGATTGATATGATGAAAATCCGATACAGCCACACGCGCGCGCGCTCGGCACTGTTGAGTGGTTTGATGCTGTGCAAATACAAGTAGCATCGATTGTAATGAACTGGCTTTTCATGCGTTTGCTTGCGTGCGAATTGAATTATTTAGTTTTTTTGTTGTTTCGTACTGCTAAAAATCTGTACACCGAGGTTGTGCCTGTGTCGAGTGGAGTCGTTTGTTGCATTTCGATTGTGTATTTTTAATTTATGGCCTATCATAACAGGGAAAACAGGTAGCGCCATGATGCGATGCGCTGAAGGACCTTCACAATATGTTTTATTGTCGTTTTTTTCCTTCTATATTTAAAGCCGTAAAAATGCGCCTCCGTAATGCTGGAACACAGTTTTTTTGCAACATAACTAGCTACTTTTGAATGTAAATCGTGTACAAAAAATGTTACATCGTTCGTTTACATTAAATCAGGCAGATTTGATGCATTTGTACAAATGCGCCGAGATGTATGCAATCAGCATTCCTTGTATTTAGTCTTCGGTGGTAAATCAGCATTATTTGGAGTTTGAACCTAACTTTTTGTATCAAGTTAACAAAATTTTCAAATATATGTAGCTAAGGTAAGCTTCTTTTGTTAAGTTTGGTAAACAAAATCAATAAACAGATCATTAATTACCATTTTTTAATTACGAAATATCAATATTCGCTCATATACCGATCAACTGAATAAAAAAACTAAAGAATATAAAGTCTTCCAACTCTCATAAAAGCTTCCGCCCCGACCAAGCTTTAAATTGATTCTCCAATAAAGCGATAAACTTGTGCCCGAAATCGCTTTACCGCTCGTGTACGCTATTCAATTGACACAGTTAGCAAGTTGGTGCGCGCGAGCGTACACCCGGTTGCCGGCACGTTAATCAAGGCAAGTTTTATATGACACAAAACAGCAAAAACCAAACAACCGAACAACAAAACCACCCAACCCCGCAGCCCACTGCACGTCATTGCTTTTTGATCGCTGGTTGTTGCACCCCCCCCACCCGTACACTCAATATACTACCGTCTGGTGCCAATGTTACGGCAGGTCGTTGCGGTCGAAAGTAATTAAATGCCAAGCTGTAAGTGGGATATAAATTTAAATCGTACAGTGATAAAGTACGGGTGGGAGGCCGTGTGTGGTGCGTGTATGTAAGGATGTGATAAGCGGGTATGACGACGTTCTCAACCTTCCTCTTCATTTGGTGAAGTTGGCACTTCCAGCAGATGGAAACTGCCACCGTGAGCGTAATGGTGCAGTGTGTGCTTCGGGGAAAGACGCTCGACCGAAGGGTGCGAAGGGACACCGGAAGTGGTGAGCGTTCGTTAAGATAAGGAGCGTTGGATGGGTGGCTTCACCCGTCACTCAACACCCAACCCGCCCGACCGCACAAACATTATCGATTCTTTGCCACAAGAGATTAGTACGCCATTATTACGCGCCCGCGTTTTCCACGCTCGCGTGTTGGGTGTGTGTGTTCTCTAACGCTCGTACAACTCTTCCAATCACACTCGGCGATGGGGAACCAGCCTACCGGTGAGTGTTGTGGCAGGGTGGTGTTGTTTATTTCCGGTATCCAGGACTCTAAGGACTTAACGCGAAGAAACGGTGTTGAATTGTTAGAAGGGCGAACAACTGGAAGAGAACCAACAACAAAAAAGTGGCTGGAAGAAACGCTTACATCGTGAAATGTTTTCTGCCTGTAAGGCGTGAACACACCCGCACGCATCTAACCACTTGAGGGCAGGGAGAGAAAACGGTATGGAAAATTCAACAACCGATCAACCGATCGAAACCCGTTGGTGTTGGTGCTAATGCTAATGGAGTTTCTCATTTGCGAACCACCGAGAGGAAATGGGAAAGGAAGTAAGGAAAGTATTTAAAGGAAGAGGTGGGAAGGGAAACATGGGGAGGTAAATCCTTCCTTGTTGGATGGTTCTTTGTGTGTGCACGCGATTAGCAGCGTCCTTAGGTTTTTTTTCTATCGCCAGTGCTGTTGTTGATTGCTTGAAAGTGACATAAGGCTTTTGACTTCGTGTTAGTTGACTTTTGTAATTGTTTTTGATTCTTCAAATGCTTGCAAATTGGTTTACAAATTTTCAATGTCAGATGTATTATTGTTTTTGCAACCATTGTAAGGTTTTTTGCATAAATTGAGGGGTTTTTTGCAAGGGATTTATGTTTTTTTTATATTCTAGGTTTTTATTTGTTTATCGAAATTAAATTCAGTGTTTTATAACTAATTGTTACACAAATCCGGGAAGCATATCGTGGTCGTGAAGCATTAACAAAGGTGGTTAAATATTTAATCCAATAAGACGATTATGTGATCCAAATTGCATAGATTTAGGAGATAATGTGCAAGTCGATGTTGATAAAGAGTAAATTTTATATTCATTGCTTTCATTTATATATACGATTGTTCTACTAAAATTATGCTCTTATTACTTCAATTTAAAATGTATTTATCGCTCAATGCTAATGTTTGTTCTATTTTTCTATTTCCAGGTAAGGAAAACACTCTAATAATATTCAACGCTACTTATAAAAACTTCAATCACATATTGCGTATCTGAATGTAAGTAAGCTATCGATATTTGCTGAATCCTGGTACCGCACAGCCAACGTTCCAAAACAATCGATGATATTCGTCAGCAACAGCAGAGCAAAAATTAAAAATAACTTCTACCATTTTGTACATCATCTGCCCGAGCACTGGTTGCAACGATTTTCGCATACACTTCTATGCCTGCCATTGCAACGAATGCAGCCCATCCACCAGCAAAACACACGCCGAGAAAAGCCTTTAAAATGGAACGAAAAAAAAAAGAAAACCAACATCGTTGTGTAGTTGTTACCGGAAATAGCTTTTCCTTTGAGCTTTGCTGACGTTTTGTTCTCACCGTGCTCTCTCTCCGTGCGTCGTTGATGGATGATGAAAAATCTGTGCTCGGCACGGCTGGTAGAATGGGTTGTGCCTGCGTAACTGGTGCATCGTGCAACGATTTTCGCATACACTTCTATGCCTGCCATTGCAACGAATGCAGCCCATCCACCAGCAAAACACACGCCGAGAAAAGCCTTTAAAATGGAACAAAAAAAAAAGAAAACCAACATCGTTGTGTAGTTGTTACCGGAAATAGCTTTTCCTTTGAGCTTTGCTGACGTTTTGTTCTCACCGTGCTCTCTCTCCGTGCGTCGTTGATGGATGATGAAAAATCTGTGCTCGGCACGGCTGGTAGAATGGGTTGTGCCTGCGTAACTGGTGCATCGTGGAAATGGTTTGAAAAAAAAAACAACCATCAGCTCATCATCAAAAGTTGCGCTTCGTTTGACATAAACGATGGACGATGAACGGCTGGCCGGTAATATCCGCTTTTTTGATGATCGATGAGATGTTGTGTGTGTTGAAAAACATGAAACAGTTCCGAATAGGAGGCAGATATGCCACACACAAAAACAACTTCAAATCGTTACTGGATAATCCGTTTCGAAGCTTTGCGTAAAGTCTTTATGATTTTTTTTTTACGATTGCCTATTGATCATATTTTTAGAGCATTTAAACTCAGGTTTGTGATGGTTTGTGAAACCTTGTATGATGAACAAAAATTATTAGCTGCAAATGAAAATAGACAAAATGTTGAAAAAATCGGATAAATTAATACCGTTTTTGCATCGCATTGCATAACTTTAGGCGTAAAAAAGGTGTTGATTTAATATTAATTTTACAATTTAATCAAACGATGGCAACTACTGGAAGCGAAAGAAGAACATCCTTGTGCAAATGCTCAATGGAGTGGAAAGCAAGCTATTTTGCGTAAAAAAGTTTATCATTACTCCGTTTCCAATTAGTGTCCTTAAGCTTTTTCCCCAGCCAATCCCTATCGAGACAATAAATTATCCTTCCTGTCCAAAGCTTCCTCTGGTTCCCTTCAACTTCTTCACCCACCCCTAGAACGCATTCAAGTGGAAAATAGACCATAAAATAAATCGACCCGAAGCATCATACTTCCGAACAACATCGGGTTTTGCGATAGGCCTTGCGTCAAAAGGAATTTTGTGGGACAAACGCATAACAATTGCCAGCTGTCATTTACTGTCAATTAAATTTCAAACTCAACTGCACCGCAACACCGGCACCGGAAAGGTAAGGGAGAAGGTGAATAATTTGTGCATAAATAAAGTCTCGACATCGAAGTGAGTCGATTTACAATCCGGTCGATTTCTTCCGTCGAGTGAGTGAGCTCGGGATGGATGTGAAACCTTTTCAATGCAAATTTCAACACTCGTCTCGTTACCGGAAGTCGGAGTGCATCATTTAAACATGCTACTCCATTTCTCCCGCACCCGCATGTGTGTGTGTGTCTGCATGTGCACAGGACGAAAAAACATTAGCTTTTTCCAACTCCGGGAAAGCAATGCCGGGAGAGACTCCATTCAAATAATTTTACATCGAAACGGAATGGTGGAGTTTTCCTCTTTTGCAAGATGCTGATCAGATTACATCTATTTTCGAATTCAAGCACACACATTTCTTTTCACTACTAACAGGGATTTGCCTTAAAAACCCCACTCGCCAGGACCACCACTGGCCCTTTCCGGAAAGCTTCACGTGCCAGGCAACGTTGTCATCGCAGCCGATAACTGCCTTCGAGCGCAGCTGCAGCTGAGTTTTTCGGGGGCGGGGGGGACCAAGAGGATGTGATCGGAAAATTATTCAAACTCCCGGGCTTTTCCTCCCATTCACCGGTACGCCGGGAACTGTGTGTGTGGTTGTACTGGTGCTACATCCCCGGCTAACGTGTACAACGAGCAGCGCGCCGTATTGCGTTTCGGAAAGCGGGTGGAAAACTCTCATCCTCAAAGCCAAATACCGAAGGCCCCGGTGTAGCAGCTGTCGGGGATACGCTACAAGAAAAAGGCTCTTATCGATTTACTTAACAAAATAAATGATACAATCGATGATTCTAAAATACATTCCATTATCAGGGAGCGAGAGAGAGAGAGAGAGAACAGGAAAGGAAGCAATCGATACACAGACGGCTTTTCCGATGTTCTGCTGTTTCCCATTTTGTGCGGCTGAGAAACTCAGGGAAACAGTGGCTGAAGGTGACTTGTAGGATTTCAGATTCACCGGATTAAAGACGAATCGTGCTATCGCTTGCTCGATCGCAAAACCGGGAACACCGAATGGGTGGGCCATTGCCTTGGGTTGGGTTGGTTTCGCGACTCCAAGGACACCCATTTTTACCCCATTTTGTAAAGCGCCATAGCGGTACGCGGAGGTGCGGGGTTTGTGCGAACAAACTTGCTTATTGTTTGGATTTGCTCTGGCCGCGTTTTTCACCGGTTGTTAAGACGGAAATGGGCGAACATTTGAAAGCTTTACAAAAAGGGCAACAGGAAGACGATAGTGGTGGCACGTGAAGGAAGCAAGGGTTGGCGTAACATCTGAACGCCAGCACGGGAAGATCCGGTGGACGAATAAAGGTGTGTATCGACTTTTTGCGTGACCAAACTTAAAGGGAAAACATTGCCGAATGACATTGGGAAATCGAACGACGTGGAATAAAGAAACGGGTTGATTCAATCTCTTGTGGGAGATTCTGGTGTGAGATGCCTGGGCAGAAATCCCTTCATACCCATTGGATGTTTTGTATGTTGGTACCGTGATAAGCGATTTTCTTGTCTGCTTCTACTAACCCTTTATATCTTGGACAGTGATGAGGACCAATGGTTCCAGATTGGGATGAGTTTGACCTGCTTGGTCTAACAATTGGATCGTAAAACAGAGTGAAGGTCAGGTAGCACTTTTGGTGAAAATTGTGTAACATTCTACGTGAGACAAAAACGTCATGAAGCTTAAAGAACGCCTAAATATATGCAATTCTTAAAGAATGTGTCATAAAATATCGTTTTTAAGATCACGATGGCCTTTCGAGCTGTTGTCCATGCATTATTGATGTTTCATTTAAAAAAATTTCTTCATGGTCCTGACTTATTGCTGAAGGCGATATAATTACTTACTTACTTATATTTAAGGTGTTAAAACGGCTTCGCGGTCTTTGCTTGCTTCAACTTTCCTCGATATACGTTACGGTCTAGCGCCTGTTTATGCCTGTCCATGTGGAAGGCCTTAAAGGACTTTGCGGACGGCGAGGTACATTATGTGGCGAGTCTAATTTGCTGTACATCTTGGCATGTTGGACAGTTTTGGATAGAGTCTGTGTCTCAGAGACGTACGACATGGAGCTTCCAAAGGTCTGTAAAGTCCTAGCTTCATCCATCATGACAGGTCTTCTTAGTGGAGAAGTTACATTTATCTATGCATCATCTCAAGCGTTAGTCAGTATTTGTTAACAAGACCACTGTAGTTACCACCATCACTTTTTGTGCCTAGCTAATCTCCATCCCGAGGTTTATTCCCGCTTGTTCATTCTTTTGGCGAGGGTCTGCTGCAATAAACAACCTCACAAGAATGATATATATGTATGTCATTTTCGTGTTCCAAGATCCGGATTAACTTTTTGAAGATGATCCCCGTTTCCATCTACGAGTCTCCAATGAGCCTCTCTAACGTCGGATTGAAGAGGTGACATATCCGTATCCGTTATATTTTTCTATCACTAGCGTTTCCAATACTTAAGTTAATATTTTACTGATGTTCCCTAAGAGTCTCGGATAAATCTACTTAGAACAAGGTATCAAAGATGTACCCGCTACTCTGATGCAAGAGTGAGAGTGATGGAGGTCACAGATATCCTAACAAGTCAGGAAAGCTTGACCGGAGTTGCAAGATATCTCCTTCAATTACTCGTATACCACACCAACCAGAGGCGTTAGTGATTCCCGATTCTCAAATCCTTAAACCGATCGGAAATCCCGCACACCAAAAACCGTTTGCCTACGGTTTGTGTGTGTTGTGAAACCTCGCTCGCCACATCGTCAATGAGCGTGTAAGTAGCGATTTTGCTGCAGTACGCGTACTGTGCCGAGTTTGGCGTGTCTGGTGGTAATTTCCTTTAGTCGGCGCCAGCCAAGGCTTTTCCCTTTGTCGAATGCGGCTTGCGGTTCATATTCTTTCCGCCGTAGCGAGCAGCGTGATGGATGGAAACCGCGGACTCGTTACCTTAACCGGGTCGATTCAACATTGGCGTTTTCCGTGGATCGCTTTGAGGCTTGTTCCGGGAAACTGTCTATAAATAATTGACAGCTGTCCCATTCGCGTACTTCTTCTCGCAATCCACAAACCGACAAACACGTACGTTAGTGGAACGATTGTAAATAATATCACCTTTACTAGCAAACAGCATTAAGTGTGTAATTATTTTCGTCTAGCCAAAAACATGCTTCCCGGGCGTTGTTCCGGGCGCCGCAAACATCGATGTCCGTTCGCTGATGTCTGTAGCAAAAATTCTTCGAAATCCAAGCCGTGGTGGGAGTTGTAGCAGGGCGGTAAACTCATTTTACCGACTCTATTAAAGACCCATAAAGAAGAAATGTTGATATCCTTTTTTCTTGTGCGCCTCTTCCTCGCTGTCGGGGAAGTCTCCGAGGCCCCCCCTGTGGTGTGTGTGTGTGTGCGTCCCACTTGGGAAATGTGGTTTCCGAGGCCTGGCACGGAAAGAGTTGCGAAAAACGAGCAGCAAACGGGGGCACAGAAAAACAACACAAACACGCCACACTGCCGCAGTGTGACGTGTGAGCATTGTGGGACCTCGTACCGTGCACACTCCTTCCATAGGCCCCCGAACGCAGACATGACGTCGCCAGTTTTATGACCATCGCACACGCTTCCCGAGGAGTCGCTCTGGCTGGGTCGCTGTCGTGGTACGGTGCCGGTGCCAAAACTCCCCGGACACACGTAGCGAGGGACGTCCGAGATCGGTTCGCTTCTTCCTCCAGCCATCAATTATTCATATGCAGCCGCACAGGGTTGGAAGGAAAATTAGCGCACGATAAAATGGGAGTGCGCCGGTGCTGGTTCGGGCGGTGAGTGGCGAACGAAATCATTACGAAAGCCTCAACTCTTCGAGGTTACGATTTTGCCACATTTCAACGCCAACTCGCCGTGTTGGATGGTATTTTTTGTGCGGAGGGAGGCAAGAAATTTGGAGTGAAGAAGTGGGGAAAACGAATGAAAGTTTAATGTATAATGCAGGTTTCCTCTCTGCAGGGCGCCAGAAGCCAATCGGATCGGAATCGTTGCTACACCGGAAGTCGTTTTGCTGGGCTTCGGGAGTTCGTGGAAAGGCATGGCATTGGTCTGGTGTACAAGACGGCGGTGTGTAAGGCGAGGAATAAAGGGAGGGAAAGTCATTTTAAATCGTTTTATTCGAGTCCTCCGGTCAAGGAGAGTGAGCTCGCGAAGTATAGTGTATGAGTGCTGTGGCTGTGTATGGTGCGCTTGTACTGTTCCGATCCCATTAAAGGGCCAATCAAGAGTTTTCGGTTCGGAAGGCAAAAACGGAAACCGACAAGTTTGGTGCCATTTTGCCAATTTTGTAAGATTTTGTTTGGCCAGGAGTTGTGTGGCGGTTGTGCTTTTAAGAAATCGTGGTCATAGGAAGAAAAAAAAACGGCTTGCACCGAGAATTGCTGATAAGGGAAAATAGTTTTCGATGTTTTGAATGGAAAAGTCACGGAGGGCGAAAAAACAGCTCCAAAATATCAAAGTTTGATGATGATGAAGCTTGCAAATGTTGTATTAAAAATTGAAAATTCACTCAAGGTAGCAAAGATCTCATGACCATTTTTTCCTGATGGAAATTTTCATATAAGAACAACAATGTATCGTTAATACAGGGAAAAATTCAGTTGATTTTTTTTTAATTGCATACTGCCAGGAACTAATGCGACAAACCTTCATAAACTGTTAAAAAGCTTTAAAAACATTGGCTTCAAGCCCTTTAATTTTAGTTTCATTTAGTGTTTGATGAACAGAATCACAAAAAAACTGTTGAAACAAATTAATTTACAAAAATCAATCGATTTAAATGAAATTGCATACATTTAGGCAATGGCTGAGTGTTTAATTTGTGTTGTAAAACTTTGCATTTCGTTTAAATTTGAATGCATTCTATTACAATGTTCCAGTTTAATCCAACTTACACTCTTGTTCCCAAACAGTAATTTAATGTTCAAAAAAACTTTCATGTTAAATATTGCTTTATATTTATTTATTAACTAACGCTATGATAATGATATTTTCAAACAGTCACATTCTAAAACTTTTTCTTTTGATGTTTTAACGATAAAACTCTTCGAAGCCGGTGAAATTTTTAAAAAATTTGATCGAAAATTTTTATAGACATAAAAGACGCCTAAAAGTATGCAATTTTTATAGCAACAGCAGCTTGAAAACATTTCAATATTTTTCAAGTGTTTTGATGAACTGCTCTCTTCAATAATCGTTCTTTCTTAAAGCTTTTTTCATGAACAAAAAAGTTCTATAACATCGAACAGACGCTTTACCAACAACGCTTTATGATACAGAGCAAAAAAATGTAATAAGAAACTTGCTTCAAGATTTCTTTCCCTATTTCGATTGCAAAATAATAAAAAAACAACCTTTTCCAAGATAGTATAACAGCAAAACTTTAGTGAAGAAACCACAACAAGGATAAACTTGCTTAAATTTACTCTATCACGGCTCCAACCAGATGCAAGACTTCCTTTCCCATTCGGTTAGGAAAAGCGAAAGAAAAAAGAAAACTATTTAAATTCCATCAATTCCGCCTTGTACACCGAAGCCATTGCACAGAGTTCCTGTTTGTTGACGCTGGAAGTTTAGTTCGGGCTGAAAGTTTAATGTAAACGCTGAGTGACACAAGTGTGTAAGCTTTGAGCGAAATTCGCGACGATACTTGAAGTTGTGGTGCGGCCGTCCTTGTAGACTACAAGAAGAGTATAATTTCTCTGTCCAAGCAGGAAAAGGAAGCAACCAAACGCGGTTATGATAATTTGATCCCCAACCGCCCTACGGTTTTCTTGCCTACCGGTTCGGTGTGGTTTATTGCGGTAATGTAATCATAAATATTAGTTCTTCTTCAATACAAAACGGTTCAATCGCAGTGGCTGCTCGGTTAGATATCGAAACCGATGCGATGCGATCCCGGCTTCGAGGGAGTGAGAATGTAAATGAAAAATAAAGAAAATACTTACCAACTTTATGTTGTTTATGGTTGCTTTTTTTCTTCGATTCGCTCTTCTTGAGACTGTCTCTTGGTTTCGTTTTCGTCCCGACAATAAGAACCATAATGTCTCAAGCCTTCTCGCACCCTGAATGTACACTTGTTTGCGCCTCTCTCTCTCTAAACAAATGCTTCGAGGAAATCGAGGAAAGAAAAAAAACGGAGCGTCGTTACCGTTTTTTTACGATCCCCGATCAGGTTCCCATTTTGTGCGAAGCACTGTGCAACGTTTCGCTCGTAACGTATGTCATAAATACAAAATGTTTGTGCTAAATTATTTGTGTCCCAGGCAGCAGCTCCGGTTCGTCCTCGTCCCATTGTTGGGGGCTTTCGTGCAAGCCAGCGGCAAAACAGCAAATAAGGACACACGCATTACTTACGCAACCGCGAAACGAAACGGCTCACCAAACGGACAAGATTGCCGTGCGCAAGGTGTGTCGTAAATTCGTTTTTCCCTGCGTCTTTGGTTGGTTGTGATGCCACGAAAGGTTTTTACGATCGGAAAAAGGGTTTTTTCCTCCGTCCAACGAGCGTGTATTTTGGGTTTAGCAGCTACCGGATATACTCTTGCCTCGGTCGGTGTTCTAATGCGTGCGAATTTCTGGCTGTCACCGAACCAAAACTTCGAAAAGACTCGGCCCAGATCGTAAAAAACAAAGAATCGCTTTTCGGGTTCGGTTTGTGTGAAGACTTTTGTCTTATGGGGCAAGCAAAAGCGTCCTGTCAATTTTTGATTCCTAACGTACTTTGGAACACCTCTTATTAGCCTGCCGGTGCGTGAGACCGCCTTGGATCGGAGAAAAAAGAAAAGGATGTGTATGCAATTTTTATACCTCAACCTTAACGCATTTCCAGCTTCAACGCCTCCATGTTTACTGACCCTTTTTCTGGTTTTACCCAGCTTCCTTCTTGTCCAAGGCTGCAACCCCGTGTTGCGTGTTGTAAAGGGATCAAATTTTCATTTCATTCCTACTGCTCCGGTCAAAAGGATGTGTCCCGAAATGCCTTCCGACCACCGATCACCGTTCCTTTCTTTTTTTATCAATAAAATATTCACTCACAATCCATATTGGATGAAGCCGTAAATGTGTGTCTGTTATCTCGAGGGTACTCTTAACGCCGCGAAGCCTTTACGCTTCGTTGTGTTTGTCGGTGGTATTTACACCGGGGCGCGATATAATCTTTAGGGTTAGGGTTGTGTTTCGAGTGCGAGACGAGATGATTCGTAGCTAGAATTGAGGCGAAACGAAGATCTTACTTTTTTGGAACGAAAGAATTTAGAGGAAATAAAAACTTCGGTTTCGGTGAATTAGATGAGGATGTAAATAAAATAAGTAAGGTATGGATTCAATTCCACTGAGATATGCCCCATTAGAAGAAGAACAGGAACGCATTAAATAATATGATGTCTTTTTTCCGGCTTCAAAGATGCTTTTTTCATCCGCTCTCGTCACAGCTCCTGGCACGATAATAGTGCATTCGAGTGGTGTATATCTGTGGCCAACATATCCGATTTCGATTTCGGGGGACGTTTATGTTTATTTCGAACGATTGGAAAAAGCTTTGCCCACTACACCACTTACGCCCGACCGGAGATAATTGCAATGATGCATAATTAAACGCAAAACCGTTTTTCCCCAAAATGCGTGAAAGGCATTAACTGTGTGGTAAATTCCCGTCTCGTAAAAGGAGTCTCAAACACACACCAATAGAAAAAAAAGTCGACAGAAGAGCAAGCACGCGCGGGCCCGAGTTTGATCTGGGTTTGCCATTTATGCCCATTGGGAAATAAAATTTACGACACTCGTTTTTCGGTGGGTTCGTGTGGGCCGCGTTTGGACATTTTTATGAGTTGTACTTTCGGTACTTTCCATTCCGACTGTGACGGTGTGTAATGGTGAGTTATCGTGTCGATAAAATGTGTGTATGTTTTCTTTTTTTTTTTGGTTGCTGCTTGTGGTTTGTATTCCGCCGCTTTTTCCCGGTGCTGTTTTATTGATAAACAGTGTGGAAATGGAGATTATTGAAGGAGGGAAAAATGTTCGAAAACAAGATTTGGAAGAAATTTGCTGAGAGCATATAAAATAACGTATTGAAAGGGTTATTTACCAAGACTTTACTGATGCTATTTCTGCTAAAGGATATCTTCTAAGTTTTAAGTGGTAAATCCTTATTGTAACAAAAATACTATAATATTAAATATATCATAAATTAATAGAAATCTTTTAATTTCAATGCCCTGTTTTTCGCCACAATTACGCATATTTCAATATATTTTTTTCATAATTGATATTATTCACGCTTTGAGCTCTTGGCATATGTTTTGAGTAAATTACGGGCTAGTCCTTCAATGCGCGACTAAAAACGCATAGGTTGTCGACATTAAACATCACCCGTAATGGTTTCGTTTGGTTCCAGCGCTTCGTGGTACACCACACGCAGCTGGTCCCACCAAATGCACCAAATGAGCGTTCTTCGGCTTCCATACTAAAATTTCCACTTGTAAACTGTTGAAACCACCTCTGGCACGTTCATTACAATAAAGCGTGATCGCGATGGTATTCCCTCATTATACGATGGGTCCGAAGGAGAATTTCTGAAGATGACACTTCAAAATAACAGTGATGCCAGATATAAGAATGACACTTCAATATAACAGTGTTGAAAAATTTAAGTAAACGGCGCATGGTTAAAAAACCATCAAAGCTTATTTATTGACCTGATATTTTAATAAATTGATGAATCGAATGTCAAATTGATTCCAATTTTTTAAATTTGTTCAAAATATTTTCGTGCGACATATAATAAAGTGGATCGGTCGCACGAATCCAATGTTTCGTACGTTGATGATTGTACGTGGATAATTTCAGATATATTAGATTTCCCTGCTTCGGAAGGTAGTCCCTAAATCCGTTGGTTTCAGTGGAACTGGCTATGTGCAAGTTGCAGCGGTGTTCTTTAGTATAGTGCCCCAAATTCAATAAGTGATTCTTGGTTTGTTATGCAAAGAATACCATGGAATACAATTGTTATGAAGTGAGACCCGGTTTCCGCGGTGGAATCATGTTGGTCATCTTAGAAGCATGAGTCGGTGGACTCTTCAGAGTGGTCGTCGATGCTTCCACTTACTAGTTACTTTTAACTTTTACTTTTAAACTCAAATTATCAGAGTAAAAATATCGTAAAGATAAGTCCATCCTTTTGAAACCTGTGTTAAGAATTTTTTATAAAATATTAACTAAAACGTTACATCCTTCAGCTAAAGTGTTAATAGTGATAATCGAATCGGGTGACATATGTTATATTCGTAATCTGTAGATGCTTGTAGCTTTATTGAACGATATATGCTTGTAGCTTTGTGGAATCTCTATGCTGCTTGCTCGTCGCTGTTGTATCGAATGTGTGTGCTGCTTGCTTGACGCTGTTGTACGGAATGACACTTTGGAGCTGTCAAACCGTTGAGCAGGGCTGCCAATGTTGCAGGTTATAACAACATAAAATAATGATCTTTTGCAAATCTGCAAACCAATTCACAACAATATTTATAATAATAATCTTGTAAAAGTACTCTATGCCTATCGCAAAGCCTAAATTTTAAACTTGAAATCAATCTTAGAAAGAGAAATATTTCCTGCAAATGCTCCAAAACCCTGCATTAGTGTTTATTTTACTTTCCCCCGTTATTTTTAAACAGTTTCACTATCCCTGCTTCAAACGAATGCTGTTCCTTCTGTGAATTTCTGGATAATTTAGCCCTTTTAGAGAGAGAGTCCACCCTGAACCGAGCTAAGTAGGCCAAGGTATCACGGTTGTAGAATAATATTTAAATAAGATTTGCTAAATTAAATCCACCTCATTCCGTTTGGTTTACTTTGGTTGCGTCGAGGCGTGCTTCCTGATCGCTCCGCGTACGCACACCGAAGACCGAAGACGACTCAACACTCGAGGGCGTTTGTTTAGGCACTTTTTTCTTGCTTAAACGAGAGCGACACACTCAGCTAGAAAAGGTTCACCGTTCGACAAAAAACAACAACGGACATCCAGTGGCGGTTTTGATCGTTGAACGTCGAGCCGAGAGACAGAATGAGGAGCCAGGAAAAAATTAATAACAAAGATTAAGCGAGTAAAAGATCACAACCGGTGGCTGTTTGAGTGCGTTTTTTGTGTGTCTGTGTCTCTTAACCCTTTTGCCTAGCTGGTTGTTATTGGGCAGGTTCAAGCAACCTGCCATCGGCGGCAGGTAGATTTCGTGCTGCCTGCTTACAGTTGCCCGGCTGGATATTTACATTTTTCCCATGAATAATTTCAAACTCAAAACCTTCTTTAAATGGGGACGGCACCACAATCTACCAAACAGGGTTGGTTTGGTCGTCTATCTATCGATTCAAGGACACGGTGCGCCGGGAAGGATGGCAAATAGCAACGGATTTCGTATTTTTCTCATGTCACTTCAAATGAAGATTTCGTTATAGTTCCTTCAGCCGACGCAAGGGTATCTTTATGGACCGTTTCTTTTATTCTGTTGAAGTGTTTTTTGTGTTGTTGATTTTATTTAGTTCACGTAAAACGATCCCATAGTTAGGGGTTGGTTTCGAAAATAGGGATAAAAATTGGAATAAGGTTAGGGCTAAGTTTCAACCTGTCTCGTAGGTGATTTACAGTGCGTGGCACACCTGTTTGAGGTGCTTTTTTCTTATGTTCTATGCTCTAAGGGTCGTAAGAGTTTAGCTTCCGGTAAGAGACTTTATAAAAATCGAATTATTTGTTTAGCTCGAATTGATTTTATTTGTAAGTAATGTTTTAATCATTAAAAAACGTTTAATATATAATCATTTCGACGAAAAAACTACAGAATCTTATGCTTTAAATAAGAGTACTCCCATAAGTAGTAAACATTTACAAAGTATATTGTATTTAACAGTAAGTGTAAACAAAAAAATATATTCGGCATATACTTTAATACGTTTTGCATGTCCAGAAAAACGTTAAACTGGTCTAAAGTACACAAATTCCGGTTAATGTTCGCTTGGTTTTCCTCCCCGTTTCAACATTTTTGTCAACTACCAGGCGCCTCCATAACACGCCTGTCGAACACGTTTAATGATGAGCTTACAGTGAATCTAATCGCCATCGAACCGTATCCCTCCCACCCTGATTGCAAAACATATTGCATCCCATCGGGAAAGACCAGTGGAACGTAACGCAAAAAAAAGAGAAAATCACATTCATCCCAGTTACTACACCGATTTTACCGAGAAAAACCATCTCCTGGTGGGACTCGCTTAATGAATGTTCATTAAATGCTTTGTCCCGTTTCTGACCCATCGGTTCTGGTTCACCTGGTCCAACTGGCTTCCCGCACACACACACACACACATAAAACAAATGCACCCGAAACGCAAATGACATCAATATCGTGAAGCAAAAAGGAAAAACCCGCGGAACGATGTGCGAATACAAAACCCCCAACGGTGGTGGTGTGCTCGCAGAAAGGATGAAACTGTGCCGTTCTCGCTTCACCTAAAAGTGCAAGCGCACACACACTGGTAAAGTGCATAATTGTAATAATTATAATTTAATGTTAATGAATTTATTATTTTTACGATCATGAATAAATTATCGCCGTTGACGGGCGACCACTTCACCGGGCGCATGGAATGGAATCGACGCTGCTTCTCGCGCTGCTTTCGAGAGCTTTGTGTGGCTGAGTGTGTCGACTTCACTTTCACCCCACGCTTATTGGCACCTGTACGTGTGAGTGTGCACGTGTGTATATTTGTCTGCATGTGATAAAATTATCGCCCGAATCAGCATCGGTGAGCGTTGGACGAATGATGGCGGTCCGGAACAAAAGTGGCCGGTGAAGCCATATGCCTCTGTTGCTGATGTATGGTGGTTTAAGGATTTTTTTTTTCCCAGTTTATCGTGTGTGTGTGAGTGGGTATCCTTTGAGAATATATGAAGTTGGTTAACACGGGCTGCATCAATGAACTGTGTCTGATGAATGGGATGAAGGGGTCACCTCCAGCCCTTCATCAAGTGCGTGGCGGTGAGCTTAGAATGATATTAACAATGGTGCGTTGGCAACACACCATCGGTTTGATCGTTTTCGTTGCATAAAATGTGGCTTGGGATGGGTTTGATGCGGAGGGATGTTGCGAGAGAAAGGGGATGAGATTTATGCGCTTTCATTATGCGATGGACATGGGAAGTGTCGTTTGATAGATAGCAAGCACATTTGATCGCTTATACGGGCATTTGAACCATTTTGTAACCTGTTTTTTAAACTTATTGTATAGTGCGATGTATATTTAAACGAACAGCATGAGTCGGTGCATTGAAGGTGAATAATTGTATTCAACTGGTTGTTAAGCGTCATACCATTTAATTTAAGCATAATTTGTCACTTACTTTCCCTGAAATAGTTGTTTTTCCAATTTAATATTGAATGATTAGGCCGATACTTATCAAAAATAATCACGTTTGTCACCCAAAGGTATGCTAATTGCATAGTTTTAAGTATTTAGTTTAAAAAGAATCAAGTTTGTCAGCCTAAAGGTATGCAATTTGCATACTATAAAATCTTTTTTTTAATATTTTTGGTTTTAATCAGTTTCTTTACAAAGATGGCTTCTTTTGGCACGTTTATAGCACAATAGAATAACAAAAATTATCATGTGATATATTTTCAGTGACTTACACGTTACATTAAACTAACATGGCTCTTCTTTTCTCTTATCGTTTTAGGTACGTTCCACAAAAAAATCAACAACCAACAAAAAAACTAGACAAAATCCTTCCGGTAGGAGAAAAAAATTAACTTTAAAAACTCCTCACTCAACAACTTGCCACAGATGAAGATTACTTGCAAAAATTATCTACAAAAACCCAGCTTCCTCAAGTGCTGCTGGCAAAACTTTGAATTGTCATTCTCGCAGCACTCCCCAGAACGGCTCGGTGTGGAAAAATGGGTTAACCGAAAGATGTAACCGGCACACAACATCTTTGTCACGTTGCACCAATTATAAGCAAAGGCGCCAGCCGGCAACATACACTTGTTGCCACCGACATCGTCCTGTTCGTGTCAAACTGTACAGCAAAAGCACAAGACAAGAACGGGGGTGGAGGGAGCAAAAAAAAGGTTGACACAAGCGCCGAATGCACACCATACATTTTTCACTCGTCATCCGACCGACCGAGTGTCATTGCACTTCAGCTTCTAGCATAACGAAGAAGCGAAGGCAGCCAACCCTGCTACACGTTGTAAAGTGCACACGTTACATGACGAAGTGGAAAATGTTGCAGAAAAGTTGCAGAAATCTTCGCTCAAGGACGAGATGTGGGTACTTTGCGTCTTTTCTTTACGCTTTTGTGTGTGTGTGTGTGTGTGTGTGTGGCTTCTGTGGTTTACTTTTTAACATGCCGCATTGCAAGAGATGCAACTTGTTCAAGGCACATTGAAGCATACCGGGAAGCATTTCTTTCTCAGCCAAGTGCTAAAGTTGCTTTCTAAAGGATGCCGAGTGTGTGGCGAATGGAGGAAAAAGTTGTGGAAAAAATGCGCGAAACAACCACAGCAACAGATCGCTTTTCTTGTTAAGCCATGCGGAAAAGGTTTTGCGGCAACGAACCTCTTTTGCTTTCTAATCCACCTACTGGAAAGGATAAATAATGAACCGGTTTTGTTGGATGGTTCGAAAGAAAAAGGGGAGCCCCAATGAGCTCACCTTACACACGCACACATGCACACGCGCTCTATTCAAATAGCAAATTAACTGGGGTACGTGAAAGGAAAGCTCTACCAGCGCACAGTAAGTGACTGGCCGTGGTAAGCAGATGAGTTTTCACTTGTACAATTCTGGCTAGCGCAGTTGATTGCGAGTTAAAGGTTTTACGAGCCACCAACGGTATATGGGTATGGGAAAGTTATTGGATAGGAGTGGGTAGTGGTCCAAAGAGTGGCAACGGTTTGGAGCGGTTTGGTCGATAAGCTGTAGGCCCTGTTCAATGCAGGACGCCACCGCAAGGATTTTATTGGGCTGATATTGTGTGGGTTGTGCCTTTTTTTATCTCCACTGTTCACGACCTCATCACGATGGCGATGAGTATGTGTGTGCGGAAAGGTGTATGCCACATAATGCATGGGAAAGACACTATTGTACACGCATTTTACAGATTTTTTCATACTGAATATTGTCCAAAGGATTAGGCAGACATTTTTTAATGATTTATTGTGCTCAAATAAGCGTTAAATTCAACTCAAAATAAAGAATAAAATAATTTAAACAAAAATAAAATCATAAAAACTACTAATTGCATAAATTTAGGCGCCAACCTTCGTTTTTCTGATCTAGAAGCTTGGTTTTTGTTCAAAAACTAAATTTTCTTTTTCACAACTGTTGTGTACAACACTGTGCTCACTGCATTATTAACCCTCAACTCGCTTCCGCTGGTGGTAGCGGTGGCTGATTATGAAACCCTCATCCTCCTTCGAACCTCCAACATTCCACACTCCGCTCGTCCACCGCAGCGGACCAAAACTTTGGTAGCTCACGTGGCTCAAGCATATTCACTCACACACTACAAAACACACTACTTACCGGGGCGAATCTAGGTCGAGAATGGCGCGCACTGGAGGTTTGTAAAGGTATGCACGACGACCTCCAAACCAACCATCGATCAAATAGAGTAACGCAAAAGCACTGATTCTTTCCTCTCCATTATGCAGTGCTTTTTTTCGGCCCCATGTATATGTTTGTGTGTGGTTTTATTATCGATAGACCAGTTATATGCTATTCGTGCTGGCCACCAGCCCAAACGACTCTGACTGAATTTAATACTGTTCCCTCCTTTGCTTCCCTATCGCGTACATTCGCGAGCGGAAAATTCATTGTCAACAAATGTGTCCCCAACCATCATCAAATCTTATTTCTGCGCTGGCAGGTCCGAACGCACGAAAGGAACGAAATTAAAAGTTTATTTCCTCGAATAACAATCAAATTTATAGGACTATTATTTGGTCTCATGCCCTTCTGTGTGAGGCACCACCGCGGGACGAGGCTCTTGAGTTAAGGGGGGTTTTCATTTTCCACGCTCGATCGATCGATGAAATTTTGTGGGAAAGAGAGTACGATGGAAAGTAAGAAGCGAGCGGGAAGCTTCCCGTCATGACAGCGAGTCAATCAAAATGGATAAATCACGGCCATCGAAAACGGTGGGTGCTTTTTTTTCGGGAAAACTGGGAAAGGAAAGCATTTAATGTTTCTCGTAATATTTTTGACACAAATTTGTCGCCTGTTGGTTTGCCATTTTTTGGGATATTGTTTGTGTTTTGTGCTGTTCTTCGACTTCTACAGTGATTACTCTGAACAAACAAAATCGGACAAAAAAAGGTTGTGGACTTTTGTTAGAGTTGCTTTGTTTTATTCGATTTATTTGATTAACAGAAGCGCTTCAGATGTCTTCAAAGTCCAATCCGTGGGAAATTATGAGGATGTCATCATACATTTTAGTAAAAGTTTGATGGTGTTGTTTGTAATAGATTAGATTACGGAAATAATCAGTGTCGAATTAAGCCTCTTGGAGGCTTAAGACGGAATAGGACTAGCAGCACTAATGTCCTTGTTGGTGTTTTCAGTCTTGACGAGCCACTTAGTACAAAGCTCTTCATTAGGTATCTTCCACCGATAGAATTGGCTTACCATTTATGAGTAAAATTAAGTCAAGGAAGCGACAAATGACAGGCAGAAGCCTATTGAAGCATCCTTTATATTAGGCACGTCATACTAAGCCCTCGATTTGAGGTCTTTATACGAAGTAGTCAACAGTTAAATCTATTCGGTTTGATGCAAACAAGTTTTAACTAAACCATATGCTTCACTCGATGGATTGCTTATTCACTGTTTTTGGCATCAGCTTTCTTTTCCCCTTTTGCGCCTTAAGTTATGCAATAGAAAAGATTGAGATGCAATAGGAAAGATTTAGACCATACAATCTTTTTTACCAATCAGGCAGCTAAAACATTGAATCATGTACTAACCAGAAGAATCTTAGAAAATGCTTTCACTAAAGCCTATCTTAGTTCTACGAAGTATGCGCCTGAAGTTATGCATTTTTCTATGTTACGTACCTGAGTAATTTCATTTTCGAATTAAAATAGTGTGTATTATGTGAAACCTAATCGATTTACTCTCATAAGAATATCATTGATTTATGTCATAAATAAAAAGGCTAAGATTTTGGTAAAAGTATACTTTCAGGCGTTACAAACAATTAAATTGAATTATATTTTAAATCGAAAGGGTTTCTTTTTCAGTATTTAAAAGAGTGAGATGAAACTAATTCTGAATTCAAATTTTTTGCTCACGTTTTTTTGGAACTCGTTTTTTTTTTGTATTAACTATTCAAACTTCCACGCCATAGTAACAACATTTTCACACAAGATGCTCACTGCCACTCATTGATTGCGTGCCCGTTAACCATCCGCGTACGTTTTTCGTCACATTTGTCGCAACGCTAAAGTAACATTTATTGCGTTCAAAAAACCACCAAAACCGGATACGCACTGTAGGAATGTTTGGCACACTGAAATGGGCAGTAACAAAAACTGGGCTCCACTGCTGGTTGAACCATTCCAACTAGTGGTGGCGGCGTACTCAAAGTGTTCCTCCCGATGGTCTGCTGCTGCACATTTCCATTTCAAATTTTAGTTCTTTTTACTAGCCCAAAACAGAATAAGAAAACCAAAAACAGTGAGCTTTGTTTCAACCGGCCAAACTGTACCGGTTGGACAGAAAGATAGTAACCCGTTCTGTCTGTGTCACACCGTAGATGGTTTTATTATTTCGCTTTTTTCCAGAAGCCATTTTTAGTTGGTAACACTTGCCACCTTCCCGGTGGAAGCAATAACAGCCCAGTCCCATCGGCTTCTACCACTCCGCACCATCGTGTCAGCGACCTATGTTGATGGTTGATGCTGGTGGTGAAAATTCGGTCGTGCAGAAAACGCTCACCACTAGCCCGGCCCGGCCCGCGTCACACCGTCGTCGAAAATGAACCGGCTCGAATAAATTTATGGCACACGCAGTGCGTTAGTGTATATTGCAGGAAACTGGCGAAACTGGTTAGTTGCGAGTCTGCGGTAACCCTGTGGCTGGTCAGGCCTAGTGTAATATGTTGGCCGTTTGTAGCGACTTCCATTTTTTTTTCCCGTTTCTGTGCCCGGGTGGATAAGTTTTCCCTTTTTTTGCGCCACCCTTTAACACCACGCATCCATTCGCATATCCTGGTGGTGGTGCGCGAGCGCGCGGCAATGGGACCACTTCATCGAAACGCTTCATTTCCACGGGTCAAACGGGCTGCCTTGTAGACCCCTGCCTAGTACACACACGCGCACTCCCGTCTGCTGTGACTTTATGGTATTTAATAAATTATTTAATATGAAATCATTCATCACTTCCAGCTGTCTGGATCGTCCGTGGGGCCGTCAGTTGTTCGAAGGCTTGTTGTTTTTCCACCGCTCTCACACTCTCTCTCTTTCGTCAGGATTTTTTTGTTTTTCGCTTTCCCAAACCAAACTCCATTCTACCGGAACCGGACCATTGGCTGACCGTAATTTAGGAGGTTGGGAATATGTTTTTTTTTTCTTCTCTCCGCTAACGCTTTTCCCGGCATCCACCTGGATGATTCATTGTCACACGGGAAGGGTGACAAAAAACAGAGTTATTGCCTGGCGGAATGATCGAAATGTTTACCGCGAGCCATTTTTCGAGCCGATGCACAACATCGGCCGATACCATGTTTCACAACAGGCCGGACACATTTGGCTGGTCACTACCGAGCGCGGATGCTCGCGGTTGGGTTGGGGCTGACGATTTGCAATCGACACTCGCGAATGAGAATAGCCGCACAAATCGGTTGTCTGTGTGTGTGTGTGTGTTTGTCACATTTAGCTCACCCTATCCAAAACCATTGCCGGATAACGCGTGAAAAATTGGTCAATCAAATTCGGCGAGACCGATTTGTCAGGTGTCTCCAGCCGTGGTGATTTTTTGTTTTGTTTGGTTTTTACTTGCACGAACATGTTTGGTTTGTCGATAATTTTATAATGTCCCTTTTTGCTACATTTTATCCGATCGTTAAACCTTAGATGAGCCAGTACAACTGTGCTGAATTGGGAGTGCGAGATAATGGCGCCAAACGATTGATAGGCCAGCGTGATTTATGTTTTGTCATGCACTAGTGCAGGGGAATGAATATACATGCTTTTAGTATGTATTTTTGGAGGAATATTTTATTTTTACAAACAATTTGGTTTAATTTTGAGACAATCTATTTGTAAAATTTTTTTTTTATTAAAACAAGAAATAAGAGTTTCAAGATGACTAAATGCATACTTTTAGGCGCTTTAGAGATCGAAATAGTAATTATAGAAAAAAAATTCATACTTTTTTGCTTAACTTCTCACTCTTAGTTAAAATAAAAGCACACCTAACACAAGAAACTGACATGTATTAACAAAAACGGAAGATTTTAGTAGTTTTACACTTTTGCATAGTAACTTGCATACATTTAGGAGCTGTACATTCGTTATCTTTTTTTAACGTAATTCTTCAATGTATTTTACGATTATGAAAAAGGAGATCAACAAATCTAAATCGAAAAGTAAAACATTTTTCATCCATTAGCCTCTCACCCATGTCCCCTGCTGTTCCGCCAATGTTTCCAAACTTCAATCACATCTGGCCCAGCGTAAAATGCATCAATGCTTGCACATTAGGCGGACATGCAAAGCGAACACAAGCAATCCAAGGGCATCACACACACACAAAAAAAGCAGTCCAGAAATCCCATCAATCCCTCAACTCGCTGCCCGTGTGCGCTTTGTATGTGCCCGTGAACTGTTCTCACATTTCATTGCATTTTTGCAGTCCATCATTCCGTGACTCTTTTTTTGGCCAGTTTTGGCCAGGAACTTCAATTTTCTTCCCGCTACTGTTACCAGCTTTCGTGAATTTCATACCAGCTTTTGTTTCATTCTCCTAGTCTCCCTTCTCGGAGTCTCCCGTCCCGACTCTCCACGCGTCTGTGTGTAACGTGCGCTTTGTTTTTCCATCTGCACAACACTCCATCGAAACTCTTTTCCATCCCGATGCTTTGTGTTACACCCACACACACACAGTTTTGTTCCATTGCTGTGCCCGTAAAAGTGGGGAAAACAAATCGCTTTATCGGTACATGTGCTGGAATAAAAGCGCATAAATAAAATAAATTCGTGCAATAAATAATTCCAAACACCTTCCACCAAAAACACGAACTCCCGTTTCCCCCATGCATACATTCGCGTCACCATCGCCACCGCTTTTCGGTGGAAATTTGCCCCATTCCCCGCGTTAGGGCGTTCGAAAGCTGGGAACCGTTCGGAAGCATTTGGGACCCAACTTCAATTCGTTCCTGTGGGACGATTTTCGATGGGACGATGAAGTTACTCTTGCGCAAAACAGGGAAGTTGTTGTGAGTTGTTCCCTTTTCTGGGAAGGTTTTCCCGTCCTTCTCGGCTCGAAAGCCTCGCAATGCGAACGAGCTTGGGCTTTATTGTTTCCGGCTGCTTGGTGCTGCAGGGTAGGTTCAACGTAAGGCAAAAAATTGGTGCTTACAATGAACTGGAACTAGGCTGCACCACACTGAGAAGCAACAGGAGAGCAAAAGCAAGCCGTTTGTTGTTGAATGTGATAAAACAGGTGTTCTAATTAAAGCATCTATACATTATTTGTAATTAGCACTTGTTGAAGAACCTTTTGGAGCGTCGGTTTTGAAGAGTATGCACCACTTTCGATCGGAAAAGTGCAGCCTGTGAGCCGATTTGTATCGATTTATTACCAATATACAACAGATTGCCTACATTTAGGCGTCTTTTTGTGAAGCAAGGTTTAAAGCAACTATTGACTCTACATTTTCGTTCTTTTAAGGTTTGATTTTTGTGGCAATTTAGTGCCAACTAAACTCTCTTTTGAAGTAAAAACAAAGAACCTTCCCTATTTCGCCTACCAGCTTCAAAAATTATTCCGTAAACGTTCCTTCCTGTCGCCTTCCTTAGACGAAACAGTCAATTTGAATTCCTCCTCGACACAATGCATTGTTCCAGTGTGCGCTTAAACCGGACGGGACCTAAAAAAAGGACCAACACGAACGAGCCCATGTAAAGCATTTGAAAATCAAATCATGAACCGGACAAATTTACACCCACCCTAACGCATCTGCTCCGTTCATTGTCCATTTGTCCAGGGACGTGGTGTTTGCAGGGGTGGACAATTTTAAATATGCAACACCCGTCGCATTCCCAGCCCGGCATCGGCATTCGTGCGACGATTACGATTCCAATTCGATGCGTCCATCTGCGTGCCACGATCAGCACGATGGTTCGATCAACTGGAAAACTGGTCCCTCGAAAATAATACCGGAGGAAGCAACTACAAAAAAACCAACGCTATCCTGGCTGGGAAATTTAAATTTCGTGACCAAACACGTGTGGGAGAAAACCCGGACAACCGGAAGCGCATGTTGACATTTTATGAGCCTGTAACGAGTTTGGCACGGCCGTGTACGCGAGGGTAAATCAATGCTACACCGCGGAAACATTTTCATTAGGCAATTTCATGGTGAATTTGTAGTGCTAAGTGGATTTTTTGTTTTGTGGTACAGGTGGTAATAAGGAACGGTGGGAGCGCACAGAAGCAAGGGGTGGTGTTTTATTTTTGTTGATCGATTTTTTAATCGTTTTTTTGCACGGGGGACATTGACCGGCACTGGGGAGAAAAATCGACGCCAGCGATCGGCCGTTTGTATGTGAAGAGTTTATTTTAACACAAAGCTCGGTCGCTCGCAAATGGCGCAAATGCAACTGTCAGCTTTGTTTGGCAACAAGCCAGCGTGTACAAAAGAGCAACTGATACTGTTGTGTAGTTATTCCGGTAGACCCCTGCCATGTCCGTACTGTGGGCCAATGAAATGAGCAACTCGCTATCAAAGTAGAGTTTTAGCTGTAGTACTAGAACTAATTGCAGCTATTGTATGCCTCATGGTTTCATCCTGAAGAAGACTTTTCAACTCTGTGAAGGGTAAAATGTGTTTTAGAGGTTTCTGTATCGGTTTGTTAAAGTTCTTTGCTATTCAATGTTTGCTCATATTTTTGAAAAATATTCTGTTTTTATACTTTAAAGTTTCATGTATTTCGCATGGGAATTCAAAATTATTCATAAATTTTATTTGGCTTTTGATAAATGGGAAAAAACTCTGTACAGCTTTGTTTGTGTGCTTCCCTTGCTAGGGTATAACAACCATTTTCCTCCTTAATTTTGTTCATATGTTTTTAAGTTACGATTTCTGATTAGGTTTAAATTTTTTATTTCTCTTATATTATTTTTCTATCTGTTTTCATATGTTGTTTAGTTGTTTTATTTACTGTACATAAAATTATTTGTTTCATATATTTTTTTAAAGATTTTCTTCCTTTTTGATAAGCATTTTACACCATCATTTTCAAGCATCTGTTGCTTGACTTTGAATATAAATTTGAACATCACTTATCTTGAGATTGCTATTTTCTCATTTTTGACTGCTATAGCATTTGTTCCTTTATTTTCAATAGAGTATGATTTCTTTTTTTTATAGTAAATATTATCTTTTCTATAATTTTGATTTTTTTTTATTTTACAGCTTCTTGTTTCATATTTCATTTATTAGTCTGCTTTTGGAACATGTTGTAGAGATATTTCCATCTTCTTTTTTCATTATTCAATCATACGTATTTATTTCGATTTTTGCAATTTTTTTATTATTTTTTTATTTTTCACATGTTATTTTAGCGTGATTTTGTTAAGTTTAAGTGGTTTTTAATACATAACTAAATACCCAATTATTTCACTTAAATTATATTGATGTTATTGTTTGTTTGTAGTTCCTGAGCCTCACCTTCATTTTAAGTAAAGGTTTGCTGGATTGATTTCGTGCAATTTATATTATGTCATAAGGTTTCAATATTTCAATTGGTTCATTGTAAGAAATCATTATTTTTCCACTAATCTTTATTTAATATCCTTTTTTTTCTCCTACGAGCTATAGAAGAAGTATTTGCATGAGGTTTCGTTTTGTGATTTTTTTTTTCGAAATATGCTGGTCACGGCGCCAAAAAGTTGATCTTTAAACAAGGAAAATAAGATTATTCGTTTGCCCTACGTTGTATATTGACTTAAACTCACAAAAAAATTGTGTCTCCTTGACTCACCATTACTTTCAAAATTCTATAAACGACATCTTCAAATTACTCCTTCTGCCAGAATTCCATTTCTCAATACTTTAATTAGCATGCTCACAAGATCCACCTGATTTTGCTCTCAAATACAGCCTTCCCTATCGTATACCACTCTCCCATATACACACACACACACTCTAGTAATCCCATTTAGTCCCAATTTACGAGCATCATATTTGCTGGCTTCAGTATCAGTACCTTCCCCACAAAAGGTGCGTACGCGCAGCAGCCGAACACCTTCCGGAACCAATTTAATTAGAGTACAAAACCGATGGTGAAGGATGGGGATGGGGTTGCGCACAACTTTTCCTCCAAAAACATCCGACAGAGTTGATAAAGGCTTGCTGGTGGCTTTCGCTTCAACCCGGGAGCAAGTGCGTTCGGAAGCGGTTGGGTGATTTAGCCAACGCTCATAAATATGTCGAAGTATTTTAGCTTCCAAGTGGCTAACGCAGACAACGCAGTGGGGGCGTTACGTTTCGGCGAAGCATAGAAAAGGCGGGAGAGCTGTTGCGTTCTAATGCGCTCTAAGCAGCAGCGAACGATTTGAATATTTATGCCCACTAATTGATTCTGGCTTAGTGGCTGACAACTTTACACCTTGGTTTAAAGTCTTGGTTCGGCTTCAAGCGCACAATATTGTTTTCCTTTTGCTGTGCAATTTAAATGTGTCGGAATAAGAAACACATCGCTTCTTCGACAGAAGGGTTTAGATTGGTTGAGGTGTCTAATATGTTTTCGACGTAAAATAAGCAACTCGTAGCAATGCTTCGTTTGATTTATGCTGTAGACTGCGATGCTGTTTTTGGTATGAAATCGTTCTCATGCACACATCCGCCAAACAACCTACAAGGAAGATAACTTACACCTTTTTCACTTCCCACCAGCAAAGGACTTTTGCCATCCCGCACCGGTCGACTAATTTATGCCGGTAGCCCGCAGCAATTTACCATTTACCTAGCGCCAGTGGTGAGAGCAGAGCGATTTTGGTTATTTTCACTAACAAAAGTTTGCCTCATAGAAACAAAAACAATGCAACCGTCGCCCTGTTTTCCCGGACCACCTTCAGCACGCTGTTGCTTCGAAGTCGCACCAGTGAGGGTGTGTGAAATAAATATAAAATCCCGAAAGACCCCGACGACTTTGGCTGTGGCATCGCCGCAACGGTAGCAGCAATAAAACACCCATAAAAAGCTTATGCAAATTATAATTGCATTCGCCACATCCAAATTTGTCACCCGAGCGAGCGAGCGCGCCCCCGTCCGCTTTTCTAGTGGCCGACTGTTTTCCACGGCTGTCCACGAGACAGTGGAAATGTGCGACCGTTTGTCTGCATTTTTTTATCGAGTGTGTCTCGCTGTTTCCTGGTGTATTCTGGTGACGGCACACCACGAATCATCTAACGAGCGAAAGTTAGTCGCGTACGGGAGCAAACCATTTGCAGGACATTGCATTAAACAGCGAAGTGTTGTTTCTGGCTCTCACACCAAAACCGCTCGCCATTTGCAGTTTTCCCACTGGATGGCGAAAGAACGCGAAAGAACAAGGAAAGCGAGAGAGAGCGAGAGTGTAAATTGTCCCACACCAACGGGCCTCTAAACGATGGTTAATTCTTAAGGCGATTTTTCTTTCCATTTTCTTCATATCGATGGTCACACATACAGAGCGTATCGTTCATACCGACAAACATAATTTGTCCATAATTACATGCTTAACTGTGAAGCAAAACATTTGTTTCTCGCGTTCCTAATGGCGATGAAACTTTTTTATGAAAAATAGCAAACCATCTTCCATCTTCCGTAGTGGATGGAATTATGGAAATGGTGTTGTGCTGTTTTTTTTGTCTTGCTCAAGATCCTCCAAATGCTCTACTACGCCCCGGAAGGTATGCAACCAGAGGGTGCTCATTTATTTCGTTATTTATTTATCTATTCAGCCTGCACTTTCTTGCGCACCTTCTCCATCTTTCACTCTGCATCAGCATAAAATTTTGCTAAGAGGATTAAATTTAATGGCATACTGTTTGACATTAGTTTTCGGTGCCCACTTTCCCGGGTGGCAAAACTAACCAGCAACTGTACTTTTGCACCCCATCCCAGGAGCTTAAGTGAAGAGTATTTTGTGAAGAAAAAACGAACATTTTATAGAAAGTTTTGACGCAGCGTAAGAGCCACCGTGGTAAAACATCAAAATCAGGTCTCTATTTGCACCGTAATGGATCAATCTTGCCGTGCCTGTGCCTATCGATAAACGTCACGGTGAAGAAGCGATTTTACACAGGGCCACCATTATCCGTTTCCGGGCGGGTTTGCCTATATTTAGGCGTTTACGTCATATTTGTCAACAGAGCAATAAATCAAGTCAACCTTTCCGCTTCACAGTCAGCCATCTTTCCCTTTCGAAAATGTACCTCACTCCCCACCCCGTTTCCTTCCTCACTCCCCTTTCGTCATCGTTGGTCGAGTTTAATTCAACTCCGGACGAGCCGGTTGATGGGAACGCTTTTAAAGGTGACGCGTTTTGCATCGATGCAGGCGCAAAAACGTCAAGCACGATAAGTTTGGCGATCAATTCCGATACACACTAGGCCGGGTGGCACCAGCAACATCCGTCCGTTTGCTAACCGTCGCTTGATGCGTCGTGTTGCGAAGGACAGCATTTACGGACGTCCGGAATAATGTTTCAACACAACGCCACGATGAATACCTCTCCCCGCATTCGGTTGACGATCAGACGATTGGCGGTTGACCGCCGATAGTTAAACGTTTCTCGGCAAATGTGCAACGGCTCAAGTGTTGCTCGGTGCTCGAACCTTTCCAGGCAAAACAGGCCGAACACCGGTACACGCCTAAAGTTAGGCTTCGTTTTCACTTTTCTCGCTCACCACCGCTGGTACCAAGAGAGTGTCCTCAGGGATTGTGCTGGCAAATGAGAAGCTGCTCGAATGGAGCGCCCGTTTGTTCGACGTACGAACCCCCCGGGTTGACACTAACCGAGTGACGTTCGTACGCTCCAAGACGCGAGGTCCATCGTGTGGACCTCCTAATGGACAAGCGGGATTTTCTCCTGCTACCGGGCAACAGAATGATGGATGGATACAGTTCAGCCCTTCCCGGAAGCTGTGTGCTGCTGGCGAAAGTGAAACGAGATTGGTTTTTGGCTGGGTCCGTAGGGTACGAAGTTTCGCCGACGAACGCTTCCGAGCCGTGAAAGGAGTCACCTTTCATCGGTCCACGCACAACCGGAAGCGATAAGTGGTCGACGTCTTTCAGGAATTGGATCGTCGTTTCGCATTGCATAGTGCCGCGGCGCATCCGATTGGAAGCGAGAAGCGATTAAGGTGAGCAAGAGCAACTTTGAAGCACGGTGCTTAATATTTCGCTGCCGCAAGGTGGCCCGGTTTGTGTGTGTGGTTTTTCGTGCAGGGACACAAATTACACCAATGAAGCAACTTGTCTCGGTGGCGGCCGCTGCATCAACCCCCCCCCCCCCCCCCCCTACTGGGACGCACTTTCAATCGATTTAATTGTCACCGTTTCCGTGCGCAAAACGGTGGAGCATATCGGGATGCCGGATGTGGTTACACGGCAGTGGATCATGCACCTGCGCTTTACAATGGCGCTTCACAATTTCCGTGTCCGAGCGTTTTTCCTCTCCATTTGTTGCTGATTATGCGTTGGGAGGGAAGTTGGAAAGAATTGGCGAGGCATCGTCGGAACGTGTCCGTAAAGCGTCCATGCTTGGTGGGATGAGGACGTCGACGACGCATCGTTTTGCCATTATCGGTGCCCATCATCATCATCATCATCATCGGTCTGGCGTGTCCGAAGGCACGATCGGTCGTCCCGAGTCATCGTCACACTGTCGTTGCTTTATCGCAAAAGAATGGTGGATGCACCGAAAGCCAATGTGGAGTATAATGAGCTAAATCAAAAACCACTACGCGCTCGGACCTGAGTGTGTGTGTGTGTGATGCTGTAGCGGCATCTGCACACACACACACAGGACGACCACAGGAGAGACGATGATTAATGATGCCCGTCCACCTTCCATTCATCACCACCTTCTACCATCCACCTCCGGAAGGCTGAGTGTTGGTCACGCAAACGATACGCTCATTATGCATCCTACCAACAAGAGCTTGCCTATGCTTACCGGGTGGAAAATGTTTCGCCAACTGCTGGTGGCAGTGGTTGGGCGGGAAAAACCCCCTCTAACCCTTTTATCCACACGCCCACCCGGAATCAATTGTCGGAGAGCGTACACGGACACGCACATACGCTTGTTTTCGGTCGGCGTATGCACATTTTAATTGCATGCCCGCTCTGGGCCCACTACTCGCTGTCCCGGTCTAAACAAAATGCGTTTTCGATTTGGTACCGCGGCAACGTAGAGCCGACCGGCCCACGATTACAGGTAGCACATTTGGTAGCACACATTTTTGGAGCGCAAGTCGTTTTTGCGTCGTTTACGGTTGGTGGATGGTGTGCACCGTCCGGATGCGGATGGTTAATTTACACTAAATGCATTCGATTTGCACCGACACGTTGGTCATGATGGTTGGCATAGTTGTGGGTGGATTGATGGGGGGGGAAGAAGGGAAAGGAAGGTGGATTGAACGATTGAAATTAGAATCAGCGAAATCGATACGATTTCCGAAAGTTCATTAAATGCGGTGTAGATGAAATGAGGAAAAGGATTATTATCGTTAAAGTGTTAGTACATGTTGGTGGGAAAGCGTTGAATCCATAAAACGCACATCCAGCGTTAGAGTTTATTATTTTTAGGGCATTTAGAAACGATTAGCTGCTTTAAAAAAGGAAATTGACAGAATATTGCATTCCTTCAGGCGTTTTCATTCGGAACGCTAGAAGTATGCAATTTAAAAAGCCTGTACTGTGTTGTAGCCTGATATACTAGACATCAATTTTCCAATTTGCATACTTTTAGGCTTCTTTACCTAGGAAATCCTGAAAGTATGCAATTCGAGGTAGCTTTTTGCATTTTTATTACATTATTTTGCTCACTATTCAAGTGAAAACGATGGTATCGTATTATAAACTAGTAAATATAATTTTCCTTTATTTTCATCACTGGCAAGCTTAACTTTTCATTCACCGATCTAATTAGTGTGCTGAATAGTAATGATTTACCTTGACTGTTCACCAGTTTCTTGTTATTTGCTACACTGTTCATCTCTCAGTGCAAATCCCTAAATTGGTTTAGTTGATTTCGCGTTTAAATTGCCTCCGTGAATCCAACTTACGTAAAAAAAAACGGGATGGAAAAGAGGAACCAACCAAACCCATTATAAAACATATTCATCTCCTCTATCCAGTTACAAGATATCCGCCGGCGTACGAGCACGAAACACCACCGAGCTGTAAGGGTTTGGTGGTAGATATTAAATTTGATCTTTGAATTACTGCTCCACCGAGAGTTTGAAGAAAGCGCACTTGCTTCGCCCGCATTACTGCGTTCGGGTTTGGATGTTCCGCACAACAATCTACAGCGGAAAACTTCCTTCCGCACTCGGTGGTCGAAATTGTAAACTTTGACTTCGTTTCGGATTAACTTTTATTACCTTACAGTGTAGCCTGGCACCATCACCCAGTGCTAAGCGAGACGCTGATGCGATCACATTAGAATTGGTGGCTTTGCCTGGCCTTCTTGCCGCAAGTCCTAATGGTTTCCCGTGAGGCGTACAATTTCCATCTTTTGCCCGCCCCCACCTATCAGACACCACACTTCGTGCTCGACCGAGGGGCACTACTTTCACCGTTCACCAATCCGTTTTTAATTTGAGCCTTTGACTTAAGTTTGGACGGGCAAACAGGTAACAGGGGGGAGGGAAGTTGGAAAGAATTGGCGAGGCATCGTCGGAACGTGTCCGTAAAGCGTCCATGCTTGGTGGGATGAGGACGTCGACGACGCATCGTTTTGCCATTATCGGTGCCCATCATCATCATCATCATCATCGGTCTGGCGTGTCCGAAGGCACGATCGGTCGTCCCGAGTCATCGTCACACTGTCGTTGCTTTATCGCAAAAGAATGGTGGATGCACCGAAAGCCAATGTGGAGTATAATGAGCTAAATCAAAAACCACTACGCGCTCGGACCTGAGTGTGTGTGTGTGATGCTGTAGCGGCATCTGCACACACACACACACACAGGACGACCACAGGAGAGACGATGATTAATGATGCCCGTCCACCTTCCATTCATCACCACCTTCTACCATCCACCTCGGGAAGGCTGAGTGTTGGTCACGCAAACGATACGCTCATTATGCATCCTACCAACAAGAGCTTGCCTATGCTTACCGGGTGGAAAATGTTTCGCCAACTGCTGGTGGCAGTGGTTGGGCGGGAAAAACCCCCTCTAACCCTTTTATCCACACGCCCACCCGGAATCAATTGTCGGAGAGCGTACACGGACACGCACATACGCTTGTTTTCGGTCGGCGTATGCACATTTTAATTGCATGCCCGCTCTGGGCCCACTACTCGCTGTCCCGGTCTAAACAAAATGCGTTTTCGATTTGGTACCGCGGCAACGTAGAACCGACCGGCCCACGATTACAGGTAGCACATTTGGTAGCACACATTTTTGGAGCGCAAGTCGTTTTTGCGTCGTTTACGGTTGGTGGATGGTGTGCACCGTCCGGATGCGGATGGTTAATTTACACTAAATGCATTCGATTTGCACCGACACGTTGGTCATGATGGTTGGCATAGTTGTGGGTGGATTGATGGGGGGGGAAGAAGGGAAAGGAAGGTGGATTGAACGATTGAAATTAGAATCAGCGAAATCGATACGATTTCCGAAAGTTCATTAAATGCGGTGTAGATGAAATGAGGAAAAGGATTATTATCGTTAAAGTGTTAGTACATGTTGGTGGGAAAGCGTTGAATCCATAAAACGCACATCCAGCGTTAGAGTTTATTATTTTTAGGGCATTTAGCAACGATTAGCTGCTTTAAAAAAGGAAATTGACAGAATATTGCATACCTTCAGGCGTTTTCATTCGGAACGCTAGAAGTATGCAATTTAAAAAGCCTGTACTGTGTTGTAGCCTGATATACTAGACATCAATTTTCCAATTTGCATACTTTTAGGCTTCTTTACCTAGGAAATCCTGAAAGTATGCAATTCGAGGTAGCTTTTTGCATTTTTATTACATTATTTTGCTCACTATTCAAGTGAAAACGATGGTATCGTATTATAAACTAGTAAATATAATTTTCCTTTATTTTCATCACTGGCAAGCTTAACTTTTCATTCACCGATCTAATTAGTGTGCTGAATAGTAATGATTTACCTTGACTGTTCACCAGTTTCTTGTTATTTGCTACACTGTTCATCTCTCAGTGCAAATCCCTAAATTGGTTTAGTTGATTTCGCGTTTAAATTGCCTCCGTGAATCCAACTTACGTAAAAAAAAACGGGATGGAAAAGAGGAACCAACCAAACCCATTATAAAACATATTCATCTCCTCTATCCAGTTACAAGATATCCGCCGGCGTACGAGCACGAAACACCACCGAGCTGTAAGGGTTTGGTGGTAGATATTAAATTTGATCTTTGAATTACTGCTCCACCGAGAGTTTGAAGAAAGCGCACTTGCTTCGCCCGCATTACTGCGTTCGGGTTTGGATGTTCCGCACAACAATCTACAGCGGAAAACTTCCTTCCGCACTCGGTGGTCGAAATTGTAAACTTTGACTTCGTTTCGGATTAACTTTTATTACCTTACAGTGTAGCCTGGCACCATCACCCAGTGCTAAGCGAGACGCTGATGCGATCACATTAGAATTGGTGGCTTTGCCTGGCCTTCTTGCCGCAAGTCCTAATGGTTTCCCGTGAGGCGTACAATTTCCATCTTTTGCCCGCCCCCACCTATCAGACACCACACTTCGTGCTCGACCGAGGGGCACTACTTTCACCGTTCACCAATCCGTTTTTAATTTGAGCCTTTGACTTAAGTTTGGACGGGCAAACAGGTAACAGGAGCACCCAAGAAGTTGGACTACCAACTCTTTTCTCCTTGGCTGTTGTTCCTAGGTGAATGTGAGCCATTTTCCGTATGGGGCGTGGGGCCACAAACCTTATCTGTCGGAATAGGAATGAATGTGTGTGTGTGTGTGTGGGGGAAAAGCGTTGGTCTAACCTTTTTCTTTCGCTACTTCTTCGCTCCACCCAACACTACACTGGCCTGACTTCTGAGACCAGCAGTGGCAGTGGCCCGTACCGAAAGCGTACCGGTCCGGAGTAAAAACCGACCGCCGGTAACGAAAGAACTCCTGTCATTATAATCGGATTAAAATGCCAGTTTTCCATTTGCGCGCCCGGCCAAGGTTTTCGACTCTTTCTTACCGTTCCCGGCCGAAAGACGTTCGGTAGCGAGTGGCGAGGACGTAGCAGCAGCAAAAAAAAAAGGATCAGAAGGAAATTTTCCGCTTTCCAGAGCATTATTTATTGCTGATGATTGTACATTTTATTCCTTTTACCGAGTGGAAAGTTTTTCGCTGAATTGAGAGACGTTTTTTTTGTTGTTGCTGTTGTTTGGTCGTTGCCATTGCTTTTCTGTTTTTGCAGTGTATTTGAATGCTAGTTTTGCTTAAAGTTCTTTCTATTATGCTGCAACCGATAAGATAGTCGTGTTGGAACATAGTACGGAGCAACTTCGTTTCAGACTAAACGCAATATTAACATTTTGCGCAAGGAAGCTGAGAGCTTTAGTTATTTTGTTCGGAAAAACTGAAGTTAAAGTTAATGATTTTCCATCTCCTTAATATTTGACACAAACTTGCATTAAAATATCGAAAAGTAATGTTCAAAATGGAAAATAATCATTTAAAGCGATATTATGCTTACATAATTGCATACATGTAGGCGCATTCCGTTAATATTCTTATCGAATTCACTTTTTCGGCTGTATGGAAAATGTTCTGCTTCATTTTTCTTGTTTAGAAAAATTTTCCACACCGATAAAGAGCTCACTTGTGGGATCACACCAACCAACAAGGTTCACGCAACGCAAAGCAGCTAAAAATAGACACCGAACCGTAAATGGAATTCCTTCACCATAAATCATACCCTCTTAGCAGCTGAAATGCGAACTGCGGCTTTATAATGATGGTGCGAGATGAAAGCAGAGATCATACCGACCGCCTTGCCACACAAACTGAACCGCACGCAAACACACAGACTTAACCCCATTGTAAGTGTTTGACGGTGCGCTGAAGCAGAGCATAGCAATACACCATTCACCCCGTCCAAAAACCTTCTTACACATTTTAGAAAACCCACTTTTCCAGATCCGATTGTGTGTGTGTTTTCATTTTTCACCACAAAAACCCGAAACACACCCGTTCGTACCCTTTATTCCTGCACGTTTGACACAAAAGGCACACAAACAAACACGCGGTGACAGAAGCAATGGATGGAATTTATTTATTGCAAACACACCGATTAATCCGAACCGAAGCTTCCGAAGATCACTTTCCTTCCAAACCCATCAACCGTGGGGGGTTGAAAAATGGTGAAGCGATCCACTGAATGTTTAGCATAACGTAAAATGTGTGTTTTCGACGCTATTAATAGGTGAGTTTTGGGAGGCGAATATCGGAAACCCAACAGGTGCTACCCGTAATTAACACCGCCCCACAAATTAGGGATGGATTTTCGCCAGACGAAACGTAGCGATTAAAGAATGTTATGCTGTTTTTTCTGCCACGCGCGATCTAAAGAGTTGATTGGAATTCTTTCTTTATTGCTTAATGCGTTTCGGGGGGAAGAAAAAAAAAGACACGATGTACGGGTTTTATTTTTCTAGAAGAAAACATTCTTCTCACAAGCAAAAAAATGCCACACATTGCATAACCACAGGGGCAAAAGCAGTACGAAACGAATACTTTAGTGGAAACGGAGTTACGAAACACAACAAAAAAGGTTTACTTTTATGATTTATGTTCACCAGGTTGTACCAGGTTGGTAAATTAAACCATTCCAAAAAACGGATTTCGCCACCATGATCGTAAAACAAGGAACACACGACGAAAATGTGTGCCCGCATCCATGTGACGGCAGTAGTTTCGTTTTCTTTGGGCACATACTGTTGGAAATAAAATGAACGCTACCGATCGAAACTGGTTTCCCTATACACAGCAAAGACGCATAGAGTAAGCAGCAACCAACAAGAAAAAACGACGAATGGTAACATCTCCTCGGTAAAAATGAATTGTCTTACGTGGCCACGTTTCCACCAGCGCAAAATGAAAAACACACGCGCATCGGAAGGTGGTTGATTTTCCTTCCCATTTGATACGGTACCCTCGGTGGCGTCCAATTTGTTGCTCCGAAGCATGGTTAAAATCTCTCCATGAGGGATGAAAATTTTTCCTGTTGTAAAGCAGATTTTTCACCCAACATTGAGCCATTGGAGAGGTAGAATATGGAAGTGAGAATATGTGTAAGTTGCGCTGGATGTAAAGTGGAAGGTTTTCACTAGCGCTTGTTAACAAACTGCACTGGAAAATATTTTCCCTGCTGCGTTACACATTTTCCACACGCATAGGTATCGGCCCGAGACAAGCGCGACACTGGGTGATGGAAAATTCTTGCTCCACATTTGATCACATCGCACGAAAATCGTCTACATTTCTTCTTATCCCGTGGTTGGGTTGGGGTTTCGTTGCGGATGTTTGGCAGCAGCAAACGGCATTCGTCGTCGTCGTCGTCGCAACATCGTCAATTGGTGGTAGCATACTGCGACAGCATAACTCCGACACGTTGTGTTTTATTTCCGCTGCACGCCGGATCTTACTGCGGACGGCTGTATAAGTATTTTCGGGGGAGACCACGTGAAAAATAGAGAAAAACTCTTCACGCAAACACATCGTGGTACGAAACAAATTGAATAAATTTATGATTTTTATGGCTTCATATATGGATTTGTGGCAGTGAGCAGCAGCAGCAGCAGCAGCATCGTCTTGGGTTTTACCCTCCTTGAACGCGCCCGGATGAAAAGCGATCGATTCTCTTCTGCTTTGACTGAAGAAACGTTCATTTTTTCTTTTCGAAGGGTAGTAGTAACAACACTGCATAACCGTTTAAAAAATATTACATCTCAAACGTGCATCAAGAAAAGAAAAAATCCCCCAGTTTTCCTCCAAAAATTTCCATAGAAAAATTCACCACGTACAAAGCAAGACACAGACTTAACCCCATTGTAAGTGTTTGACGGTGCGCTGAAGCAGAGCATAGCAATACACCATTCACCCCGTCCAAAAACCTTCTTACACATTTTAGAAAACCCACTTTTCCAGATCCGATTGTGTGTGTGTTTTCATTTTTCACCACAAAAACCCGAAACACACCCGTTCGTACCCTTTATTCCTGCACGTTTGACACAAAAGGCACACAAACAAACACGCGGTGACAGAAGCAATGGATGGAATTTATTTATTGCAAACACACCGATTAATCCGAACCGAAGCTTCCGAAGATCACTTTCCTTCCAAACCCATCAACCGTGGGGGGTTGAAAAATGGTGAAGCGATCCACTGAATGTTTAGCATAACGTAAAATGTGTGTTTTCGATGCTATTAATAGGTGAGTTTTGGGAGGCGAATATCGGAAACCCAACAGGTGCTACCCGTAATTAACACCGCCCCACAAATTAGGGATGGATTTTCGCCAGACGAAACGTAGCGATTAAAGAATGTTATGCTGTTTTTTCTGCCACGCGCGATCTAAAGAGTTGATTGGAATTCTTTCTTTATTGCTTAATGCGTTTCGGGGGGAAGAAAAAAAAAGACACGATGTTCGGGTTTTATTTTTCTAGAAGAAAACATTCTTCTCACAAGCAAAAAAATGCTACACATTGCATAACCACAGGGGCAAAAGCAGTACGAAACGAATACTTTAGTGGAAACGGAGTTACGAAACACAACAAAAAAGGTTTACTTTTATGATTTATGTTCACCAGGTTGTACCAGGTTGGTAAATTAAACCATTCCAAAAAACGGATTTCGCCACCATGATCGTAAAACAAGGAACACACGACGAAAATGTGTGCCCGCATCCATGTGACGGCAGTAGTTTCGTTTTCTTTGGGCACATACTGTTGGAAATAAAATGAACGCTACCGATCGAAACTGGTTTCCCTATACACAGCAAAGACGCATAGAGTAAGCAGCAACCAACAAGAAAAAACGACGAATGGTAACATCTCCTCGGTAAAAATGAATTGTCTTACGTGGCCACGTTTCCACCGGCGCAAAATGAAAAACACACGCGCATCGGAAGGTGGTTGATTTTCCTTCCCATTTGATACGGTACCCTCGGTGGCGTCCAATTTGTTGCTCCGAAGCATGGTTAAAATCTCTCCATGAGGGATGAAAATTTTCCCTCTTGTAAAGCAGATTTTTCACCCAAGCCATTGAGCCATTGGAGAGGTAGAATATGGAAGTGAGAATATGTGTAAGTTTCGCTGGATGCAAAGTGGAAGGTTTTCACTCGCGCTTGTTAACAAACTGCACTGGAAAATATTTTCCCTGCTGCGTTACACATTTTCCACACGCATAGGTACCGGCGCGAGACAAGCGCGACACTGGGTGATGGAAAATTCTTGCTCCACATTTGATCACATCGCACGAAAATCGTCTACATTTCTTCTTATCCCGTGGTTGGGTTGGGGTTTCGTTGCGGATGTTTGGCAGCAGCAAACGGCATTCGTCGTCGTCGTCGTCGCAACATCGTCAATTGGTGGTAGCATACTGCGACAGCATAACTCCGACACGTTGTGTTTTATTTCCGCTGCACGCCGGATCTTACTGCGGACGGCTGTATAAGTATTTTCGGGGGAGACCACGTGAAAAATAGAGAAAAACTCTTCACGCAAACACATCGTGGTACGAAACAAATTGAATAAATTTATGATTTTTATGGCTTCATATATGGATTTGTGGCAGTGATCAGCAGCAGCAGCAGCGTCGTCTTGGGTTTTACCCTCCTTGAACGCACCCCGATGAAAAGCGATCGATTCTCTTCTGCTTTGACTGAAGAAACGTTCATTTTTCTTTTCGAAGGGTAGTAGTAACAACACTGCGAAACCGTTTAAAAAATATTACATCTCAAACGTGCATCAAGAAAAGAAAAAATCCCCCAGTTTTCCTCCAAAAATTTCCATAGAAAAATTCACCACGTACAAAGCAAACGAAACAGCATTGACAAGGAAACGACATTCCCCCTTTTTTTTCTTGGGGAATGGAAACGAATTGTTATTATTACCAATATGAATATCCAATGATGATTAATTTATTGAAAAATTTATCGCTTTTATTGTGCGCAACGAGTTCCCCCACCAGGTACTGCTACGATCCACCGAAAACTCGCATGGAAAAGTGGAAAAGTGCATAAGCTTGCTTCGCACCGTCAGGCCTTTCCGCTACATGTGTTCGCTTTTAGGTTGTAGCGAAGAAACCCATTGAACGATGAAATGAAATTCGATTTTGATAGCGTGCCAGGACTTTAGCATATGGAGATTTGAGATGCTTTTTTTTCTTTGGCCTGGGTTACCTTCGGGGAAGCTTACTGGTATGTGTGTGTGTGGGTTTTGGTTGGCTAAGCTGGTATAATTTGCTTATTTTATAAACAACAAGCGGTTTGAGGTTTCAAGCGACGCTAAACGATAATCGACGGCTTGATGGTTGCGAATGGTTGATAAACATTCGGTAACGAAAGCAGTAAAAGTAGATAATAATGAAGCTGGTTAATCCTTAAGGTTAATGATGTTATTTTTAAGTAAGAAAATCGTCTTCTTAGTCTTTCAATGAAGAGAGCAAATGCTTCAATTTTTAAGTTGTCTAAGAAGCGCCACCTAGCGGGAAAAATTTTATATTTGTTCTTGCTCCATACATTCCTTACCTTTATTGTCATACGTAGTTTCGTTGTAGATGCTTTCGTTCAAATTTTCAATCAAAACTGTAAACTAAATTGAAATTGATTTCGATGTTGGTCATAAAAATGTTTTGGTCATATTTATCAAAATTCAAATTACATTCTAATTGAAATCAGAATGTAGAAGATTGTTGAACTTAAATTAATCTGTTGGAATACAAAAACATCTTCCCATACAAAGTGATAGTGTATCAAACTGAATTATTTTGTTGAACATATTTTATATTGAGATATGTCCCCAAATGACTGGATATCTGTACAGTTTTTGGAGTTTAAATCCGTTTATGTGGCTACTTAACAATCACATCATTCATAATACTCTGAATTAACGAATTTCTTTTATGCTTTTTTCTTCTCCTCAACAGGTAAGCAGCTGCTCTAGTAAATCTCAAAAGAGGCGCACAAAAACACACCTCAACGCAAAGGCTTTCTTCCACAAACTCAAAATGGTGCTCATCTGAAGCACCGAACAACAGTAGTAACAGTGTCGAATATCGTTCGAATCGAGTTGTAAAGGTAATCAAAACGGCTTCACATGCCCCCAAAAACGCCAACCACATCGAATGTGTAATGCAAAGCGGGGCTCAACACTCGAATGGACCTAAATTTAGCCTTCACCTACCCGCAGTCCCATCTTGGCATAGCGCCTCGCCCCAGGAACCGGTAACGTGTTAATGTTTTCTTAGCAAATATTGCTCCAAGCGAACGGTCGACAGCTTTCGTCGGTGCTGGTTTTGTGTTGGCTGTTGCCTTTAAAAGCCTACACCAACCGATGCCGAGCCTTTTCCACGATGATGCTGAGTAATCTGTTTTCGAAGCGGGTTATGTGGGAGGTTGGATTTTCCTTCTTGGTAACGCGGAGTAAGGTAATGAACAGACAAGCCGCGGACGGAATGGCAATTGTATCGGAATGGTTTTTGCACACATCAATGCGAATACGTCCGAAGTTTGAAGGGATCCGAACGCGGGCTTGCGGATGGAACCACAAAAACCTCAAACATTAACATACCGAAAGGAGGTTTTGCAAAGGAGTGTGTGCGTCGACCAAGATGGGAACACCTTGTACGATACGATAGTGAAGGAGTGAGTGCGTGCTGCTGGTTACCGGTATCATCATCATCATCGTCATCATCATTTTCTTGTCCCGGTGTACGTTGGAGCAGTTAAAGCAGTCCTTCTTCCGAAAGGTTGTGGTTTTCGATCCATCCAAGAACACGCTTGAGACGTTTGGAGCGCAATTTCGAAAACCCCCAAGACTCTCACTCACCTTTACCTCACGCTGAAGTAGTGATTAATTATTGAGATTGAATTTAAATGCTCATCTCACCGCACGTTCTACACATTTATGAGTTTCACCCCAGGACCCCGGACCCGAACCTTACCCGTTCTCAGGTAGCTTCTACTGATGTGTGTGCGTGTAAGCTGGTCGCGTGAACTTTTAGACCACGCGAAAATGCGAAACCTAACGTCCCATTTTCGGTCGCCCTCGGAAAGCCCCTTGATAACGATAACGAAATTTTCCTAATTAAATTACCTCCATTCGAAGCGCACCTTTTGCGAGGGTCTAGTCTCTAGACATTCCTCGATCTTAAAGCAAGCGATCCTGAGCAGTCCAACCCGAAACGACGGGGGAAGATTCTAAATCGATGAAAGAAACCGCCAGAAGTTGTGGTTGAAATTAGGGGAGACCTTTCGGCACCGGATGGTTTCAGGAATACCAGGAGTGAGGAGATAAATTGGAATCGATATACGAGCTGACCCGGTGACGGTCATGGCAAAAAAGGTCCACAAAATGGAAAGGTGGTTCATGCTTTTTTTTTTGTCTGCCGGTTCGGGAGTTAGGGTTAAAGTTTTCACCTGCCCGTAAAGAAGCAAAGAATTCCAAGAATCTCCCTACTTACTGACTTACTTACTGGGGAGAAACCGGGCAAGAAATCATTAGATTGAAAGGTCGATGAATTTCTGGGAAAGTTTTCAAGCGTACGAGCAGAACGTATGACATTTTAGTGTGTCAGAAGTAAAGTTATCTCACTTTAAAACCACATTCCAAGCGCTACAGTACCGAGCGTAGTAGGATCCCTGAATAGGATTACTCCTGCTCGCTTAATACGGCGACAAATGGTAAGCGTTCCACAGCATCCCGGGGCATACTTTCCAGCCGGCAAAATTGGCTCAGCTCCATCACAAATCAAAGGCTTACATCTTTCGGCTTACCCACAGACACGAATTTCACACCCGTGTGCCTGAATCCATAATGGGATTACTTGCCAGTGATATCGATTCATGCCCGTTGCCGATTTCGAATTCGGGGCCAAACAAGCCAAAAAAATACAGTCAGGAGGCCTCTACAAACAGAGCGTTCACACCGTTTTGGGAGTTGAGAGTGTGATACAGCCGGCAGAACGAAATATCTTGAAATGGTAAACCTAAAGGGAGAGAGAAAAAATAGACAAGTAGAGCACAAGTGTATACGTCTCAAGTGTGTTTCCTTCTCAATTGCCTCCATGGATGGTTGTCAATCGATGGGAAAGCGTTTGGCTGTGTGATTAAAGTTTGTTTTCGGTCGAGTATATCAACTTGAATCCTTTTGGGTTTGCCTGTCTTGTTGTCACATTCTGTTAATTCCCGATGGAAGAAAGCGTCTTGTAGGGATGCCGTTACAGAGTCCTTGTAAACATTAGTAAATATAAGGTTTAAACTGTCCACGTTCGAGCTAAAATACATTGTGGTTCAAAATATCAAATATATTTGAGGTCCCACAAAATTTGTGCACCAAAGGTTTCGTCGAAAATTGAATATTCAAACATTTTTACATTCAAATATCAATTTTTATTCATAGTTTAAAGTTTAACTTGCTCAATTTTTTTATTTTGCCTAGCTTTATTGAACATTTTTATTAGAAATTCCTCAAACATTTGAATATCAATCATTAAGCTACGAGATTCAATGTTTAAAAAGATCTTCTAAAAACTAAATTTAATTTTGACACCAGTCGCCCGAATTATGGTTTTTGCATTTCTTAAGAAACATCAATAATAGGATTTCCATGGTGGTTCATAGTATACGATGTATTCTGCGTCCCACTGAACGATTTGTTGCATTATCCGTCTAGCTTATGCATTCAATTGTTGTGAGCTTGTTGAACCTCAAACATTACGAACAAAACATTGTGCTGATGTTTAGTGTTGGGTAAAGTGCTACTGTGCGCACAGTGCGCACAGCACTGCTGACTGTGCGCACAGCACAGAACAGTGCTAACACAGTGCGCACACCTAGAACAGTGCGCACACCTAGCACACCTAGCACAGAGCTAGCACACATAGCACACCTAGCACACCTAGCACAGTGCGCACACCTAGCACACCTAGCACAGTGCGCACAGCTAGCACACCAAACACAGTGCGCACACCAAGCACAGCATGCATATAAAAAAGCAACTGAAGAAAAATTCCGAGAGAACGAATACCATTGTTGAGCCAGCGAACAAATTTATTAGGAAAGAAGCCGACCAAAGATACTGTGAGAGCGTGGTGGGGGAAGTTGAAGTTACCACATTTGTTCGCTGGCTCAACAATGGTATTCGTTCTAGTTCTACCGATGCAAAAGTTTGAGTCTCGCTTTTAGCTTCAATTTGGCGGACAGGAGATACTAGTAGAATTAGCACCGTTCATAGAGCATGAACTATTGCGTCGTGGATTTTTTAACTAACCGAGTTCAACTCTCGGGATTTTTCTTCAGTTGCTTTTTTATATGCATGCTGTGCTTGGTGTGCGCACTGTGCTTTGTGTGCTAGGTGTGCTAGGTGTGCTAGCACTGTGCTAGGAGTGCTAGGTGTGCGCACTGTGCTAGGTGTGCGCTCAGCACACCATGATGTGCAAGAGAGTGCGCACAGCACACCAAATTATGCTACTTTACCCAACACTACTGATGTTGTTCAAGTTCAGAGTATACGATATGAAATTTGTCCCACCAAACATGTTGTAGCTTCTTTTCGTTTGGTTTGTTAACTTTAGGACTTGGATTTTACGAACGCTTTAATTACATTAATTAAAATTTCTAAACGAAGCATTAATCTGACTTGCTACACACTCTTGATTTATAATTTCAAACTATTTCATAACTTTACTCTTCACGTATCTTTGTACCTTACTGCTTTGTCTGATTGATGCACAAAATGATTAATATCTAAACCACCACCGTGGTCGCTCAGCAGGCACCGTATGCATGTGTGCGGTTTGCTAAAGATGAAAAGTAGTTCCACATGTTCCGTTCCGTCCGACGACTCGCTCCGGGGTGGAAAATGGAAAACCTCACCACCCGTTGCGATGCGATTGAAAAACAATAGGGAATCAGTGACGCATCTCTTGCTGTACTCTCCGGGTTTTTCAGCTCCATAGCCCAGCTCACCAGCTCGATTGGTTTGTCAAAAAGGGGTTTTTGAATCGGTAACCAATCAAAGAAACTCCCTATGGAATTCAGCAAGGAGAAGGAGAGAGAGAGAGAGACATGTGGATGAAGGACGACAGGAAAGAGTAAATTAAACGGTTTCACTAAAAACTCATCCTGCCTGTCGAACCTTGGTGGAGTGCGACATCGGGGTGGAATAATCGTGTCCCGTTGGGAATACCAGATGACTGTGTGTGTGTGTGTGTGGTGTGTGCTCCGGTACTCCAACGGGGGGTGATGCATATTGTGATGCGTGCCCGTGTGTGTGTGTGTATACGTGCATAAATTTTCCGCCCACGGGCGAACGCTTCAATGAAGATGGTTGCAAGCGGCTGGGTATACGCGAGTCACAATACATGACGTTGGACACGCGTTTCGATGGAAAATCTTTCATCTTTCACGCGGGGCTATCTGTTCTGCTCGATGTGTGTGTGTGTCCATAACAATTGGTGGGGAAATAATTTATGGCCGTGATTCTCGTGTATCCACCGCCAATACCCCGTTCTGTACGAGAGCACGTAATCCAGTAAAATGCAAATATGATTAACTCTCTGTTCGGTCTCGCGACGTTTCGAAGGCGCTTTTAATTGTAAGGTACGCGCGAATAATGATTTACGACATGTCGGAACGGTTTGGGGTGAAACATGCGCACCCCACATAAGTGCATTTTGAGTAGGGGAAGGGCGTGTGTATGTGTAAGGAATTATGGTATGATCAGGGCACGATTATCCTGTCCACAAAGGACTACCGGTGGATCGATTGAGGTAAGACAATTATTTGAAAATGCATTACCTTAATCAAGGCTTCAAGATGTGCATGTAGCCACGGGCTTCGGTCTCAAAATAAGCCACCAGCACACACACGCTTAACAGTACCATCTGTTGAACGTTTTGTTTTTAAGTAAAGTCCTTCAAGCCTTCCGAATGAAAAAACCCTCGCCGTCTTTTCATGCGAGCGTGTGTGACCATTTGATTAAGCATAAATCACGTTGATTTATGGGTGCCGAAACGAAGTGCGAACAACGCACGCCCCGGTCGGCATCATAATTAAAGTGGTCGCTAATGAAACTATAAACAGTTCCTTGCCTACCCGGAACCCGAAAGCACATACAGTTGGAATAATTTTCAATTGCACTTTTCGAAATGAATTTACAACGGGGGCTGCAAAAAAAAAACGCTGCAAAACCGAGTAAATAAAACTGCTAGTAAACTGAGATGGAAAACAACAGCATCGCGTACGGACGCAGTCGGATTCGGAACTGTGCAAACTTAATTTCGGCGCTACAACACTAGTGCGCACACCGGCGTTCACGGCAGCACTGTACAAACAAGCCAAACGAGGGGCGCACTACAGGAAGAGATTTATTTCTCCTCCCGGAAAGGTGGAATTAAATTTAAATTCAATCATGTATGTGGCGAGGAAAGGGAAAACCAAGCGGGCAGTGTCGGAGTGACCGTATCGAAATATGATTACAATGTTGATATATGGCCATTCCACCCCCCTCCCCGTCGATGGCCGGATATTTCGAAATTGACGCGGGCTAGCTTTGGGAGTGAGGTAATTGGAATAATTTTCAATTGCACTTTTCGAAATGAATTTACAACGGGGGCTGCAAAAAAAAAACGCTGCAAAACCGAGTAAATAAAACTGCTAGTAAACTGAGATGGAAAACAACAGCATCGCGTACGGACGCAGTCGGATTCGGAACTGTGCAAACTTAATTTCGGCGCTACAACACTAGTGCGCACACCGGCGTTCACGGCAGCACTGTACAAACAAGCCAAACGAGGGGCGCACTACAGGAAGAGATTTATTTCTCCTCCCGGAAAGGTGGAATTAAATTTAAATTCAATCATGTATGTGGCGAGGAAAGGGAAAACCAAGCGGGCAGTGTCGGAGTGACCGTATCGAAATATGATTACAATGTTGATATATGGCCATTCCACCCCCCTCCCCGTCGATGGCCGGATATTTCGAAATTGACGCGGGCTAGCTTTGGGAGTGAGGTAAGTAAAATATTGGTTTTAAAATTTTCCCAACCGCGCCCATATTCGTTCGCCCTAACGATTTCGGTGTGTTGTTTCGGTTTCGGTGAAGATGAAATTAAACAAAAATGGGAATACGGCGCAGTTGTGGGCATGGTACGCGGCGTTACGATGACGAAAAAGGGGTTAAAATGTTGCGAACGGTGAATGTTCTTTTAATTAAACGTGGGCATGTTGCGTGACGCTTCCCTAACATCTTTATTTGTGTGATATGTTAATTTGTGTGTTTGTTTAATCATAACATTAATTCATTAAGATGGAGAAAGAAAACAAAGGCTCTATGCTTGGCGTTTACAATGTGATATATTTATCTTCTGTAATTTATCTCCTTCGAATCTCCTTCTGACACAATACGGCAAGACCGTAATACACGAATAAAAAAATCTCCTTTTGCAAATATCTGTTCAAATCATCAATTGAATTATTATTGTTCACTTGGACTTAACATAACAGAATTATAATGTATTGAATTCTACTCATTACGTTACTGAACTTAAAAAAAACGACTAAAAATTGATTAAAAACGCAAATTGCATACCTTTAGGCGTTTGAAATGACATGTACAGTGGTTGTCAAAATAAAGTGCCCACCCCTTTATGTTTTAGATTTTTGCCATTATTTAGTGAAAAACGAAGCTAAAACATTGCAATTTTTTTGTACATCTTGCTCTTTACATGTTCTAACAGATTTACTACCCATTCGTTATAATAATCAACTTTTAACGTTTACTAAAAATAGTTTTATTTAATTATTCTGGAAAATTCGTTTCAAAATAAAGTGCCCACCTTATTTTAGCTCAGAAAATATATTTATTTCGCAAATACAATAACTAACTAATATTTTATATTCGACATGCTTTCAACTAAATTTTTTTAATGTTTTTGGTCGAGGTATTCCCAGGCGTTTTCAAGGTCTCTAAAATAGGTTTTTTTTATTTTGCACATTAGTTTTATCAGTCCTCGCATCGATAAATGCCCACAAATTCTCGATGGGGTTGAAGTCTGGGCTTTGGGGAGTCTATTGCAGCGTTTTAATCCTACATGAACGGAAGAAGGCCTTTGTTTTGTTTGTAGTGTGTTTTGGGTCATTATCCTGCTGGAAGATGAACTTCTCATCAAGGCTCGTCTTGATGCGTGACACTTCCAGATTTTCTTGCAGAATGCTTATGTAGTAACCAGAAGTCATTATCCCGTTGATTTTGACTAAACTTCCTACTCTTGCCCACGAAAAACACCCCACACCATCACGTTGCCTCCTCCATGCTTTACCGTTGCATGTATGTTGCGGTCTTGCAGCTCCTCACCCGCTCTGCACCCACATGATCCCGACGTTTGCGATTGAACAGGTCAAATTTTGATTTCATCTGTCCAAAGCACTGTTTTTCAAAACTCTATTGGCTAATCCACATATACTTTTGCAAATTTTAGCCTTTTGGCTTTATTGACTTTGCTTATAAAGGGACGTTTCCTTGCAAGTTTGTTGTTGAATTCATGGGCTTTGATCCGGCGACGAATAGTAATGGTAGAAATAGTGAGCCGAAGTGTTTCCTGGATCTCGCGGACTTCCACCTTCGAATTCTTGTTCACCTCTCCCACAATTCTAGTGTCCGATTTAGAATCCGTCTTGGGTTTCCTGCCTCTGCCTGGTCGATCCACCACTGATCCGATTGTTTTGTGCTTGTGAAGGATTTATTCCACAGCTGCTTTACTGATGTTATACTGTTTTGCAATAGTCCGGTGTGTAATCCCTTTCTCAATATCGCAAACTACCAACTTTCTTATATTTAAAGGAATTAGCTTCGAATTCTGCATTGTACCCACCAAAGCCAGTGTAGTAATTTACGTAGTATATTTTCTATATCCTAAAAAACATGTGCTAATGCATTGAGTAACCATGTCAAACTAATTTCAACACGCCTACACAGAAATGATATTTTTTTAGCATCAAAACGATAGGTTTATGGTTGACTTTGAACAGTGGGCACTTTATTTTGAAACAAATTTTTCTGGAAAATTAAATGGAAATACTTGTAGTGAGTGTAAAAACAAAATATTTAGTTCATTAATTTTGCGAATCTGTTAGAGCATATAAACAGCATGATATAAAAAAAATTGCAGCATTCTAGCTTCATTCCTCACTAAAAACATGTCTAAAATGTGAAAAATTATGGGGTGGGCACTTTATTTTGAAAACCACTGTATGACATTATTTTAAGGTACATGGTGACTTTTCTTGTTAGTTACACTACGATAACCGCATCATAATGCATCTTGGAGCTAAGTTTTACTGCAACATCCACTGCGGCAGCAATAAATTATAAAGCGGCGCCTAAATTTATACTATTTCAAACACAGAGTTTTTAATTTGCTGTCGGCGGTTCTCATTCTTCACAAAAAGTCATTTTATATGAAAAATACACAATTAAAAATTTTGGTTTTTTTGTAAATAGTAATACAAGTTGAAAAACTATGTTTTGTTACAATTCTTATTGCTGCCAATTGTTTTTTCTTCGACTGAAATAGACCCAACTAGAAGGATTAAATATTCCGACGTAGAATGAAACAAAAAAAACATAATTTCCCATTACTTGTAACAAAAACTCTTCGATGAAATTTTGAATTTCATTCATTTCTTCCTGAATTTATCTTCCAAGAACGATGAAATCCTAATCGACCATATTTATCCACACAGCCTCAATCCTCGCTTGCAGTGGTCTTATGTTGATGGTAGTGAAAGAAGAGAGCCGCTTCACCTGAGGCGATTTTTTTTCTTATATAGCCCCAACGATTCATGCAACAGCAACACACAAAAAAACCCAGCATCTCGAATCCCTACCCAACAGCGTACCCAAAGAGAGCAACATGACAAAATATCCTCGTGCTGTTCTTCACCAAGCACGAACAGGGAAAAGTCGTTGAATATTTAATCCACGTGATGTGCGTACGCCTGTGTGTGTGTGTTTGGTCGTGGTGTGCATAGGAACGCCCGTAAGTTATGCCTACCTGCACAACACGGTGCGTGAAAACCGGAATGTGTGTACACATTCCTCTGGTGGAGGTGGCTCTATCTGGGAAAACCTTAGAATATCTCGCACGCACGTCACCACCGATCCATTGCATGGCGCGAGTTTAGAGCTTCATTATGCGTGCGTGTGTGTGTGTATTAGTCAGGCCACAACCACAGGGCTGGTTTTATGGGGCAAAAGCCTAACCTATTTGAGGCCGAATGAACATCCCTTGCAATATGTCGATTATGCTTGCGGGAGATGATTGCGCCACCACCCGAACGTGGTGAAACGCGACCGCCCCGAACCCGAATAGCGAGGGGGCGTCATGTTTCGCCCGGCCAGCAAAAGATGCGCGTAACGTGCGAGCCGTGTGCGCCCATCGTTGAGACTTTGCAGAGCGCGCCACACAGCACCATAATGAACGGCTGGGAAAGTGTAATTTTATCCTGAAAATGAACATTCAATCCATCTGATGCCTGGGGGCGGGCGGGTGCTGTTGGTGCTGGCGGCAAGAATACGAAGCATGATAAAGTGTACGCCACGGTGGTTCCACGGTTGAGGAAGTTCCACGATTGATGGTTGGCTTCATTATGGGTTTCCTTTTTGGACTGTGTGTGCTTTTTTTGCATCCTTCGCTCGCTCTCTCTCGTAGTTCCTCGAAGCTCGTCTAACCTCCAGTGGAGACATATGGTGTTTGGTAGTCGGAGTTGGAGCTGCCGGTACCCACACGGAGCGAAGGTCTTCAAGGAAAGCGTCCGCCGCGCATCATCCAGCCCGAAGGATACGGACTATTGACGAAATTTTGAAACGTGATCCATGTTCTGCTACCACCAAGACGCCTGTGGTCGGTGTACATGCCGCGAAACGGCACATTGTACGTCACTTTGGGACGTGAGGGAAATAACGTTATTCACGTCACGCCCGGCGTTTCGCTTTTCGCAATATAAAACAGCTTTTCCATCTCGGTCCAATTTATGGGCTCAGCCAGCTCCGAGACGCTTCCGAGGCGAGGCCTGCCGATAAGCCGCACTGTACTTCAGATGAAATTAAACAAAAATGGGAATGCAAGGTACGGTGCAGTTGTGGGCATGGTACGCGGTGTTACGATGACGAGAAAGGGGTTAAAATGTTGCGAACGGTGAATGTTCTTTTAATTAAACGTGGGCATGTTGCGTGACGCTTCGCTAACATCTTTATTTGTGTGATATGTTAATTTGCGAGTGTGTTTAATAATAACATTAATTCATTAAGATGAAGAAAGAATACAAGGGCTCTTAGCTTGGTATTTAGAACGTGAAATATTTATCTTCTGTAATTTATCTCCTTCGAATCTCCTTCTGACACAATACGGCCAGATCGTCCTACACGAAAAAAAATCTCCTTTTGCAAATATCTGTTCAAATCTGCAAATAAATTATTATTGTTCACTTGGACTTAACATAACAGAATTATAATGTATTGAATTCTACTCATAACGTTACTGAACTTAAAAATAAACGGCTAAAAATTGATTAAAAACACAAATTGCATACCTTTAGGCGTTTGGAACGACATGAATAACATTATTTTAAGGTAAATGGTGACGTTTCATATTAGTTACACTACGATAACCGCATCATAATGCATCTTGGAGCTAAGTTTTACTGCAACATCCACTGCGGCAGCAATAAATTACAAAGCAGCGCCTAAATTTATACTATTTCAAACACAGAGTTTTTAATTTGCTGTCGGCGGTTCTCTATTCTTCACAAAAAGTCATTTTATATGAAAAATACACAATTAAAAATTTTGGTTTTTTTGTAAATAGTAATACAAGTTGAAAAACTATGTTTTGTTACAATTCTTATTGCTGCCAATTGTTTTTTCTTCGACTGAAATAGACCCAACTAGAAGGATTAAATATTCCGACGTAGAATGAAACAAAAAAAACATAATTTCCCATTACTTGTAACAAAAACTCTTCGATGAAATTTTGAATTTCATTCATTTCTTCCAAATTTTTTCTTCCAAGAACGATATAATTCTAATCGACCATATTTATCCACACAGCCTCAATCCTCGCTTGCAGTGGTCTTATGTTGATGGTGGTGAAAGAAGAGAGCCGCTTCACCTGAGGCGATTTTTTTTCTTATATAGCCCCAACGATTCATGCAACAGCAACACACAAAAAAACCCAGCATCTCGAATCCCTACCCAACAGCGTACCCAAAGAGAGCAACATGACAAAATATCCTCGTGCTGTTCTTCACCAAGCACGAACAGGGAAAAGTCGTTGAATATTTAATCCACGTGATGTGCGTACGCCTGTGTGTGTGTGTTTGGTCGTGGTGTGCATAGGAACGCCCGTAAGTTATGCCTACCTGCACAACACGGTGCGTGAAAACCGGAATGTGTGTACACATTCCTCTGGTGGAGGTGGCTCTATCTGGGAAAACCTTAGAATATCTCGCACGCACGTCACCACCGATCCATTGCATGGCGCGAGTTTAGAGCTTCATTATGCGTGCGTGTGTGTGTGTATTAGTCAGGCCACAACCACAGGGCTGGTTTTATGGGGCAAAAGCCTAACCTATTTGAGGCCGAATGAACATCCCTTGCAATATGTCGATTATGCTTGCGGGAGATGATTGCGCCACCACCCGAACGTGGTGAAACGCGACCGCCCCGAACCCGAATAGCGAGGGGGCGTCATGTTTCGCCCGGCCAGCAAAAGATGCGCGTAACGTGCGAGCCGTGTGCGCCCAGCGTTGAGACTTTGCAGAGCGCGCCACACAGCACCATAATGAACGGCTGGGAAAGTGTAATTTTATCCTGAAAATGAACATTCAATCCATCTGATGCCTGGCCGGACGGGTGCTGTTGGTGCTGGCGGCAAGAATACGAAGCATGATAAAGTGTATGCCACGGTGGTTCCACGGTTGAGGAAGTTCCACGATTGATGGTTGGCTTCATTATGGGTTTCCTTTTTGGACTGTGTGTGTGTGTTTTTTTTTTGCATCCTTCGCTCACTCTCTCTCGTAGCTCCTCGAAGCTCGTCTAACCTCCGGTGGAGACATATGGTGTTTGGTAGTCGGAGTCGGAGCTGCCGGTGCCCACACGGAGCGAAGGTCTTCAAGGAAAGCGTCCGCCGCGCATCATCCAGCCCGAAGGATACGGACTATTGACGAAATTTTGAAACGTGATCCATGTTCTGCTACCACCAAGACGCCTGTGGTCGGCGTACATGCCGCGAAACGGCACATTGTACGTCACTTTGGGACGTGAGGGAAATAACGTTATTCACGTCACGCCCGGCGTTTCGCTTTTCGCAATATAAAACAGCTTTTCCATCTCGGTCCAATTTATGGGCTCTGCCAGCTCCGAGACGCTTCCGAGGCGAGGCCTGCCGATAAGCCGCACTGTACTTCAGTCGCACGGTCTTCTGTGTGCAGGCGTCACTTCATTAGGAAGCCATCGGAAATCAGAAACTCCCAGCATTGGTCCCGGGGAATTATGGTCTAGCGTTCATCCTTGAGGTGTGCTGCATCCGTGGGTGTCTCTCTCAAATCCTTCGAATTAATGGGAGAGTAATTGTAAAATTGTGCCTTCACCAAACTGCTCCTGGCATTAGCTCCACACCAGCAGGCACCATTTTAGGAAAACGGGAGTTAGTAATTTTATTGCATTTTCTCAGTGCAAATATTTGCCAACATGTGCGCTGCAATAGTACGGTACTGCGTCTTCTTGCACCACCGGCGCATCCTGTGCTGCCAATGTGCCGCACGACGGATGCATTACACATACAGCGCGCTACAACCGTGCTGTGTGCATGCTTGGGATTGTTGATACTCACTCCATCACGCCCATCGGAAGCAGGAAGAAACAGAGTAAATATTGTTTGTAATTATGGAGAATTTGCATTTTATGAATCCAGACGATGCAGTGCGCGATACCGTTTCCGTTTCTGGTCGTTCCTAGCATTTTCCACGTGCTAGAGAATAACAAAAAATCAACACAGAACAGAAAACAGCTTCTCCTATTTTTTCGGGAGGGAAAAACAAATGAGGAAATGTAGGAGTATCATATGGTTGGAATTGGTTGTTTGGAGGTGGGAAATGGTTTATTGTGAGTTAAAAACAAATTATGGTTTGGCAGTGTTTTGGGTTGGTTGCCGGTTGCTTGTGATGGTGCCATTAAATGCAATTGTGTATTTTGCTTTGATATTAAACAACGATTGTTATTGAATGTACCGAAATTGAATTCTTAAAAAAAATATACCGGGTAAGAGTGACAAGATAGATATGAAGAAAGTATGGCTTTTGCTGAAAATTGCCTATATTTAGGCGTTTTAAATTTGAATCAAACATTAACCACGATCAACAGGATGCACAACGCATTGTAAGACATAAATGAATATTTAGTTCTGATTAATCTTGTCAGAATTAGTTAAAAAAGGAAGAACAATTGTAATGAAATATTTTGCACTGCAAATTGCATACTTTTAGGCACCTTTAAATGAGTGTATTTTAGGCTGTTTGAAGTACCTTATGGCATGTCTTTTACCGCTATTTATAAGTTATTGATTACTTCAATATTCACAACAAAAAAGTCGCACGTGTTTGCCTCCGATTGGAGTTTTAAAAAAAATTCCTTTAAAGCTCGTCTTGTCCTACTATTTAGGCCACCACAAATTCTGTGTTAGAAAATTGTTATAAAAAAAAAACAGAACGCCATCTCAGTCTCCCCGTGTTCTCAAATTTTCCTTCTTCAAAGTCTCCGTCAGTTCCAACATTGACGCTCTTTGTGTAAACATTAGCATAAGCTTTTCTTCTCAAAGGCGGTAACAGTAAAAAAACCCTCCAACAAAGCACCTGAAGCCCACCGAAGGGACATTAATAACCGTTCACCGTGAGCAAATTTGTCATGTTTTGTCAAATAGAAATTTATTGACTGTGTCGTAAATTATGTGTTGCCCGAAGCAGTTCTTCACCTGCCTTCAGCTGGCGGTACACGCTCTGACACCGGGCAATAGATGGATCAGTCAGGCGCGCGCGTTGGAGCTTACTTCCGGCAGGATGAGAAGAAAACGGCCACGTGCTGACGCGTCTTTGTGTATGTGTGAGGCTGTTGTGTCTTTCCTTTCTGCACAACGCCAAATGGGACCGTTGGGAATTTTACATTGACAATTGTCCATTAACCGTGCCGACCGGTGGCCGTGTACTGTCGATGACATCAATCCCATCTGTCACGCAGTGGACGCAGCTCAGTAACGGGAACGTAAAGCGATGGAATAAAATTATAAAAAATTCAACTCAGTTTGGGATTAAGCTTGATGAAAAGCGAGTTGGTTACAAAGAGTTTCATCCAGCTACTCGACTACTAAAACATTCTTTTATTTGATTTTAATCTTCCACGTGCAAATATGTTTCGTTTTCGTAACCGGAATGGAAAATTGAACCGAAAAATGAATAAAACTCTCATAAAAACAACCTAAAAATTAAATGTTTCCAACAGAGTTTTACAAAGCAAAATAAATACCATTGCTCAATGTTTAATCCTTCAATTTCCAATGACGTATGGTTTTTCTTTTTTGCGAGACTAAAACAATACTGTGTCCTATTTGCATAGTTCCACCCATATGAAGCCTTTGCCAGAGAAAAGTAAAACAAATGTAACGAACGAAACGAGTTTTTCACAAGGTCCCAGTAGATTTCAAATTTTTCTTGCAAAGGGTTGTAACTAATTCTAGCAGTCTTCTTCCGGGTGCGGTTTTATCTGCTCAAAATCGGAGCAAATACGGTTGTTGTGTAAATAAACACTGCACAACAATCTTACAACCAGCACACGGTTGGCAGCAAAAGAAAAGCTTTCCCTGATCAAATATACTTCTTGAGTGATTTTGCTCCATTTTTAACTCTTCCTCTCTCTCTCTCGCTCTCGACCACGTTGATGATGGTCACCAGTCACGACATCTTTTTGTGGTTGAAACTCGACTCGATTGTTCTTACAGTGTTTGCAGTTGGATGATCTTCCCCATGCTGCTGCTGCGGAAAATAAGAAACTCATCCTCCACCTGTACTGGCTTTGATGTGCACGAGTTTTTGGCTCCGAAAACGGGACACCCAACACAAACACTCAACAAACTCCGGCAGTTCAGCCGAGCGTTTTCCGTTCGCAAATCGAACCACGGCAAAATGCAGATCAGACCGGGATGGTTTGAAGGGAAGGGATCCTGTATAGGTGCTGCTGGTGTGCATTCCAAGCCACACGGCCGGCTGCACGAATGGCTTGTAATTTTCTCAAGTGTATTTGCCGATGCCGATTTACTTCCCATGTTTGTCTGTAGCGCAAATCTTGAGTAACGCTGTCGCTATCTTGAGCAATTGCTTACCAGCAGCGCCAAGTTTTGCTGTTTGAGTTTTGCTCGGTACAGCAAGCAAACCGGCAGCACCGATGCAAGATTCGAGCTGCATTCGAGGTTGTTCCGTGCTCAAGTGCTCAAGAAAGCGGGCACAACCCAGTGCAGTGCGATCCGATAAGGAAAGAAACCCCGTAAGAACTGGTCTTTGGTCCTTGCGTAGCATTATGAAAACAAAACTCAAACAAAAGTGTCCATGTACTTGGGCGTTTGTGTTCGCTCGTTGCTCAGCTCAGGAACAAGTGAACAGTGCAACAGTTTTTTTTGGTTGATTAGAAGAAAAAGAAAAACTTATCAACTTATTTTTATAATTCCTTGTTTTTTGCTGGCGAAAAAAAACAGGAAAGCATCAGAATGTTGCGAAACTGTTGGATGACACTCACCACCGGTGCAGAAGAAAAATCCTTTTTAATGAAAAGCTGGTCCACTGTGTCTTTCGCACAGAAAAAAAAAATAAAAACGCACGACGACAAATTGTTGTAACAAATTCACTTTGGTGTCACTGCGCCACATAAACCTTCCCTTCTTATACACGTGAGCGGGTATGTAATGGGGTTGGCAGGGTGGTAAAAACATAAATTGTAAAATTGTGTGTTCAGTTTTACCAGTTTTTACCAACATCAAGGTGGGTCTGTGTGTGTTAGCAGTTGTTGCTGACTGTTGCCCAATGCTGAAGCAACTTTTTCGTTTGACAGCTTAACAAGAGAGAGAGAGAGAGTGAGACCCGCTTGTTTCATAAAGTTGTATTTCCTACTACATGGTTAGTTTTGGTTGCTTATTGGTAAAGAGCGACACAAAAAAGAAGTTGAGGTTACAGCAGCTCCATCGCACCTCGGAACGTCCAGATGACAAATTTCATTACAACTCCTCCCACACTCGGCAAAGACTTCTTTCACAACGTCGTCAAGAACGTTTCTGGATTCTAAAACGAACACTCCTCGCAAAAAAAAGATCCAAAAAAGGGGTTTATTGTGGGTAGTGGGAGGTAACGCTTGAGGTAATATGCTTGTAGTGCACTGCTAGCTGTCGTAAAAGTTTTGCTCGCAAAACCCTCCCGATGTCAGAGAAAAACAAGAGAGAAAACGAGAGAGACATTTGGTCACCCGACAGCCGTTGCATTTGTGATTAACTTTTACGTCACTTGGTAACATCACACCCGAACCCGTACAGACTGCAGATGCAACTGAGGTTGAATTGTTCGGTGTGTGTTTGTGTGTGCATGCATGTGTCTAGTGGGATATTTAATAGCCGTACCAGGCGTCACGGCAACCATGCAACGGAACCCATTTTGCTAACCGGAATGCGTTTTGTTGTGCCAGGAAAACGGTTCCATATGGTTTGTACAGTTTAATTGAGGAGGTTACGCTTCGCGGTTATAAACGAAAAGGATTAGGTTGAGCTGTTTCGGGGCTGTTTAACAGCGAGGTAGTTGGGCAGGAATTGTTATTACGCTAAGTATATAAACGAGCCCTCGTTTGAGCTTTCTAAAATGCATGTTTCAAGTCGAGCACGGATGCTTGTAGTCGAGAATATTTGAACTTTGTTTTGATCGTTTGCCAAATTTAGAGTTGCGTTAGTACTATATCCCAAATAATCTAAACACTAATCTAAGATACTATTAAGCCTTTGAAAAGAGATTTAAAAAAATGTATAGCAGAACCTTGGTGAGACGCTCCAAGCATGTCCAAGGGAATTTCAATATCTCTGTTGTTCTGGCGGACATATCAACACCATCACCCCACATCGTTTAGCCCATAAAACGCCTTAGCTGTTCATGAAGATATCCTTAAAGGTCTTTATAGGCTAGGTCGTCCGGTGCTATTAACGTGACATAACCAGTTCACCGGAACCCCGTGAGTCTAATTTGCTGTACAATAAATCGTAGCGTGCTTCTTAGAGGGTGTCGTCAGTTTTGGACTGGGTTCATGTCTCAGAGACGTATAGTGCTGGGACTATAAGGGACTACACAGTTCCAGCTTCGTGCACAACTGGCATTTGACAGTCAGTACTCTTGCACTACTAACTTCACCTATCTGGGGTCAAAAGTCAGCACCGACAACAACATAGACGTTGAGTTGCGCGCAAGGGTCCTGGCTGCCAACCGGTCATACTACAGCCTGAGGAAACTTCTCCACTCAAAATACCTGTCGCGACGGACGAAGCTGGGACTGTACAAAACCTTTATAGTCCCAGTACTCACATACGCCTCTGAGACATGGACTCTGTCCAAAACTGACGGAACCCTCTTAGCCGCGTTCGAGAGGAAGATGCTCAGAAGTATTTTTGGTCCCGTATGTGTGGAAGGACAATGGAGGAGCCGCTACAATGACGAGCTCTATGAGCTGTACGGTGATCTCACTATCGTGCAGCGAATTAAGCTCGCAAGGCTCCGGTTGGCTGGTCATGTCATGAGAATGGCACCGGACGACCCAGCCCGTAAAGTCCTTTTAGGCCGTCCACATGGACAGAGGAGGCGTGGTAGGCCCAAACTGAGATGGAGTGATGGCGTTGATGCGTCCGCCAGAACGGCCGGGATAATGGATTGGCAGACGACGGCGCTAGACCGTGAGCGGTATCGAGGATTGTTGCAGCAGGCCAAGACCGCGAAGCGGTTGTAGCGCCTGATAAGTAAGTAAGTAAGTACTCTTGCACTAAACCTAACATATACATATTGTTTTTGGTGCGGACTTTTAACACCAGAACGATTAAGTTTAGGACGACTTCAAAGATGCGGCCATCTGTCCATCACCCTTGCGGAAATCAGTATTTGTAAGTAACAACCGCCGATCATTCAGTATATTCTATACATACTAACTAAAGCGATATCCTTAAATTATCTGCAGTTTTCTACCAATCTTGCCTATAGCATTACCTCATTAGACCGAAGAAATTGTAGTCTTACAAATCTTGCAGTCGTACTTCTTATTACAATTATTATAAAATATAAATTTCAACGCTCCGACTAATTAATTTCTTAAATGAGATTAATATTTATATTAAGAAATTAAGAAATTATGTCCATTTCCCATTTTTCCCTGTATAGCTATTGCATAAAATCAGATAATTACTCCTCAAATGTGCTCATACTTACAAACAATCATTTTTAAACGCATATTAGTTAAACGCAACGATGCCACCAAAATTAGCTCTGTACATCAGACTCGGGAAATAGAAAATACGGCTTAAGGGAAATAAACCCACGCATAACTCTGCCCGTCTATCGAGGGACTACTCTCTGACAGCCAGTTGGACAGTCGGAAGATGAAGGGCACAGAAAAGTGTGCCATTTGCTGAGTTGGCATTTCCACTCGACAATGTTTAGTGCGTGGGCCACAAGTAGGGCATTTTCGCTGTGTACTTCACTCATCAACTGGTGGTTTAGGTTTTTTTTTTCTGCTCTCTCACACTCTGCAAAAGCACGGTAATGATGAGTGAGGAGCTGTACGATTCGTTAACTATCACGGCCGGAAATTAAATGCGATGATAATCTATTTCTAGTGGCGTTGGAATAGAAGGTCACATGGATAACACACTCGAGTGGTTGTGGTAGTAGTTCCTTCGATAGAAGACGATTACAAAATGATGATCCTGGATGAGAGTATGTGTGTTTCTCTCTCTCTCTTTCCTTACACAAAAATAGCTTGATAAAGAAGATGGGCAAACAGCGAGTGTTGGTCGGTGGGTGACTATCGTTATCCTTTCGCTGGATGGTGTTTGAATTATGGTGTCCCGAAGCGGCTCAACCTTGATATTCTCTTCTCGCCGATTCCAGCGCTAAGGCTGCTGCTACCGTGAACTCATAAATCTAGTTGACATGTTGCTTTTTGCCGTCGCGCGCTCGCTTCCCTCTTGCAAGCTCAACGGGTTTCAAGTTACCAGCCGTATGGTGCCCGAACCGGAGGCCGAGAGAAAATTGATCATATTGTTTGTTCCACCCGAAAAGGTCCTTGAGCTCGGTGGTGGTTCGTACGTGAAAGCGAAAGGCTTGCCACTTGGCAACACACGTTCTCTGTTGCCGTCCCAATCCAGGCAACGAACCGTTCAATGGTTCCGGTGCTTCGGCGACTACTGCTACCATCGACCATTATCTGCTGTAACCCTGCATAACCCTCACGCATATTAAGCGCTGTTGTTAGGACGGTCCCACCATATTGAGGGAGGTGATTTATATGAGAACGATATCACTTCCTTCCTGATGGCGGTACCAACCTGATGCTTCGTAGGCCGGCGAAGAAATAGCCAATAGGATGACCGTTTACTTACGCGCATATGTACCGGATGATACGTGTGTGTGTCTTTCCCGTTTTCATCCTCACAAACACATACCAACGAGCGCGCGCGCAAAAAAAAAAACATTCGACGCCATTTAGAAGGAAAAACAACGAACACAGCGTGTGTCCCAACTGTCACACCGAGAAGACGAATTTATGTGAGTATTTTCGGTACACTATCACAGTCTTACAGTCAGCCCGAAAACCCTCCGAAAAGCTCTCCAGCGAAAGATGTTTGCGATGATATGCACATTCCTTGGTTCCTTGGGTGGTTTTCGGTTCCGTTTTGCTACAATGGAGAAGATATCGTTTTGCCGAACGGGTGACATAAATAATAGAGCGTCCGCATAAGACGATGGCACACAGGTTCGTTCACACCTTTTACTCCAGGCATCCAGGAATCGGAGAAAAACGGAAGGAATTATGTCACTCTTGGAAGACGTTTTTTCCTATTTCCGTATCACCCTCCGAAGATGTGCAGGAATTCGTCTGCCGGAGCCGACGACGACTCCCTGTTCAGGTGGAACCGATTGCCTTTTGTGTGTGTATGTGTGTGTCGCAAAGATCTGTGACCCGGGGGCTCAGGGCTCAGTTTTCTGACCGGAGGCTGATTAATATTCTAATGCGGTTCTACGGTTCCCGCTTCACTGTTCTCTCGGTTTGATTTATATCGAATCCTTTTGGCCTTTTCGAGTTTCGGGCTTTGGGTCATGATGATCAGGGCGCATAGCCCTGAAGTGCAGTACTTGCATGTGCCTGTACGTTCGATCAACGAACGAACGGCGAATATCCTCCCAGAATAAATTAGACACTCCATTACCTGGGTTCTTCTGCAGGTCCTTATTGAAGAACGACGGTTTGTGTGCTAGTCTTCTTGCTAGCGAGAAAAGAGAATAGAATGTTTCAATAAGATTAAGGATTATCGGATCAGGAACATTTCTTTCGGTTATATCCGCACGCCAGCTACACGCCAGCAGAAAAAGACATCATCTAAATCATTTTGAAATACAAAGATTATCGTGGCGTGATGTTTTTTTGGTTTTTTCCCCCTGGCAGGCTTTAAGTTGATGGACATGAGGAACCTTAAAATCTTGCAAATCTTTTGGCACGGGAATGTACTCAAAACTAACTTCAAATGTCTCGTTAGAAAGTGATTCAAAGTTCATACTAACTCTTTTAAAGTGTCCCCAACCATCGGTCGGTCTTCCCACATAACCTGCAAACTATTGCAAACTGCAGCACCGAAACTGTGTTCATCACCGTCACGTTAGCGCACCAGTAAAGTCCCATAAGATGGTGACAGTTTCGCGTAAGACCAATCCCCTCACGCCCGAATGGAGACAGCAAACCGAAATGGTTGGCGAATTCCAACGCATTTCTCTCACTGTAGCTGCCGGCTACCGGGTAGGAAATAAATTTTCGGTAACGCTTACATATTTCATGGTTTTTCAGCTGTTACTACTATCCATTTTGCACGTCTGGCGAAACCTTAAGACATCCCCGTCAGCAAATCGGATAACCGGGAGCGCGCACACCGAGAGAGACATACATTCGGCCCGGACAGCTCGCATGGCCAAACACGCCAAACGTTAGCGCGGAACGATCGGAACATTTTCCACGCGACAGTTAATCTCGCGCTGATGGAAATTTAAGTACCACCGCACCCGTAAAGTTCGGCAAATGTACTTCCGTTTTCGGGTTGCAGATCTTGATATCTGGCGCCTCCATACCATACGACTCCTTGTGATGTCCACGTTCCCTCCCGGTTTTCGGTGGTTCGGGCTACAAAATATTTACCCACAACCATTCGAACGATGTTGGCGGAAGCGACCGTCTGCCTTTGCTGAGACCTGATAAAAGTCGCCAAAGCATTGCGTCGTCCAACGAATGTACGGGGCCCGTGCTGGTGAGCGAAAAGCTGATGACTCGCCGAACGCCATGATGGGCGAGAAGCGAGCGAGAAAGATGTTGACGATGATGGTTGCAAATTTATCATCATTATTCAGGGCTTAGCTTTGGGTTTGGCGTGGAGCGTCGTCGATGGAGATGCGAAGCAAAACGGGGTTGATCTCACAGTGCGAGGGTGATTTGCATATTTTTCGCGCGTCTTAAGGACGACCTGCCTCATTTGTCGAACTGATGGTCGCTAACCCATCGTCGTCGTTGGGTGCTGGTGACTAAATGGTTTGGGCGTTTTGTCCGCTTGTTCGCATTCACTTGGTGGCAGTATTTCGAAATGGGTTGTGGCATCGTAGCCGCTGTGGTTTCTGGAGAAACAAATCGCTAATCTGACCTCCCGCAGTGATCTTGAGAGATTAGTTAGTTGGGCGAAGTTGGCACAATAAACTACGATGCTCATTAGTATGGGTTTTTCCCCCGATAAGTTCAAATGTGCTTGAGTTTCCTTTCCTTGAAAATTATTAAACACTAATGTAAAGATGCTGAATGTCAATAATAAATGTAATGACGGTAGAAGCTCTTAATAATTCAATGACGTTTCGAACTTCAAAATGGATCACTTTTATTGCGGGTTTTTGCTCGATTTTTTTAGGGGAGCTCACCTGCTTCCGCGTAATCGATTTCAGAAAAACACGAACCGTATCCTGGTCACGGCACCAAGCGAACGAACAGCAAGCGCAATAAAATCCACCCAGCTTGGTTCGTTCAATTTTAGTACACCGATGGAGCGCCGTTGTACGATGGGGTATCAATTTAAAAGTTGTAATAAAAACTCATAAAGCCATAACCTCACCGTTCCTGTCTTGTTTCCTACGCTCGTCGCCCCTCAAATCGCTTACCCTGAACGAGGGAAGCGCAGTAAGGCACCTAGACAAAAAAGCGGGAAATAAATTATGCATTTTTTCTGTTATAGTCTGATCTACAGCAGCGAAGGAAAACCAATCTACAATGATTCAGAAAAATTGCAGGAAATTCAACGCCCAATAGAACTAGCACTAGTAGCAAGACAAGAAGTACAAGAATACGCTGACAGATTTGACTCGCTGGTGCATTCCATAAAATCTTTTTGTCTGGTTCTACATTTCCCGACTCGCAACTGTGACTTCGATCGGGTTACGAGCAGTTCGCCGAGTCTTCTTCTACTGTTCCGTTCCAAATGAAAACGCATTCCAATTATGCCACTTTTCACACTCAATCCTCCCCCCACTTTGGTAACATCGTTCACGGGGAGGTTGCTTCACGCACGCAAGGAATGTGTAAGGAATGTGAAAACGGGGTAACGAGCGTATCGAAGTCGAAGGTCATTGACACTCTGCAACTGTGTAGTATGTTTTAATTTAAACAATTTGCACTTGGTATGTGCAGTGACATGCAAATAATTGACACCCATGTTCGTGTGCAGGTGCGTGTGTGTGAGTGCTGTCGAAACGATTACTCACGATTAGTGCTGTTTGTCTTACAGGGTTTGTTTTAGCTGGCGAACCATCGGGAACGATCTCACTTGAAGAGGAAATTTATTTTTAACCTGCAAGTCAAACACGGCTGATGCAATTTAAAAATAAACCACAGCGAAACCATTTCTTAGACAACATTACACGAAGCAATTCTTCATTGTCTTGCTCTTCCGCTCGATCGTTAAATGCCTTTTACGACCCAAGCGTGGCTCGTTTTTCCTTATTTCGCTCCTTGCCAGCGAACAAAAATGTTTACCACCCGGCATCGACCGTTTTCGCAAAAGATTCATGCTGCGCGAACACCTGGGGGAGTAAATAGCTCTTAAATATTTGATTCTATTAATGAACCAACCGGCACTGTACTTGGGCGGAAAAGCATCAGCGGGGCAACGGACTGACCTATCCCGGTCGAACGAAAACGGTTTTCCCCAAAGCCACCATTCTTTTTTGGACGGACCCCTTAAAACCAGACCGTGTCCTTGTCCTTGGGTGGTGTACCAAACACACACACGCGTACAGCAGTTTCCGAGTATCATCCTTTTGTTTTTCCCTTCTGCGGGGAAACAGGCCGGTAGTTTATTTTCCCCCAGTGGGTGAACCCTGAAATGGGTGAGCAGCGTACGGCAATAGAACAAAAAAAAAACAGCACTAACTTTGCAGCAATTCAGGCGCTCTTGCGTTCAACCTCCGGGCTCATAAATAGTAATTTATTGAAATGAACGAACGCGTTTTTCCGGGTTTCGGTTTTTTTTCCCGGGGCTTTCCCTTTTCCTTCGTTTGGGCCAAAAACCCCAGTAAGGAAAAGTTTATGGTTTACCACTTTCTATATCACAATTCTCTCCTATCCCCATCTGACAGGGAAACAGAAGAGAGACATTCAGCATAAATACAAAACAAGCAGTGGGTAGTGTGAGTGGAGAAAAATTTAAGAAACAACTACCTGTTTTTTGGCCAGAAAGAAACCTAACCAAAAGGGAAAACGGTGTGGTATAACAGCTTTAAATTTGCATGTTGGTTTTTCCGAACCGGTGGAAAAACGGAGAGCCAATTTTCTACCACAACGCTTTGCTTTCGTAAAGGATGAAAAAAGCCCCTGAATCTGTGTTGCACATTTTCAAGGCCTCCACAGTTTTCTTTTAGGGCTGTGGAAAAATGCGCATGGCGAAGAATAATTTCATTTTCGGCATAGTAAAGAAAAACAAACACATAAACAAAGACCCGAAAAAAAAACAGACAGAAAAAAAGTTTGAAGCTTCCATTTTCACACCAGGCTTGACCGGTAAACGAAAATGAAGGCGTTAGGAAAAGAAGAACACGTAACCAGTTTTATTAAAGATTGCACCCGAAAACAAAAAACCGGAAAAGCGTCTAGCAAGTTTTTTCTGGTTCTTGCTATGCTGTAATTTGTTTTGGGCTTTTTTTTTGTATACTGCATTTTCCACCACGTGATACGATAAAAGATGAAAGGATTTTCGGCTGCCGTTTTGTCGGTTCGCCCTACGCTGGCTGTTACTAAAGTAACGTAACATGCATAAAAGGAAAAGCCAAGAGAAAAGTCGTGAAAGCGGAAGAAAAACTCGGCACGAACACATTCACTTTTCTTTGCAGATTTTTTGTAGCATTTTTCCATTCCAGTTTGCCTAGAAAAAATACCTTATCTTGGTCATTAATATTGTATGCAGTTTCCATTACGTTTTCCGGGTTACGTTGAGCGGTGTATAGGTTTTGTTTTTCCCCGTCCCCACCTTGCATGTTCTGGATTAACAGATAAACGGGTTTTCGGAAGCCTTCAGCAGTTTTCCCACTGCTTCGGTGGCTCGACTCCCGAACCGCTGTATGTATGTTGACTTGCATTCAACTAGCTTTCCCTTTTAAGAGGTACAGAATAACCCCCAACATCAGATAGGCAACGTTTTTCCGCAGTGACGTGCATAAGGGTGAACCGACCCATACCCGCTTATCGCTGCATGTAAGCTAAACCGAACGAAGCGTCTGCAGGATTCAGGTGATGGTGTTTTCTTGTACTGTGCCAGCAAACGAGATACGTCGGCTAGCGTGTTCGGAAGAAATTAATCTAAGCTCGACGCTTGGTACGGGAGGGAACTCGCAAAACCCCGACGGCAGAAGGTTTTCTTTTCACTTGAAACCACCCCAAAAACGATGGGCGAACGGCGCCCATGGATGGATGGAAAAGTAAATTTAATTACAGTTTTCAGTTTAGACGATTCGCCCGGAATATGTGCTTTTGCCGAAAATAACTTGCCTTTATTTACTACTCTCATTACCCACCGCCGACAGACACACGGCCACGTGCAGTTGCCGTTGGGTGTTTCTTGCATTTGAAGCGAGCGAATCATCAGCCAACATCATCAAGCCGCAGACACACATACACACGTGAGCTCGATATTTGCACGCCACTAGTTTGTGTTGTCCAGGCGGGTCTTGTGGTTAGGAAAGATGTAGCGTTTTACAGTTCCTTGTTTAATTTTTGGTCATTGGAAAATTTGTTGGTTAGTTGTCTAGATTTGCTTCAATAATGTAGCAACACACCTTCTGCCTGAGATCTTGTCCCTCAACGCAGTACAGTTGTTTACGTGGAGAGATGTGGTTAATCCTTGGGTGAGCTCTCTGTGGAAGTGGCATATTTCCAAGCAAAAAAATCCCACCTTTCCTGGTTATGTGGTCAGAGAGCTCGAGTCTCGTATTTGGGTGGTGAGGTTTACAAAACTTTTGAAACCAATCCGGAAAAGTGTCGTTTTGAGGTGACCGGTTTTTGGGGCGAGAGTTCCTGCAAGAAGCTTAAACTCCAGTCCCTCTCCCAACCTATAGTCAGTCAGTCAGAAAGTTAAAACGAGTAAGACGGATAAAATGCCCTCACTGCTTCTTCGTCTTCTCCTCGTTCCCATGCAGGTGTCTTATATTTTAATTACATTTCTAGAACTTCTTACACTCTCCAGACATCTCTCCAAACCACCCTTGCTTTGATAGCAACGCGTAAGCATCTCTTTCTCCAAAGTGAGAAGATTCAGGCAACCCGTCATCAACACCACTCACACATTCACAGCTCTTAAGCTGCTCTGCTTTAATCTTGCCACTTGCGTGGTGTTATCACACACACACGTGCAACGCCTGCGGGAGAAAAGTCAACGCAAATGCTCCGTATCAAATCGGTTCCGGTGTTGTCTATCGGATTTTTGGCGCAAAAGTACTTAAGTAACTGGCCGCTTTCGATTCGGCTGAAATGTCACCTAGCCTAGGCAGTACTGGGTTTTTGTACTGCGTGTGGAAAAATTCCCCCGTATAAGCTTTTCGCACTCCGCTTACAATATATTATTCACGCAAAGCCTATTAGTGTCTATGGGAGACCGTGTCCGTGCGTGAGGGTTGAATTTGCATAGCAAAGAGTTGCGCTGGGAAGAAAATATTGAAGCGAAAAGAAAGTCTGTTCCAAATATTTGTCGCTTGATTTATTTTTAATGTGATACTTGAATCTTTATAGGAAACCGGAGCTATTTTTAAAGAAAGGAACAAATCCTTCCAATTAATCTTAAAGCCTTTTACCAATAAACACTTCCCGTGGATGATAGGTCACTAATTTTCTCTTCTCTTTTTTCTCGCTCTCATTACAGGTATGTGTTTCCAACGACCAGCAGACACACAGACACTCTCATTCGCCAGCTCAAATTTAATGCCTTTTTTTAACGATCAGCGCATAGTTCTTAATTAAGATTAACGGAACCAGTAACGATGTCGATAAAAATGGCACACAGAGAAAGAGAGAGTGAGCGCGAACACGGTAAACAACGACATCTCCGGCCAAACAAGCAGCGAAAAAACGAATCCTGGACATTATTTTTTGCACCTGGGGTTTACCGTTTTGCTCAACTCTATTTAAAGCGACTGGCGAGTAAAAAAACAAAATCATCCCGAGTGTTTTGGGCATTCGAAAATTAATTAAACCACCTGGTGATATAGCATCAGCAAAAAAAAAACCCCGGCCGAAAGTTCATGCAAACAGACTTAGCGCTGGAATGGCTCATTTGTTTTTTTTTTTCGATCGAGATTTATCCAATTTTCGAGCGAAATGGTTCCCTATTTGAAGTACGCAGAGTGTTAAATAGCGTCCACAAATTATTGTACCTTGGCAGTGGAAGGCTACTTGAAGATGTGCTCACCAAAGCAAAAGCTTCATCGTTAACGCTCATCCCCGTGTTGACTTATTTCTGCTCCGTGGTCCTCTTCCTTGGAGGGCTCACTTTTCCTTATCGAACGCAAGAAAACAAAATGGCGCAAATCGCGCTTCGCGAATGAAATAAGAGATTACCTTACACGGGAAGGTGCACCAGCGTAGATAACTACACCCCAACAGCCCCATGATGTATGATATTCGTGGTGAAAGCAGGAAGCAGTTGCTTATTAAAATCGTGACTCGATAAAAATCGGACCAAGGCAACCGGTCCGACCGGGAAAAGATATGCTGAGCTCCGGTGTTTGTTGGAACGCGAGCGCGTTGTGGCAAATAGTTAATATTTCAATTTTTTCTTTCACGCGGGTGTTGTGTACACCGGTGTGTCGCCGATAGTGTCGTCTTGCAGGAGATGCCGGAAAAATAGAAAATTTATGACAGCACCGTGTGCTGGGCACGACGACACGGTGTACACGGTCTTGATTTATAAGCCGATTTAGGTGTACGCTGCCCGATAGGTGGATGTGCTTGGAAAAGGATGTCTAGCGAGCATCGAAACCAGTGGAGTACTTTCCGTTGTTTGCTATTTTCCGGTACGGATAAGAAACAAGATGTCCATCCCTGTGATGGTGGAATGAAATGTCATCAACCTGAATAACTTATTAGAATAATTTGATTGCTAGGTTCGGAATAAAGTTAACTAGATATTGAAGATTCTCCCGGAGCTAACCTCCGCGAAAAAGTTAATCAACGCGAAAGCTACTCAGAAACGCAAAGCCTCTATTTTTGGAGTCATCATCTTTGGGAGGCAAATTCTTGGGAACTATCACCACATCACAATGTTTCTTCTGTACTCCCAGTATCGGCAATATGGCAACAGACAGTGTGACACATTGTCGACGCCGAAGACCGTATCCCGAGGCCTCACCGGTACCAGGAAGTCTAATCCGCACAGCACTCAGTACACGCATACCATACCACCAGAAAGTTCAGTCCAGCACACAATAATCACATAACAGTTCTAGTGCTTCCTGTTCGGGTTCTCTAACTACCCATGAGCTACACTTTTTTTGCACATTCCATTGCTTTTCCAGGACTGTTCTTTTTCCCTCTGTTTAAAAATCCGTTGACAACTGTCATACGGGTTGTGGAGAACTTTCTTTATGGTTTTTGGTTTCCTTTTAGTGGAGGTTTTTTTTTTGTTGTGTGTGCCTTTTGCAGACAACTACTTGCTTCTGTAGCAACTTTTACATTACGCTTGTATGTTGGTTACGCAAGGTATTTCTCTATCCTTATCGCTCCACATGTGTGGATGCGAAGTGACGCGAAATGACGCCCTACACTCTCACACACACTCGCATGTGTCGTAGGGAATGGCTTCTATATGGCCGTAATGTTGGCGCCAGACTACGAGACATTCCACGCTTGCAAACTACATTCGCCTGCTGTCGAACGCTAGTACTGACGTTGTTGTGACACGGTACGGTTCTACTCGAAACACGGTGCGTTTCTTCGTTCTAGCTTAAAGCTAGCCACTGCTTCCCTGTTCAGTTTGTACACCAAACTCGTGGTGCAAGTGTCCTCTATCGCTCGATCGACCCGATCTCGAAACCAGTGCCGCGATTGATTAGTGCCTCGCTACACTACCGGCCGTAGAAGAAAAAGGGATTTTCCGTCGTTTGACAGTTTCTTCCCAACCTGCTCAACGCTGGATAACAACGCGTTTTCGAAGGTACATAATTAATGATATCTCATTGGAAAATCATTTCGTGAGTGTGTGTTTTGCTGGTGTGTGCGTACGGTATGCTATCGGCACCGATTTATCAAGTTCCACGCAACCCCTTGTCGCGAATGAAAACACATTTCATTACGCGAGACTAATTGACGTGTACACGGTAAAATCCCATCCTTTCGGTCTAGTGTTTAGCGCCCGCTCCATCACTGATTTAATCCAGAAGTCATCAATAAAGTGTTACGTTCGATGTGTGACCTCGGAGCAGAAGGAGACCCCCATATCTCTACTTTGTATCGGTGTCGATGTGTATTTTTCGGGACAGTTTAAACCCACCTTCCGAAAGGTTTTGCGGACATCATGGTCCGAATGCCTGTGTATGTGCATCCATTCATCTTCCGCCCGGTACGGGACGACATTCATTATCATTAGGCGTTGGGTACCCTACCGTATCTTCATAGTAGCATCAAAAAAGCGGATACGGATCATCTCTTCACAGTATTTATATCCAGATGGACCCCAAAAGGAGGCAAATTCAGCCATGCTGGCCGGACACACAATCCTTCCCAGCAGACACATAAATTTCAATCAAAATTCACTCATTCGACCATTTTATCAAAGCTCTCCCCGTTCGGTCACTAAATTCAATCGGTGCTAATTATAAATAAATGATGAATAATCCTTAAGAACCCCTGGATTCCGTACTCCGGGACCGTTTCCCGGAGCTCCTAAATGTCTAACCGTGCTCACACGGGTGTTGGATTTGGCATCCGGAAAGAGTAGCCGCCGTCCGGTCCGAGACCGTAATGTAACCGATGACCAGCCCGCAATCAATCTCACTCGTTCGCTTCCGACCAGTGTGACAGACCAATGGAGCTTGTGTTTGTGAATGTGCAGGACATGTTGTGTCCCGGACCAGAGGCATCACTGTTCGTTCGAGTTTGTTCGTTTCTCTCGGGAATGAAAAGTGCCATCATGTGTAGGCATGGACACACAGAACTCAGGATCTATGGAACAGATTTTTAAAGCCATACCGTTGAGTGGTGGTTCACTTTTTAGCAAGTATTTCAAAACATTTGCTTGTCGAGAAGTGACGCATGTTTGGGCTTGGTTTTAAAGCTTCTAATTTAATTAGACTACTACTCAGTGTAACCTTCCACCTAACTCGACGTGCAAACTCAACTACAGCACTCGGCGTACAGGTTTTTATTTAATTACACCGAGTGCAACTTGAACTCTTTTCTCTGGGCTGAACAAAACTGCGAAACGTATCGGGAATGGATTTGTGCGGATCGATAGTAACAGTATTCGGTTACTGGGTGCAGTTGCAGAAATAGGTATCTGCACTCGACTGAGGGAGCGAAATGTAAGGAGATCCTTAGAAGAGGGTGAAGTCTATGGAAAGGTATTAATTTCTGCTACATATACACTCACTAGTATGTCTACTGAAGCACACTGCTGTAATAGGAGTGGTCACAAATATATTTCAAAAAAGTTTCTTGAGATTTAGATGTGCTTTAAGCCTTTCAGGGAATAAGGAATTCTTCAAATAGACTAAAGCACATTAGTATCTTATACTATGTAGTCCTCTGGATGTTTTCTTATCAAAATTGAGACATAATTTCATGAAGCAAAACACTAGAAAAAGTCATTTTGTCCTCCAAAACGTTCTAATCCCACCTACAGTGCCGTGAAGGTAGAACCCCAGGCAGATGGACGCAATATCCGCAGTAGTGCTGTTGTGAACCCATCCGTCCAATATTCTAGAAGGCTACAAGTTCCGACCAGACGACTTCGAACTTCAGCCCAGACAACGGGCAAAACCTTACAACTCTCCCAAACTCCCCTTAGTTCTAGGTGAATAATAAATGCTACTGCAGGGATGCTACACACTACGCTACCAGCGTATGATCATCCGACAAGCTGTCTGTCCCCCACACTGCTCACGACCACACGTCCGGTTTGTCACAGTAGCGAACGCACACAAACAGCAGCAGCACAATGGCGATGGCTTGTCGCAGTCGTCCCGAAAGCCCCACGAGAGTCGTACACAATTTGACATTGTTTTGTGGCTTTACATAATTTACCTTTTTGGCCTTTTGGTGAGCGCTCTGTATGCGTGCTCTATCCATAACAACAAGCATCGGCTTTCGGAGGGTTTTTTGGCATGGGAAAAACCTGTATTACGATGATGACAAATATACGGAAATTTTCATCATCATTATCGTATCCTCCCAGTGCGTTTACCAGCATTACGATTAGAGGACGGATGGAGATGGTCAGTGTAATGGATCGGGTGTGTTGGCTTTTTTGGTTGTTGCACATGTGTATGTGTACAACACCCACTTTCGGTTTCAAATTACTCGGTCTGCACAAAACGGGAGGTTCTCTTCGGTGTGTATTGGTTTTTGCAAAGTTGGAAAGCACATCATAACTATCTTTTCTCGTTGTTGTTCCCTGTTCTGTTTTTCGGTGAGCTCTTAATGTGCCGCTAGAAGACCGACTGTACATCAAGCTGTCCTGTAGCGTGAAGAACACGTGAAGGGTTCATTCCAACACAATCGCATTAGGCAAACATCGTTCAAGAAAAGGGCTAGCCCAACAGCAACAAAAAAGGGTTCTCGAGCGTGTTCATCCAATCAAATCCAATCCACCTCCGGGGTGTGGTGATGTTATCCACGTGCCGATAATCGTGTCCTAAAATCCAATCTTGAGATGAGTTCGTTTCTTTCTTTCGCCCTTTTTTTTTTTGTTGGTGAAAGGTGAACATGAATAATCGGTTTTTGGGCAATGAATTCCTTAACCTTTGACGATCTAACCTTTCATTCCGAAAAGGGGTATCTTGTTTCGGGACCCTTTCAAACAATTGTGGTCTCGAAGAAAAAAAAAAGGCGAATGGTAATTGTAAGTGCAACAGGGCTTTTCGAGGATACAATTGGACAAATTAACAGACAGTAAAGGAAGAGGTGTTACTCGGTGGTGCAAAAAAAGAATGGGAAAAGTCGTCTCTATTTACGGGTTTGTTTTGGTGAAGGAATCTCCCAAGGATACGTGTACCGATGGCACGTGTCTATTCAATTTTGGGACCCCTCCTTAAAAATGGAATTAAACAAAAAAAAAACACACACCAGCTACCCCCTAGGAAGACTTGAAGGTACCTGTTTCCTATCCTGGGCCTGGTTCGTCGCTTACCACCAAAACGGAACAGTGATTTGTCTCCCTTGCTTTTTCCCTTATAGACGTTGTTCCGTTGCGCGTAATTGATGGTCCTTTCGTTTTGGGTGTTGCGTTCCAGCACCGGGGTAGGGTAACGTCGAACGAATTGGACTGTCAAAAGTGTCCTCCGTATGATAGAGTCTACGTACACACACACACTCCAGCTCAGTTCCCGGGTCCGTTTACTGTGGTTGCGGTTCATGAATGTCACCGGGCCGGTCGGTGCAATTTGTCACACCGAACCAACCACCGTCCTCGGGATGCAATGCCAGAAAGTGCGCGGACTCTTGCACGCCGTCTCATAATCGAAAGACGGCGAAGGCACATGTTTGTAAATTGTGCATTCACGGGAACACGGCGTGTTTTTGTGTGGCGTTGCAGGGTGAAAATGATTTACGGCTCAATTTCATTGCATTCGGTGGGTGCGCTGGACGCGAAGCAATACGCTCATCATCCGGAAGGTTTTTGCGGGGGGTGGGCGAGGAATGAAAAAATGAATTTCCCCGACGCTCGTTCGCTGTTTGGCACTTAGTTAACGCAAGGAGTAAAAGTTCGGTGTCATTTTTGTCCGGACGACACTGTTACACACGATGGCATGGGTTGTCCTCCAAAACGTTCTAATCCCACCTACAGTGCCGTGAAGGTAGAACCCCAGGCAGATGGACGCAATATCCGCAGTAGTGCTGTTGTGAACCCATCCGTCCCATATTCTAGAAGGCTACAAGTTCCGACCAGACGACTTCGAACTTCAGCCCAGACAACGGGCAAAACCTTACAACTCTCCCAAACTCCCCTTAGTTCTAGGTGAATAATAAATGCTACTGCAGGGATGCTACACACTACGCTACCAGCGTATGATCATCCGACAAGCTGTCTGTCCCCCACACTGCTCACGACCACACGTCCGGTTTGTCACAGTAGCGAACGCACACAAACAGCAGCAGCACAATGGCGATGGCTTGTCGCAGTCGTCCCGAAAGCCCCACGAGAGTCGTACACAATTTGACATTGTTTTGTGGCTTTACATAATTTACCTTTTTGGCCTTTTGGTGAGCGCTCTGTATGCGTGCTCTATCCATAACAACAAGCATCGGCTTTCGGAGGGTTTTTTGGCATGGGAAAAACCTGTATTACGATGATGACAAATATACGGAAATTTTCATCATCATTATCGTATCCTCCCAGTGCGTTTACCAGCATTACGATTAGAGGACGGATGGAGATGGTCAGTGTAATGGATCGGGTGTGTTGGCTTTTTTGGTTGTTGCACATGTGTATGTGTACAACACCCACTTTCGGGTTCAAATTACTCGGTCTGCACAAAACGGGAGGTTCTCTTCGGTGTGTATTGGTTTTGCAAAGTCGGAAAGCACATCATAACTATCTTTTCTCGTTGTTGTTCCCTGTTCTGTTTTTCGGTGAGCTCTTAATGTGCCGCTAGAAAACCGACTGTACATCATGCTGTCTTGTAACGTGAAGAACACGTGAAGGGTTCATTCCAACACAATCGCATTAGGCAAACATCGTTCAAGAAAAGGGCTAGCCCAACAGCAACAAAAAAGGGTTCTCGAGCGTGTTCATCCAATCAAATCCAATCCACCTCCGGGGTGTGGTGATGTTATCCACGTGCCGATAATCGTGTCTTAAAATCCAATCTTGAGATGAGTTCGTTTCTTTCTTTCGCCCTTTTTTTTTTTGTTGGTGAAAGGTGAACATGAATAATCGGTTTTTGGGCAATGAATTCCTTAACCTTTGACGATCTAACCTTTCATTCCGAAAAGGGGTATCTTGTTTCGGGACCCTTTCAAACAATTGTGGTCTCGAAGAAAAAAAAAAGGCGAATGGTAATTGTAAGTGCAACAGGGCTTTTCGAGGATACAATTGGACAAATTAACAGACAGTAAAGGAAGAGGTGTTACTCGGTGGTGCAAAAAAAGAATGGGAAAAGTCGTCTCTATTTACGGGTTTGTTTTGGTGAAGGAATCTCCCAAGGATACGTGTACCGATGGCACGTGTCTATTCAATTTTGGGACCCCTCCTTAAAATTGGAATTTAACAAAAAAAACATACCAGCTACCCCTAGGAAGACTTGAAGGTACCTGTTTCCTATCCTGGGCCTGGTTCGTCGCTTACCACCAAAACGGAACAGTGATTTGTCTCCCTTGCTTTTTCCCTTATAGACGTTGTTCCGTTGCGCGTAATTGATGGTCCTTTCGTTTTGGGTGTTGCGTTCCAGCACCGGGGTAGGGTAACGTCGAACGAATTGGACTGTCAAAAGTGTCCTCCGTATGATAGAGTCTACGTACACACACACACTCCAGCTCAGTTCCCGGGTCCGTTTACTGTGGTTGCGGTTCATGAATGTCACCGGGCCGGTCGGTGCAATTTGTCACACCGAACCAACCACCGTCCTCGGGATGCAATGCCAGAAAGTGCGCGGACTCTTGCACGCCGTCTCATAATCGAAAGACGGCGAAGGCACATGTTTGTAAATTGTGCATTCACGGGAACACGGCGTGTTTTTGTGTGGCGTTGCAGGGTGAAAATGATTTACGGCTCAATTTCATTGCATTCGGTGGGTGCGCTGGACGCGAAGCAATACGCTCATCATCCTGAAGGTTTTTGCGGGGGGTGGGCGAGGAATGAAAAAATGAATTTCCCCGACGCTCGTTCGCTGTTTGGCACTTAGTTAACGTAAGGAGTAAAAGTTCGGTGTCATTTTTGCCCGGACGACACTGTTACACACGATGGCATGGGTGTGAAGTAGTCGTGAATGACAAATAGTTGTAGAAGGATGTTGGTGAGGTTGGTAGCCACGTGCAGCCGCAGGAACACGGGAGTGCATAATTGGGTAGGATGTGAAGGAGATAGATACGGGTTTCGTTGTTGGTGCAATAAATGGTTTCGGTATAGCCAATGACATTGCAATTTAGGACAATCTGTTTAGTGTATTGATAAGCTCGTTATAGTATAGTCAGAATACCCCAGATAATACTTGTTCACGATTAAGGGGTTTACGAGGCATATGAAAGGTTTACACATTACAACAAGTACTGTCTGGAGATGTGTAGCGGATATAGTGTAGATGTTTCCAAGTCAGACCTGCTCTTTATTTGGTCTGATACTAAAGACTTCATTGTGCTAAAGGCTCTAGGTCTAGAGGAGGTTCAGTCAATCCAACCTTACTTGCGGATAACGTGCCGCAGTAATAGTTCTTGTATTTGTAATATTTTTTATAATAGCTTGCAAATTAAGATTGATTAAGGTATTCCTTTTTTTCCTAGTGCTTCACCAAGTTTGTTCTAATCAAAAGTGTTATGAATATATCTTAGATGATTCATTATTCCAAACCATTGATTGTATTAAATTCTTGTAAATATTGCCTCTTATCCTATCATATGCAATTTTTGGAACACTTAATCGCCTTAATTTATGCAATTGTTGTTACTGTTAAATTTTGAAACACCTAATCATTTAGTGCTATTGATGCTTGTCAGGAAAGGAACACATGAGATCTGGACATCAAATTGTTTTAGAATTGTCCTCTCGTAAGAAGGTTTCTCTCACTTTAATAAAAGAATAAAGTACAACTATCAGGAAACATTGAAAACATATGGATTACATATAGACGCATCATTTTTCATATCCCATATTGACGCATCATGAGTTGATTTTTGGATAGTTGTTGGAATTTTAATAACAATTTAAAATGTTTTGATTACTGTGAAACATCTCAAGAACAGATAATTCTGATTACAAATCAGAAAACTTGATGTACTATATACCTTTATTGCATAACTTTAGGCGTGAGATACCATCGTATCGTCGATATCGTCACGTAAAGAGTTCTTAAAGAATAAAAAAAAATGTTTTCATAAAATATGCATTAGGATGAGGTTTTTCTAATCTTGAAACTAACGAATTTAAAATCTAGGAACCCCTTAAAGCCCCATTGAATATTTATCATAATTGCATGTCCCTGTTAGTCACGTTGCAATCCCATTCTCTACTTAACAATGCTTCATGGCAACAGGTTGTTTCATCTCTTGGTCTTGCCTTATCTCTCCCGCTCCCTCGCTTTCCTTTTTCTATCTCCACCAACTCTAAGCTATGCAGCAGGCGTGCTGCAACCCTGCAAATGAGTTAACATGTCCCCACAACAGCCCTCTCTTAACGTGTTGTATCGCATCACAGACTAAAAGCCTACTTAGTACGTACCGCACGGAACACGAGTACCCTTCACAAGGATGCATTCTGTGTCCTGTGGCGCTTAGGGAAGCACTCGCACACACACACAGACACGCACATTTACAAGAAAAAACGGGCTCCAAAATGAGGTTATTGTTACACGCTGCGTATGCCAGTGGAATATTGGCAAAACAAAGGATCGAGCGCTCGGCTGCACCACTGCCACTACTTCACATTGGCAATGATTGTAGCAAATATCAAATATCATCATATTTTCCTTCCGTTTTGTCTCACTTTTCCTCGGGGGTAGTGAGATGAGGAAACCCCATTTTTTTCCTTTTTATACGCTGCCACCGACATCGAAACATCCCTCTCGACAACACTTAAGTGCACTCTTCTGTTCATGAGTTGTTCGGGGTTTTGTTATGTCCTCCATTAGCCTTCCTGGTCCGCTTTCGTTACACGCACACACAAAGCCTTCTACGAGGTTTGGGTTGTTTGAGTTTCGACTCGGGCTCTGTGCTATTTGCAACGTATTTTCCCTGTTTCGCTTTCCACGAAGCGACGATGAGCGACTGCAGTGGATACAATTTTCCACGCTTCACATTCTCTGCCAACGCCACATACCACACGAAGCGGATTAGTAACCGGAAGCAGCCAATATCTTTGCAAAGGCGCCCCGGACCATCGCTACGGCAAGCGCAAAAATGAATTAAACGTCAGCCATGTACGAAACAATGCTATTTAGAGCGGGAAACCATTCTTTCTTTTCACTCGAGCGAGAGAGTGTGTGTGTGTGGGGGACTGGGGACTGGGGGAAAATCCGGAGAAAAGCGAGTCCACTAGGAGTGCAAATGGAATGTTGCGAAGGCATTTGCGCCCGAGCTCGAGCATACATTGTTGTGCTATTGTTTTGTGAGCATTTAAATATGTTACACGTTGCGTGTGCTGCTGTCATGTGTTGTTGGATGGTTCGTTTAGTTGTTTTTCCATGCAAAGAGTATTTTTCGTTAAGTTTTTACGTCATGTTAACATTCTTTTGAAGCTCGGTTTCTTTAAAAACCATATTTAAACTTTTAATATTCTATTTTGTATACGTTTTGTTTATTTGTTTTGCTAAGCAAATTAATTTATCTTGTTAATTGATTGTTTTTATTCCTCATTACGTATTTTTCAATGCTTTGTTTTGGTTGAAATTCTTTCTCTTTATAAATACGACAATTAAAATTATTATTTTCTTTAAGTTTCCAATACTTACCTAAACTAAAAATACATTTTTCAAGATGTTAATAATGCACCATAACCTGCACCAATCCAAACAGCAGTCGAAATGATATGGATTGTTAAGCTTCGCAAAAGCATCACCATTTTCACTACTTTTCTTACACAAATTTCCCAACGTTTCTGTGTTGACATTTGCTGATTGACTGTACGAGCACAATCAGCATGCGGGGAAGTTGATCATTGTCCTTTCCATCTGTCCTTGCCTACTTTAATATCCTTGCGCATTCTTTTCTGATTCGAAAAGATGTTCAGCGCGGGGAAAAAATCGTGAAAAATCATCAGTAAAGAACATCGCCTATCCCACACACACACACACACACATAAAATGGATGATGCTCCTGCTTACCGTGTTAAAGAAACGTGACGAAAAAAAAAGTAAAACACAAAAAAACAAGACGAGTTGTGCCAAAATCCAGCATCAGCTACAAACGGCGGCCGTGTGTTTGTTTACTTGCTCACTGCAGTGCAACTGTCGGCGCACATCGTCACCGTCGCAGCAGTTTTTTTTTTTGTTGCTGTTGCTTGTGCTTCAGCACCCTGAATTGAAGCGTCGGTTTGAGCGGGTACTTTGAACTTCTTGCACAGCGAAGGGTGCAGAAAATCTTGTGCAAACGAACCGATCCTCTTCCCTTTCGGGGTAAGGTAGCCCGTCGCGTTTTCTTCGACCCTCCGATTGAACTTTCCTTGGTGTGGATGTGCATCCCGGACAAGCGGATCAAAACAAGATATGGTGAATGTTTGCTCGATGCGGTGCCGTGTCCTGTGCCCAGGTGAACCGGTACCGTTGTCGTTTGCTGTGATTGCTGTGCCGCTGCCAAGAATAACGAAAGATGCTTTTCACTTATGGACGTGAGGGGAAGGAGGTGTTGTTGCTGCTGAATGACGGAAAAAGGGCGCAAACAGTGTGATGCACCGTCGGTACAAACCCTAACGAGCGAGATGTGTTTGAGTGTAGGAATAAAAAAGGGCGAAGGATTTATTCGGTCGGGCAGAGACCACGTGTCTGCGGGGTTGGTTAGTCCTTGGAAGGTGCTGTTCGGGTCGTTGATGTACTTTAAGCGAGAAATTAAAGACATTTTTGTGATGTTCTTTCGATGCTGGTATGGGTAGACATTGTGTTTATTTCAAGTTCAGAAAAGGGCATGTTTTTTTCTTTAATGATTGATCAGGACAGATGCAAGCTTAAATTTAAGTGCTTTGAACAAGCTTGGATGAAATGGCTCTAATCTATTGATAAACATTGGAAATAAAACCTTATTGTGACTATCCACACTGCTCAAGCGCCTGAATGTAGGCTTTGGATTGGAAATATTTAATTTTTAAACACTTAAATCAATTATAAGAATAGATTACACAGTAAAATAGAATTTTACAGATCAATGAAAAGCTAAGAAGAAATTATACTCTTTTATAAACCAATTCAGTTGAGTTGATTGAGTAACTTAACATTTCTTCTTTTACTACCTTCTTTTGTAGTGCTTTGAACCTTGGTTGGTTAGAATAATATATTTAGAAATACAGCAAGCAAAATTTTATTAGAAATTTGATGAACATCACTTATCGCTATTATGCTAATAAAATAAGAATATTCTTTTGCTTATTGCCTACATTTAGGGGTAAATACAAAGGAACAGTTTCTTAACGTTAAATTTAAACTGAATTATGCTTTTCAAAGGTTATCTTTCCAAGCAGAATGGCAAGGTGTATTTTTATCAATATTACTAAATAAATAAAATGTTTGATAATTTGTATATTTGTCCACTAAAATTATGGCATAAGAAAAACGTAACAAAATCTTAAGAAACGGTTGTTTTGCTCAACGTCATGAATTAAAAAGCGTAATAAATGAATTGTGTGATTGTAATTAAACAAACATGAATTCAAACAGTATATAACTTAAAGTTTTATTACTGTTCGATTGCTTATCACTTATATTAATAAATTTTTAATATTTTTCTAGCATTTTGACCACAGTTTTTTACTCATTTTCAAACAATTTCTTCATCATAAAGAATTACACACATGATAATAAAACGTGGTTTTGGAAGGTCTTTGAAATCTGATGAGAAAATGGGAGAGTTGGAGAAATGGTATCTTATTCAGATTTCATACATTTTAAAGATAATCATTCCAAGATCGGTTTCAAATTCTTTTGTGGAAGCTGTCGTTTTATTTATTTGTTTTATTATTTTGTATGTTTGATCTCTTCCAAGCTCCATTTGGATTTTGTAGATATTATCCAGTCAAATACACCATGTTAATTTGTTAATGAAGGGTTAATACTATGATATATGCAATAGATTGCGAATCTATAAAATTATATTTTTATTGGGTATTAATTTGCTGTGTTTTCACACACGGTATCTAAAACACATATCTATGTTAGGCGAGCCTATTTCTGTGCATCAGCCGTTTTACAGTCGCCTATATCTAATTTTCTATTCCTCTTCCTTCTACTTCCAGGTAAGGCAATCTAATTCCAATCCGATTAATGGAGTTTTTATTGGTTTGTTGCTTTCCGTACCAGCAGTCCGTGAGTATATCGTCCTAATTTGTTGGGATCAAAATTGAAATTGGAATATTCAAAAAACACCTCGTAACGCCCATAACCACAGCCCCACCAACCAAACGTATGCTGTTTATGATAATCGGCTATTTAGATAGGATTTATCCACGTGGATCTCTGTTTGATGCTGTTTTCTTGGGCTTTTCGCTGCTCCTCAGGATAATCCTAAACCGATTTGTGAGCGTGTGTGTTTGTTATGCTAGTAGGAAAAAAAGAGAAAAAGAGAACTCCCTGCATGCCTAAATAATATACGATAAAGCGGGCGCTACCCAAGAAGGCTTCGTGAGGCGATTTCATGTCACTGTTCTATTATCGGACTGACGTTTGAATACAATCGGATACGGCGCTATCCTTAACTCGTTTAGCGAGCGATACGAACGAGAGCAAGTGTCATATATCCGTTCTGTTCTGGGGGATGCTTTAACCTTTTGGCAAAGGGGGAGAACAAAAAAGGCGAACAGTAAAAACATAATCGAAACATAGATCCGCCGTTTGCAATAATAACAGCCCGAACATAAGGCCAATGTGTGTAGGGCGCGCCACCACGGTCACGTGTGTTGCAGCATAACAGCATCCGATTCGCAGTACGATCAATCCATAACAATAAAAACATATTTTGACCCTTTTGCTGCTGCCTCGTTTGTTTGGTGCTGGGTGACCATGAAAGGACATCACCCGTATGCGCGAGGGAGCGAGAGAGAGAGACAGATGCTCGACGCACCATAATCAACCCATCCGTCTTATCGCGTTTCAGCATGACCATCAGCAGCCGTCGGAACCGTTTTGTAGTGTTGGTTCGGTTCGGGGAAATTCGGACGCCCACCAAACGCTCGATGCTTATCGAAGAAAATGGGAAACAATTTTGTTTCCTTTTGCTTCAATCCATCGATTTGTGATGTGTGGTGAGCTGCAGGGGGAGGCGGAGATGTGCAGAGGGAAAGAGAGAGAGAAAAATGCTACCCTACTGCCTTGAATGCGGTGGCCAAGCAAATGGGAAACAGAAGAAAACACACACCCGAGAGAGAGAAAAATGCTACCCTACTGCCTCGAATACGGTGGCCAAGCAAATGGGTAACAGAAGAAAACACACACCGGGGAAATCGACGGGATGGACAACAATCCGATCACGTCGATTTCTGATATGAAACGGTCCGTTGCGCTCGGCTGGACATAATCATTGGCAAAAGAACGGGACTTGGTTCTCGCATGCTGCTGACCGTTCGATTTCGAGGCTTTCCTTCTTCCACATTTTTTTTTGGGGGGTTTCGGTCCTACCCATGCCGTGATCTTGGTGGATTAGATTGGGTCCGAAAATCGTATTAACTTGCAATGCAAACATTCACTCTCGTGTATGTGTGTGAGATAGAGAGCCGGGAAAAAAGAAAGGACAAAAGAGGACCTTTAGCCTGACCGAATCTTTTCGTTCTCAGATGATTCCGCTTGACGTAGGATTCAACCTTAGCCGGGTGGTCAGTCTCGGGGAAACAGCCCAAAAAAAAAGCCGACGCAGAATTCAAGCTGTTTCTCTTGCTGTTATGCTTTATTTATCAACCCTCCCCGAACATCAGCGCTCAGGCTTTGTGTGTTTGTGTTGTGTGAGTCGCGCAAGAATACGACGCTCCGGAGCCATCCACGCGGAAGATCCTGTTTGTCTAACCTCTCCCTGGTTTGATGTTTAATCTCACTTCCCGTTTTGAGCACCGAAAACCCACTCCCGGAACATGGACCGGTTCATTTGAGGCGGAAACGGTGTCCTCTGTGGCGTGACTGTGTTCGGGGCGAGAACAAAAAAGAACCTAAACAGGATTAAGACGCGATCTGAGAGGAATTCAAGTAATGCAAAGAGAGTTCAGGTCGTCCTTGAAGAGATTCTTCGCTTCAAATGATCTCTCTCGTTCTCTTACTCTCTTGAAGTCGCAAGAACTCCTTCTGGAAGTTTGCTCCTGTAAGCGAAGGGGAAAAAAGAACTCACCGGACCGATTCAATCTGGGTCCCGGCGAGCTGGAATCGATGCGTATCCTACCTCAACGTACCTCACGTACTGTAGCGTCGACATTTTGTTGCCTTTTTCTTGGAAACAGGCGCCGATAAAAAAAAAAACCCGAAATGCGTAACGTTCGCCAGTTTTCGATTGTTTATCTTTCCAGCACATTTCCTTACTTTTACGCTATATCGGCAATTTTTATTTGCTATGGTTCGAAGAAAATACGAATCGAAGTGCAGACCATCGGAGGGACGTCTGTTTTTTTTCAAAACAAAAGTTTAGTAGGAAAGCGAGGTTATCTGACCCTTTTAATGAATTAGAATGAGGGAAAAATATGTAAATATTTTAATTATTTTCATACTGCGCATCACGGGATTGAAACGCAATATTTCAATGGGATTGCATATCTTAAGGCGTTTTTTTGTGGTTAAAGAATCTACTGTGCAAAGATTTAGGCTTCTTTTGGCTTGTTAATGAATTACAATTGAGTAGAATTATGTAAATGTTGTAATTAAAATTGTACTTCAAAACATATTAACAAGCATTAAACAGTCAAATACGTAAAGTGAATTGCATATCGTCAGGCTCATAACTTTAGAACGTAAATCAAGATCATTTTCTCCAAACCAACTTTGAAACGATGACAGTTTCTGCTCTTTTTTTCGCCTATAATTGAGTAGTTGTTGACATTGAATTTTGGGACGTGGGATTAGTTTTCAAATTCCAACGCTGAAATGTGTGCAACATGTCTCTTCTTCTTCTTCTTTTTCTTCTTCTTCATGGCTGAGCGACCCGCATGGTCATGTCGGTCCTCACTCAACAACGTTTGTGCAACATTTATTTCAAATAAACACTGATAAGTTAAAGCAAGTACAAGACAAAACGCCACAAAGTATGCAATCACAGACATTTGTTTGTTCCTTTTACTATTTTCAGGTTCTTTTATACATTTTAAAATCTGTTGTATGTTATCGAAATATTACCAATAAAGACGAACCTGTTAAATAATACAACGCTGTACAATTAAAGAGCCTGCCGCTAAAATCGTCCCGAGCGCGTCATGTAATCAGCCCCCCCCCTGTTCATATGTAATGCGGGCTCTTTTTCACTAATCAACATGTTATGCAAATGAAAGTTTGTAGGCAGCAAATTTCAATTCCTGTGACGAATATCTAATTAAATTCGTAGATTGCATCGCACGGAGACTGCTTTCAGCTGCTGTCAGCTACCGAACAAAGACACATTTCGGCCCGGCGAATGTAACAGCATCCAATCACAAAACCCGAAAGCGCCAGTGCTTCAACAGGCAAACATTTCATCAAGCGTGGCGAATGAAATAGTTACGTTATCCTTTCAATTATCCCGCGCCGAAATGAGCATGCAACCGTTTGTGGTAACAAATTGAGCACGCGCGCGTGTGTGTGGCCGTACCCTCAAAATATTAACCATTCATTCATCTTGTTTCGTTCGCACGTCGATGGGTTGAAACAACAATCGTTTCCCCGTTCTGCTTAGCTGCTGCGTGCCAAAATTATGTTGCAAGTCGGGCGCTTTGGTTGCTTGCGTCGAGAACTGCTCGAAGAAAGCGACCCGGTTGGCTGATAACAGGCATCCAAAATAAATGCCGAAATAGATAAGGGCACGAACGAGTCGCGTTTACCTTCCGGCTGCTATCAACGGTAATGGCGCGTGCTTCGGCTGTTGACAACTAGATGGCGCTCGTTCGCTTCAAGATGAATTTATATTCTCAGCAAACTGGGGAACACAGAGCGAGAGTGAAACGCGTGTGGAAATAACCGTTTGGTGGAAAATTGTTTCCCATTTTTCTCACCCCACCTAAATACAATCGGCACGCATTTTCATGTGCACGACTGTACGCTGTTTGCCGCACAGCACAAAAAAAGGGTTCTTCCGTTGTCTGTGTTAATGTGGTCTTGCCAGTGTTGCCTGTCGATTTTGCAGCTTCCGGGGATGTCAGCGAGCCGTATCGGAACGCGTACATTAGGCAAACATCTCACGCGCCCACACACACACTCGGGACCGATTTGCGCCCACAAAGCCGAGGCCGATCATCCAAATAAAGCCCTTTTCGGTAGGAAAAACCGCACACGCTCTACAATCCACAGCGATTAAGACGTTAATTTCCCATCACATAATCAAATGAGAGGAAAGCTGGTGTTACGAAATATGCCCTCAAAAATACACACACACACACACGCAGACAAAAGCAGAAAATGCCCACGTGGAAAAGTGGGCGCAGGGAAAAATGGGAAAAGTTTTCAGCATCGTAGCAAAAACCCCTTTTTCGCTTTGCTTGTTTCACGGCGCTGTGTTGCAATGGGGAACGTGTTGTTTTTTATCTCGTTGTAGGCAAAATGTTCCCCAGAGTGGTAGTGGTGTGTCGCCGGTAATGGAGCGAACTTTTCCGTTTTCCCCCTTTGTGTTCCTACTACCGCCCCTGCGACTCCGAAGTCAATCGGCAAGTGAAGTCTCATCAGCAAAGCGCCGTCGCCAAAACACGTCTCGACGGTGCGCTGCGTTGGAGCACATAGTTTCAGCGATCCTTCAAGAAGAAGCACGCGCGAAAGGTTAAACTTTTTGGGCACCAGCGTATAGCAGGGTAGTGGGAGAAATTTTAATTTTATCAAAACATCACACTTTCTCCCTTTTTTTTTTTTTGAGGGACGAGAATGGTGGTGACGGAACAGAAGGAAAGGAAACATCCAGCCCCCCCCCTGTTCATATGTAATGCGGGCTCTTTTTCACTAATCAACATGTTATGCAAATGAAAGTTTGTAGGCAGCAAATTTCAATTCCTGTGACGAATATCTAATTAAATTCGTAGATTGCATCGCACGGAGACTGCTTTCAGCTGCTGTCAGCTACCGAACAAAGACACATTTCGGCCCGGCGAATGTAACAGCATCCAATCACAAAACCCCGAAAGCGCCAGTGCTTCAACAGGCAAACATTTCATCAAGCGTGGCGAATGAAATAGTTACGTTATCCTTTCAATTATCCCGCGCCGAAATGAGCATGCAACCGTTTGTGGTAACAAATTGAGCACGCGCGCGTGTGTGTGTGGCCGTACCCTCAAAATATTAACCATTCATTCATCTTGTTTCGTTCGCACGTCGATGGGTTGAAACAACAATCGTTTCCCCGTTCTGCTTAGCTGCTGCGTGCCAAAATTATGTTGCAAGTCGGGCGCTTTGGTTGCTTGCGTCGAGAACTGCTCGAAGAAAGCGACCCGGTTGGCTGATAACAGGCATCCAAAATAAATGCCGAAATAGATAAGGGCACGAACGAGTCGCGTTTACCTTCCGGCTGCTATCAACGGTAATGGCGCGTGCTTCGGCTGTTGACAACTAGATGGCGCTCGTTCGCTTCAAGATGAATTTATATTCTCAGCAAACTGGGGAACACAGAGCGAGAGTGAAACGCGTGTGGAAATAACCGTTTGGTGGAAAATTGTTTCCCATTTTTCTCACCCCACCTAAATACAATCGGCACGCATTTTCATGTGCACGACTGTACGCTGTTTGCCGCACAGCACAAAAAAAGGGTTCTTCCGTTGTCTGTGTTAATGTGGTCTTGCCAGTGTTGCCTGTCGATTTTGCAGCTTCCGGGGATGTCAGCGAGCCGTATCGGAACGCGTACATTAGGCAAACATCTCACGCGCCCACACACACACACTCGGGACCGATTTGCGCCCACAAAGCCGAGGCCGATCATCCAAATAAAGCCCTTTTCGGTAGGAAAAACCGCACACGCTCTACAATCCACAGCGATTAAGACGTTAATTTCCCATCACATAATCAAATGAGAGGAAAGCTGGTGTTACGAAATATGCCCTCAAAAATACACACACACACACACGCAGACAAAAGCAGAAAATGCCCACGTGGAAAAGTGGGCGCAGGGAAAAATGGGAAAAGTTTTCAGCATCGTAGCAAAAACCCCTTTTTCGCTTTGCTTGTTTCACGGCGCTGTGTTGCAATGGGGAACGTGTTGTTTTTTATCTCGTTGTAGGCAAAATGTTCCCCAGAGTGGTAGTGGTGTGTCGCTGGTAATGGAGCGAACTTTTCCGTTTTCCCCCTTTGTGTTCCTACTACCGCCCCTGCGACTCCGAAGTCAATCGGCAAGTGAAGTCTCATCAGCAAAGCGCCGTCGCCAAAACACGTCTCGACGGTGCGCTGCGTTGGAGCACATAGTTCCAGCGATCCTTCAAGAAGAAGCACGCGCGAAAGGTTAAACTTTTTGGGCACCAGCGTATAGCAGGGTAGTGGGAGAAATTTTAATTTTATCAAAACATCACACTTTCTCCCTTTTTTTTTTTTTGAGGGACGAGAATGGTGGTGACGGAACAGAAGGAAAGGAAACATCACACGGTCGGCTGTCTACATTATCCCTGCCCCAAAAACATCAGCATCCTTGTTTTTATGGTCTAAAGTTAGTTCATCGGATCGGGGCTTTTGCATGTTTTGTTCCTACACGCCTCGTGCAATGTCTCACGAGATAGATAAACGACCTTTGTCGGCTAAAAAGAGAAAACCGAGCAAGCTTCACATTAAAATTGTGGCTGTTTAAGGCCAGGATTAAAGTCTCCCCTTTAATTAACCTCAGCAGGAAGTTCGCTGTACGCCTTTAAAGAGTGATGATTTGCAAAAACGAGCCTCCAGAACTTATTTGTGCTAAAGATTCTGGGTGCGAATTGTACTAAAGATCCTCAGTAAAAATTTCCAACAAAAACATTCAACTTCCGAAATGTAGTCCTTCAAGCAGGCAGTCTCCTTTTGCGTGTTTCAGCTCAAAAATGATTTCTGTGTCACTGCTCTGTGTGTGACTTTCATTGGTTTTACGAGGAGGTTCATTGCGACAGTCCCCGTCCCCAGGTCTCGGTACTTGTCAGACCGTGTTGCGGTAGAGCGCACCCGCAACATTGAGGACATTCGCCCGCCCGCCTACTGCAACCTCGAACCCCTCTACCTAATGTCTTGAAGCCTTGTGTTGGCCCACCCGGTTCAACCGTTCCCAAAAAACCATAATAACCGTTCTAGCGGGCGACATCTGACGCGCATCAAAGCAGCGGTAGGCTTTAATGTTGGCAGCACGCGACAACGCCGTCTTGCCGTGATGGCGAAGGTGAAATAGGCACAAACCGACGTCCATTTTTGCGTTGTGCCTCGGGTGAGTTGTGATGCCTAAGGGAATTCCTCGGGGGACAGCGAGCGCGGGACAGCAGTTTGCCGAGGGAGCGAAACACATTAAAGCCTTCTGTTGCTTGCGCTCTGTTTCGGGTTCGCTCTGTCCTTCTCTACGTCGGTTTTTTTCGGGCAGGTTTCGTGCAATGCGATATCCGGAAGGTAATTAAATTTTTATCTTCCTACCGTAAAAAAACAAAACGAAGAAAGCCAAATACACCAGCACTCTACACTCTAGACCTGCTGCGGTTTAGCTTTGGCGTCGTCTGAGTACACCGGAGTCGCCTTCGCGTGTTTTCTGGACTCTCTCTCTCGTTCTCGCTCTCACACACTGTATCTCGGTGTGCGTGCGTCTGTGTGTCCAGTTTTTCCTTTTGCCTGCTGGCCGGATTCCATTTTCGGAGGATAATTTAATTTTCCACCATTGCGTTTGGTTGCGGCAGGCTTGAGTGCGGTGAGACATTTCGAATGGTCCGCGCGGTACTTCACCAGCGTGCCCGGCGGTTTGGGATTTGGTTTTAATTCTTCCGTTTCCCTTTTCGAATGACCACCGCCGAGGTCGGTGATGGCCAAAACCGTTCCGTGACTACTGTTGAGTGTTCTCTGTCGAAAAAGGTTAATGAAGGTGAAAGAGGTTTTTGGCGAACGGTGGTCTAGATGAAGCTGAATAGGGCTGCTTTTTTCTAGTATGGTTGACAGAGACAGAAAAGATGTTGAAATAAATCTTTAAATGATGGTTGAATATTTGAATTAGACTAGAAGGATTCGTAAAGAAACGATACGAAATTGAGCTTTGTTTGTTGAAGTATCTTTGAAGAATAATTAAGCTCAATCTACCTTCTTTTGTAGATTTATTAAGAAAAACTCACAATAAATGTTATTGTGTTATGCGGATTGCATACATTTAGGCTCCATTTAATATATCGTGATATAATAGCAACATCAGTTATCTATTCTAACAGAAAAAAACAGTATAGTTATGACAGTAACATACTAATTGAAATACACTGTCTATTCTGATAAACCCTCCACTACCGTACATCATCCAATAAAGCAGATAAACATGTTTAATTGAAGCTCCCGTTGTGTACTTATAATTATAACAATAACAAAAAATACTCAGTATCAACGAGAGCACTTAATTTCCACCAGCCGGTCTGCGTCACCATGACCGTGAGGACACACGGTTTTCCCCCCGTTTTCCTTCTCTAATTAAACCAACCGTGCAGTATGCAAATATCATAAATATGTGATAATCTTGTTTATTATCGAAAGCTAATACATTTCCCGCACGCACCTCACCTCTACTGCTGTTACTTCCTCCTCCTCCTCCGCCACCGCATTACTGATTACACTCGGCCCAGGTTGAGTTGTTTGTTTAATTTTACGGAAGCTTAAAGGACGTCCTTTAGTCTTTCTCGACTTTGTTTTTTTGTTGTTGTGCTCGTCCTGTTGAATTTCAATGAGCAGTAAGACGGAAGTAGGGTGCGCCTTATGGTAAACGGTACTAACGGGGGAACTTACGTGAAGTTTCGCTGCGTTTTTTTCCCTTATTCGCTTCTCTTCACTTAAGTCCAATCGATTTACCAAGTAGCGGACAGAGTCCCGTGACTGTACATAATTTTGTTTAGCTCACCCTCCGGTACAATGGTGTCCCGGAATGTCCTCGTAATCACTCGGGCATAATCGCTACCTGCCAGGGAGAGATGTCAGAGAAAAGTTTTTTTTTTTTCTTCCCTTTTTTTCATTCTTTCCGACTTTCCGAAAGGACCTGACTAGACAATGTTTCACCTTTTCACGGGGCCTCGATTACGGCCGCCCTAGGAAAATAAACATTTTTCACCGTATTTTCACCTGAGCACGAACGGTTTTTGGCCTTCGTCGTCCGTACGCTTTCATCCCCGCGTAGGACTTGCGTTTGCATCGGGTGAATAAATTAATGTATTTTGATTAAAAATGAATTTATATCTATTATTTTTGCATAACTCACCCGGGGTAAAGCAAAACGACCGCTTACTGTCGGTGACCGCCCAGTTCCTGCCAACACTGGAAGCAGGAAAGCAGGGATTTGCCGAATGGAAAACGATGACATTAAACAGTCGTTTCTTTGTGCCCAGCGTGAATCTTTCGCTTTTCACTTCGAAACCCGACAAACGAGGGAGAGAGAGTAAGCCGAAAATCAACTTTTCAACCGATTTACAAATTATTTGTCATTCCGTGTGTCGTTTCGGTACGGTTTCCCCAATTTTACAACCATGATAGTGTGACTTGGGGTGTCCTTTTTTTTTGTTGTTGCCTCCATTATAATAGGTTTGGAATGGATTTTCCAGGCAAGATCCACCGAAACTTGACACACGAAAACTGGATATCCTTTCCGGTCGGGACAATGCCGGGACACCAAACAACTCGTCTTCTAGAGTCTGCTAGCTTTAAAAGCGAAGGCGCTTTTCCGTTCAACTCCGTTACAGTCTGGGTGTCGTCCGTGTTTTGCGCACCAAGCACCATGTGATAATGCACGCCTTCGCACCCGCGATAGACGGTCTGGTTGGTGTTTTGGTTTGGACCAGAAGGACCCAAAAGATAGTGAAAATGACAAAGTGATTTCAAAGGATCGCTTTTCCGGTGCGTCTTACCACAGCGCGAGGACACCAACGTTTCCGGGTGGGGGGCTTTTGTCGGTGGCTTAACTTGTCACTGGCGTGGAAAAATGTTCTTCACAGCTCGAGCACTACTACTCTCTGTGTGTGTGTGTGCTTGAGAGAGGAGCAAAAAACGCTGGAGTACAAAGTTAAATAGAAAGGATCAACGATTTTGAAGAGCTGTAATTACTCAAAATGTTAGTGTAGTTGCGGAGTGAAAACGTAGCTCAAAGAGCCATTGTCCGGTTGGATGAATTGGTTTAGAAGTGGAACAAATAATTTAAGCTTTAATTTGATTTTTATGCGTAATTCTATATCCATAATATTAAGTAAAAAGCGGGATCCGGTAGGAATATTAGTTATTGCATACATTAAGGCGCATTTATTTTTAAATGAGGTCTATGATGACGAAAGTTAGTTTGTGTTCTGTGTTTTGACGTTTTACGGTTGAAATGCTGTTAAAAAATGACGAATAGTACAAGACTGTGCCAAATTCAAATACATTTCGTTTTATTCGAGCAAACACCATAAATAAGATTCAATCACATGCTGATATGTTAATTTGTTTGGTTATTTTTCACTCGTTTTTTGGCAAGTTCTGCGCATGTTATCAATGCTATAAAATTGTGTGCATTTACGTGCATTTAACACTGTCATTCCATAATGCTTTAGTATATTTATTGTAAAAAAAAGCCAATTCCTCACGAGCTTAGCTAACCAACTGTCAAAATGGTATGTCTTTGGTAAAATGTCTTCAGTTTAACTGCCGTAATTAAACACTCAACAGGAGTCACTATTCATTTCCGGTTAAAGTAGGTCCAAAGGATCTAATTCTCATTACAAAGTTGTGGTACGTTTCGTAGAAGTATCAGAAACTGCTGGGCACATTGCATACTTTTGGGCGCATTCAATCTCAATGTTGGATCCATGCTGTACTCAATATCTAAAATACTTTTTAGCGTAATTTCAAGGTTTGTTTCGAATTTTCAGCTACCAATTAGTTGGCATTGCAGTTCCTCCATTTGGTAACCATTTTAATATGCTGTAATTTAATGTAATGCTATTATCGGCTTGAAATTACATTCCGCACATACCGAATTTCCTCACAACAGAAAATCGATACATTATTAATTACCGAATTATGAATACCTGAAACCCTGGTGGGCAGCATCAAACGGCCCACTTTTAATCCTCATTTTCTGACCTCATTCTGGAGGCTTTTTCCGCTTAAGATCTACCTTGCTCTTCCAGCGTAGCTGCCCACCGAAAACTCAATTAAAGTCTTATTTTAAGCTCAAACTTCCTATCGGCCTTACACCCTTTCTGCTGATGGCGGAGGTTGGTGTGGCTTTTCTTCCAACCTCGGGAGCTGTGAGTTGTCGGCTATCATTTAACGATTTTCCACCTAAGCAAACGGGTGGTGGTGTTTAAAAATGCCTGATTCACACTTCCCCTTTGCAGCCTTCTAATGAGCTAACCGGAGAGTGAGACAGAGGGAGAGAGAGAAATTGACAGAGGGTAATGCATAAAAGCCTCATGGGAGTACTGATGTGCTTCTTTCTTCCTCTAGCAACATCCTTATCGTGTACTCATCATCATCATCTGCATGAAATAGGACGCGATATGAGCGCCCGTGTGTATATGGGCCTTCTGGCGGTAATGAAGTGATTTAATCTTCAATATTTTAATGAGTTCACACTCTCACGCAACCTACATTCCCAACGGATGGTAGGAGGCTTTTTTTTGGGTTCCATTTTTTCACGCTACCGGTAGCTAGGTCACTTTCCTTTCAACCCTTCTCGGTTTTCTCCCATGAGGGTGTACACGATAAGACATCTCACGATTGCTCACTTTAAAGTCCACACATTAATGGGTGTTCCCATTTCCCTCTTTTTATTATTTTCCAACCACTGACATGTGAACGCATCCGTTGCGTGCTTGTTTTCCATCAAGCCATAAAATCGAGCGATTTTCTGGTTTCCTTTCTTCCTCTGGTGGCACATTTACGGATTATCACGCAAATAAAAATTGGTTATGATTTTCTTCGCTCGCTGTCTTCGACGAACTTGAACGATGAAGCCATAAAAACCCGACATTGTCGATTTTATCACGGTTTTAAAACCGGATAAACCTTTTCGCCCGTGTGGGTGTGGGTCGGTAAAAATTCAGTTCGCGAGCTGTGAAAATCGGTGTCACTTTCTGTGCGGTGAGATGCCTAGAACGACACGAAGTCGTTAGCCGTCTCATCAGCGGGAACAAGCTGGAGCAAAATTGCAACATCCGAACAGGGCGTGCAGCAAACAGGCCGACTATGGAAACTGCTGGCAAGAAAGATGCTTCCTTCCGGATTCTTCATTCGCATGTGATAGCACCGGCAACGTTACGCTCGTCTCGAGCTGCTCGATCTAATTAAACAGCACGAGAAGCGCGAGCGCGGGAGGCGTATAATATTTTTCGAAATAAAATTTATGAACACATTTAGTGAACATTATCCCTTTTTTGCCTACTCTTCGTACCACTTTCACACATCGCATCTTGTGGTGGCTGCATGTTCGGCTGCCATAAACAGTGCCGTGTCGCGCACACGCTCCGGATCGTTAGGGTGAACCGGGCGAGGACGATTGTGCCATCGTGTCGTGTGTCGTCTCGAGGTCGTTAGTCGGCTGCTGCTGCTGCTGCAACGCATGTTGGGAATGTGTGTTCCTGTTTCAGACATGTTTGTTTGCTGTTCATTTTAACGTTCCATGTGTGTGTGTGTCCCAAGCGAAACACTTGAAGGATGTTTTCTTGCGCCCGATGCTTTCCTTTCTTTTCCGGAGTCGTATTCATGTCGCTGCAAAGGCTTGAAATTAGCATTCATTTGCATCGGCTTCTCACACGGATGTAGAGCGACGAGAGCGAGTGACCAAGTCTTTTGGCAGGGCGTGAGCAAATAGTTGGAGTTAAAATTGCGCCCTCGGCAGGATGTGAATGCAAGTGTGAAGATGCTTTTCTAACAATCTCGTTAGACTGGTACAACACATAAAAAAGGGAGTCACGCAACCTGGGAGCTTGGAACCTGTTTGTTTGAGTATGTGGACAGTGAATGATGACAGTGGTGTGACATTGTAATAAATGTGGGTCATATAATGCATCTTGGTGCGATGAAATATTCCAGCAGTTTTTGTAATTACTATTAATGTTTGTTTATTAAAAAGCTTATGTGGATTTTTCACTATATTCGTAATAAGTTAATAGTACAAACGAAATAAAATATTTCGAAAGGAAGTAAGACTGCGATTCACCATCAAATTGAGCCTAAAATTATGCAATTTGTACACCATTGTACTTGTTATATTGAATAGTATTGTTACATGAAATTTTCATTATAAGAAAAAGTCATCTCTGAGGGGTTTTCAAAAATTATTCAAGCAAACTGTACCATTGCTTACAGTTAATAACGCCTGAAAGTATACAATCATAAATAGATTATTGTTTTTTTTTCAAAGATTTTCTGCTAATAAGAACTAGCTATAATCTGAAAGCCATTATGATGAATTTTGAGTTAGCAATACATACATTTTTATTTTAGGGCAGATAAATAAGTTAAAAATGAGTCTTTGAAAATATTAATGCTTTAAAATTGCATAGTGTTAGGCGCTTTTCTTTTCCAAAGATGGTATTATTAAAGCCTCAGCATTTCTAGCTACTCTAATCGAAGATATCAACTTCAAGATTTGATTTACTAAGCGATTTACTCTCATGTGCTCCATTCTGTGTATTAATGCTCTACACCTTCTTCACACACAACATCTTTCGATCCATTTTTGCTACTTTCGATGACTCCATCCACTCAAGAAATGCGTACTTTCCACTAGAAAATAACACTGCAGCACACACTTTTTCAATCCATTAATTTTTATGAATCGATTCGATACAGTATAGCAAGCAGAAACATATAAAATAACACACTTTGTTCATAATTCATGAGCATCCCGCATATAGAGTCATCTACTGCCGATACGATACGTATCGATAAAAACGAATATTTTTTCCAGCTACTTCTCAATAAAAATGGTACCTTCGCGCTTACGCCTATCTCCCTTCTCCCGGCCCGACAAAACACCTTCTTCTCGCACTTTCCTTAATGTGCTTACGCTCCGTTACGGATGGCAAAAGGGCGTGTAAGGCGTCATTTTCTACCCTTCTGGAGGGAAAGTAGCGCCGAAAAACGAAACTGCTGAGAAGATATGTTCGATTTGGTGCACATTATGCTTGCTCGGTTGTCACCTTTGAGGGAAAAAAACACCCCGAATAGAGCGAGACATACGAATCGAACCCCGATTTCGTGGAAAGGAGTTATTTTTTGGCAACATTACGATTCGGGAACTGGTGGGCCTTTCTTGTGGAGCAGAAAGTATGTACAGACGTACCAGCCATCCAATGTTTGCCATTTAAACTGGGCGCTGCCTTCGCTCGATTGGCAGCATAAGTGTACACTCACTTAGGACAATTTTCCACCAAACGTTACATTTTCCACCACACATGCTCACATGCATGGTTTCGATGTATGTTTTGTTATACCTTCGGCTATCGACACGGATGAGGACATTTTCTTGGCAAGCAAAGGAAAAATATTGTCAACACCAAGTCTTTTCCCCCAGCGCTTCTAGCACTCTTGCGCTGCCTAGAATCGATACTTTATGCTGCAGCAGTATAGGAGCAAGCGAGTCATCATCATCATAATCGTTACCCTCGCCATCCACCCGATTTCCATTCGATTACTCCCGAAAGGTGGCAAAGTGCACAATATGTTTTTATGGAAAATATTTCGATTTTCCAAACCCCCGGCTTCGGCTCGTTTTATATCGAAGTTTTCCCCTTCGATTGTGTCTTCGATTGGAGAACGGAGGCGATACAGACATCGCGTAAGGTGTGACGCTGGCTGGTTTCACGCTGATGGTGTGCAAAACTTTGATTTTCCTCCCTTTTCCCGGAGTTTGTAAAAGATGGCGTGGTTTCAAGTTGGTTTTTTTTCTCTCTCCCGGACCTTTCCCGGTCTGATGATGAGATCGACTGATGTTGATCTGTTTTATATTCCACGCCTCGATGGAAGCAGCAGGCCATAGACTTGGGAAACTTCCGATCCAACCGTGGTAAAGGCGAAAAAGAGCATCTCCATATCGGTGGCATCAAGCGAAGGATTTTCCATCGAAGTGACAACTAGAAAATCACCATCCACCTTCGCTGCCACACCGCCCAATGCTCTCCTTGTGCTCTCGCGCTGTAATCGAAACGGGTGTCGCTGGAAAAAGGTCTCTCGGTGTGTCTTAACTCTCGCGACCGAGCTGGTGGTGGTTTGCTTTCCAGCGCAAGAATGGAAAAACAGTGTCATGAATAATGTAGGG
>KZ061603.1:423060-436821 GCA_002091835.1 Anopheles maculatus
AGTACTCATCAAAAGAAGTAATTTAATGATTCATATTCATTAGACAGTAAGAAAACTACTGCTGTAGAATGCTTTTCCAGATTCAACTGGAAATATTGCTTACTGTAAGGCGTTAAGCTCCAAGAAATCGTTTCGTAACTAGCCTAAAAGTTAGGCAACTATTGACTCAACATTAATTTTTGAACATTTTTCATATCATATATTTACCCACCTTGGAGATGTTAAAGCAAACCCGGCTAGTATCTGATCACTGTTGTCCAATATTGAGTCTTGATGCAGTTTCACGTTCTTAAAGCTATTGATCTTCGCAGGCATAAAAAAACGCTTATTTCTAAAGCAATCTTTATCGTATAATCTGTTAAGGCTTTCGAAAAGAAGCAACCAGACCCAAAAGATTCCAACAGTCTTTATGACTCTACCGTTCCTGTCTGCCATTTGCCCAACAAAAAGGCCCAATAATTTTGACGATCGTCCCTCATCACGGCAGGCGGTTCCTACGATGAGGAAACTTTTTTTTATGAGATATGCATCAATGGCTACCTTTTCGCATGATGCCCCGGTACGAAGTACTGCTACTTAGTCGATGCGGCTACTACGTGTCTGCGTGTGTACGAAGGACTGCATAATGTTTGTTTCTTTGTGATGAATTTACTTTCCTTCCTGCTGCCGTACCGAAGAATGTTCGTTCGTCCATAATCTGCTGCCGATATGTTCCGCTTCTTTTGGGTGGTTTCAGCGTACAGCAGAAGAGAGACAGATATGATATAATACGGTTGGATATGCATCAGTTGGTACATTTTGTCGTCCCGGTGTCCTTTCACGCAAGCTATTGTGATGAGCTTCGGTGCGATGGGAAGAGATGCGAAGAGGAAGGAGCCTTCACCAAACCTCCGGAAGACCGAAATGACGATGCAGATGAGCTCCGCTTTCTTGGAACGACTCTTCTCTACCCAACCAACGCCAAAACTTATCCATCTTGAAGATACTGGTAGCAGAAGCAGGAAGAACAAATATTTTTCCATCTTCATTATTGGACACCGTCGTCTCCGACCCGCCTGGTTTCGCTTCTGGCCCTGGTCCTACGTTCTTTCCTCCCCAACCAACAACAAAAAAAAAGTCAAACTTCAAACCACCTTCCGTATCATGTGTGTGTGTGTGTGTGCTCTAGCACGAACGTTCCGAACGAAGGAACGACACTCCCTTGCTTATCCAACATCGTACGCTCGTTCGGATACGTTCGTTAGCGTGATGGCAAAGATTTGCATGTCGCCTTATGTGGCAAACAAGAGAATGGTTTCAAAACCATCTTGATCGTTGAAAGTGGCTCAATCAAGAATGATGAAATTTTGTGGATAAATCTTCCAACACACACACACACACGCTCACAGCACACAAAAGAAGGAAACAGTGGATCCCAGTTTCCACAGCTTACAAAACGGTCCACTTTGTCGTACAAAATGCTGGGCACGGGTGACAAGTTTGGTAGAGTGTTATAACTTTACAGAGCAGAGAGCGTGTGAGTAAATTCAAGTCAATTTTCTTTTATATATTTTTTTTTGTTTGTAGAAAAAGATAATTGATCACTGGATGTCCCCGGAGGGGTTAACATTGTCAGCTTTGCCGAAGCGCTTACCAGCATCAAACCGGACACTCAATTAGTAGTGCTCGTCGTGGTGTCTTGCGGTGATGTGTGTGTTTTTTTGCATAACTTCACATTCATCCCTTCAAATCATAGCTCCGAGGGGGAAAAAAGCGGGAGAGCGAAAACAGGAGGCCACATGAAGTTTGCACATGTCCAAAATCTATGAAATTTCTATTGTTTGTCAAACACACAGGCGCTTCTATACACTTCTACTGCTTGCGTGATGAAGCGCACATTCCAGATTGCGTCCACATTTTTTGTGTACTGTTTTGCGTCTATAGAGAAGATTGACTCACAAACGCAGAGCGAACGCCATACAGCGTGTTTTTTGTGAGAGTCCACCCGTGTTTCGATTCGTGCCGTGCATTCTGTTTGCATAATCAATTGATTTCGGCGATGGAGTCTATTTTGCGGCACTCCTTTTTTTTGAGTTTTCGAATGTCGGAACATCGGACGTCGACTAAATTGGCCTCAGAACGGTGAACTCGTATGTACGGATAGTTGTTGAACATGATATTTATCGTGCCTCGTCATTCTCGAGGCTGGAGTGGGCTGACATTGATCGTTTCTTAACAAGAAGATACTCTGAGCAAACTTGTTTTTGGTGCCTCCAGAATTTCTGCATACTGATGTATTCCTCTGGGGGAAAATTTCCCAAAAAATATTCTCCCACAGTTCTACAGCGCGCAATTCATTCGTGGTAAGCAAAAAACTGAGCATTGTTTGATGAGTTAATCCAATTTTGGGGAAGAAAAATATTTAGCAACCTCGATAACAAGCAACGCTACTGTGTGTTGTCACCGGTGAGAGTTTACAGTTGTTGCTACTACACACACACACACACACCCCTACAGGTGCTAATTACTTAATCCAATTGACCACCAATATCTGTGTATGTTTAGCACGATACACCTCCACTAAGCGATGGTTTTGTTTCGGACGAGAAAGAATCCTCTGATCGATCGATTCAATCATCTCGCCGCATCGATTTTTGTGCGCACAATTCTCATTGACTTCATTGTGGCGGCCTGTTTGTTGTTCCGAAACCGTGCGAGTATGTGTGGGTACCTTTGAACCGTTTGCGTTCCAATGTCACTCACCCGAAATATTATTTACACACAACCCCGAAACCACCACGCCGGTGTGGGCCGGTTTTGCGTTTGTTTAGGTTTCACACACATTTCTAACCACGGACCACCTTCCCTGTAGCTTGTGTGTTTGGAGGGACTCACCAGTGACTCGTGTTTACATGGCGGCTTCTGGCAAACAGGCGAACGCCGGCCCTGTCGTCGCCGGCTTTTGAGGTTGGAAATAAACAGATCCATTTCTCTGGATGTTCTAGAAGCTTTAATGTAAGCAGGTGGTGGGTGTAAAATTTTGCTACAACAACACATCGATTTTACAGTGGAAAAAAGAAAAAAACACAAATCCCTTTGCAAACAGTCCACAGGCCGTCCGGTTTTCGGGTGAAAGTAATTTCGGTAATTGATGTAATCATGGACGCAGCGTTTGGATTTCAATGTGTTAAACGAAGATTCAAAGCATCGAATTATGGTTCGCAATTTTGTTACGCACCATTACCATTCCCTGTTTCTTTTCCTCTTTATGGTAAATCCTGGTCACGGCACCGGACTAAAATAATCGCACAGCAGAAGCTCGCTAATTCGCTTTGGGCTACAGCTTTTGTACCGTCCTTCACTGTAACAATCTGTAGCGCATCCCCGTTGCAGACACCTTAGCTCGATCGGTTTTCGGTGGGGTTCGGCCCGGCAAAAGGGCGGCAAACAAAAACAGTACGAAGAAACGACGCACCTTCCCGGAATCGTTAGCCAGGGTAGCTTCTGTCAGGGTTTTATTTTCTTCGTAAATGTTTAATAAATTCAATTATATCTCTTTCTAACCGTTTTGTTTCGTTTTTTTCTTTCTCTTCTACAGGTAAGCGGAAAAACAGCATTTCCAATCACATTCAACCACCAACGGAAGGTGGAGTGGATGTGTTTTTTTTTCCACCCCGGAAAAGGACTTCAACGATACAATTCCGATGTTTGCTTGCTCGATCCCATCACCGGAAGAAGGAGGCTTTTTTCCGTTCACGTTCGTGGTGTTTTATTTTATGTTTCGTCCATACTATCGTACTACGGATCCATTTCTACGAGTTAGCGTTTTTTCTTTCTTTCTTAATTCTACGTGGAAAATGGAGCCCATGCAACGTAAAACTGAACGAAAGCGGGTGTCTGAAGGTACTCTGTAGGTAATTTTTTTCTCTCGAACCAATCCTTTTTTTTCGTTTCGCTTCCCCATAACGAGCCCGATAAGAAAACGGAGCCATTTTCCAAGAAAAAAACAGAACACAACAACAGCAAAAAACCGCTCTGAAACAACGAATTGAATTAACCGAACCGAACCACCGAACAGGGGACACACAAACGAGGAAGCAAACAAGCCGAAGAAATGGAAATAAAATTAAGAAAAAAGCGGATTGACATTCTACGCTGCGGACCGAGTTTTTCCCGCAGCCAGTTGACGGCAATAGTGGAATGGAAGTAAAACCGGAAACGTTGGAAGATTCAAGTGGCCAGCTGCATTCGCGGGGGGCCATTTGGTCGATTGCGTTGCAAGGGCACGATGCAATTCTGTGTGCCTTGTGTATATCCGGTGGAGAGAAAACAAGGAAAAACTGGTGGAAAACATTGGCACTGTTTATTCTTTCGATTCGTTACCGATACAACACAGCGTGGGAGAGATAGAGTAAGCGAGGTGTGTTTCGTGCACCAGTATCATCTAATTGGATGGTAGACTGGTAGATATAACTTCTAAGAAATTGACCATACTTTTCTTTTGAACTGCTTACTTCTTTTGCCCTTTCCAATCACTTGCGCTGAGCGTGCTGTAAGCATGGGAAAGCTACCTGAGATGCAATCGAAGAAATGAAGGACTGGAGAGTTTAGCGAAGCGAAGATCGTGCTAATTTCGCTGATGTAGAACCACGTTTTTTCAACTCGCGCTTACATTCTCCCTCAAAAGGGTAATAGTTTTCACCAAAGGAAAGCCCAACTGAGCAATAAACATCCTTCCGGGTGGGAGCGAACTTAAGCAAAGCCCAGCTCTAGCGAAGAAAACACCCAAACCAGACCACTTTGCCCATCCTAATCGATGCGAACGAAGGATGGCGCTTACGCTGGGTTCAGCCTCCGGATGAGAGTTGGCTGTGTAAGCTAATTAGTCGGCTCTCGTCTGCTTCGTTTTTCTGCCCCGGTCCGGTTTCCGCGTTGGGTTGGGCCGAGTTTTTCGGTGTCCGGGTACCGGGTGCGGATTATAATTTCACAGTTTGTATCTTATTAAAAGTGAAACCGAAGAAACCACCGAGGCATGGGTGCGAGTCCTGCTGACTTCCAACGGGTAATGGGAGTGTTAATCCCGCAGTAGCCAATTGAAGCTAATTTTTATCATTTATTGCCTGGACCAGGGTTTGTGGTTAAAATTCAACTGGCTCTTGTTACGGTGAAAAGATTGTTAAGATTATTTTTGTATTGTAAATTTGTTTTGATATTTTTTTTTATTAAACTTTCATTAAACTCTTAAGTTTTTTTTTTATCGTGTACATTTTCCTAAACAATGTGTAAATTTTGTAAGATCTGTTTTTAAAATCAAATTTAAATGTTTTTTTTTCTCTAAATATGCTAAGCCATTCCCTAAGGGTAGCTCAAACACCAGGCGCCTCCATTAGCCAATCACACTGCTTCCACCGTACACAACCGACCGAACGCAAAAGTGCCTTTAATTAAACAATTTATTCTGTAACAGAGCACCATTTTGGAGCCACATTACAATCCATTAACAGTTCTAAAAACGGGCACAGAAAACAAACACAGCAAAACGAGGGCGATCCGCCACTGTGTATCCTTCGATTCTTGTTGCCTAGTGGCGGATCTTCTTCACTAACTCGACACGACTTACCCACCGGCATTACGTTTGCCCGCCCAACCACCACCAAACCGTTTGGCTCATCCGGCCAATTTCCTGCCAGGTTTTATTAGTGGTGCTAGTGCGTCGGGTACACCGGGTGCGATTAGAAATGAAATTAATTTTGACTTTTCACAGATTCTTGGTGAATATTTTTGCCCCTGCCAATGATCTTTGTATGAATGGTCGGGCGGGGTGAGCAGTGTGCCACGTTGGATAACAAATGGAATTGGCCCTGCTGAAATTCCGCGCTCGATTACAGGCACAATTGAAGGATATCCGTTCGCACGCTCTTTCTCGCTCGTTCCAGCTCTATCCACAAGTACCTGTTTTGGTTGCCTTCAGAGTGGGTACACCGTGAAAAAAGGGACGCTTGAAGTGCTGCGGAAAAGTGGCGAATTGTCAGTGAAAGTGAACGAAAACTTTCCGACAGCTATTGAGCAACATTCCACCATCTATTACCGCTACCTGCCCGACTCACTCACCCACCAGAATGGCCGTTTGCTGCCGAGCGTACAACAATAACCGTAGCAAAAATATATATGTCGAGAAGGAAATGTTCTTTTGCCACACTTTGCCACCTAGATGGGGAAAACCCCTTCATTGAACCCAGGCCAACAAAAAAAAAAAACGAGAGAACCGAAAAAGGGAAAAACCTACCCAAAATATTCAAATTTTCCAGTGAAAGGGAAACGATTCGCTCCTTCATTCCGCGTAAACCCAGATGAAGGTGTGTATGTGCGTGTGAAGGTGAGGAATGTTTGCGTTGAAAAATCATCAAACATTTACGTCCTGTTCGACCCGAACCCCAACGGTAGCAGCAGCAACCAACAAACAACCGGGCGTCAGCACGCAAACACTCAAAAAAGCTGACAGCTTACCACCCCAATTGGGTGAATACGGTGAAAGAGATATGAGTGGCCCTGTTTCGGTTAAGGTGTATAAGTGCACGCGTGTGTGTGCGTGTGCGTTTTATGCTGTGAAAGGTGCAGAAAAGGGTTGATTGATATAATCATTTTTTCGAGCCGTTTCAACCTTCACGGCAAAGGCATGACGGGGGTTTGTCGGGGGTGTTGAAGTTGAAATTCTTGCCGTTTTGGGCAACCCCGTTTTCTTCCGTGTTTCCCAGTGAGTGCGAGTGCGTACCCAAACTCACCTGGGAGCTGTGAAAGCAAAAGGGAGGAAGAAAAGAAAAACTACGCCGGGGAAAATGTAGCAGCACCGGAGCGCCGAAGTCAAAAACTGATGAAATTCCTAGGTGATTTGATGAAGTATATTTGAAATGGAGTTTGCAGCAAATTAAATGGCTGGCTGCTGGTGGAAAATTGATGTCGAGCCGTGGCGTATTTTGGTTGTTTCGGTGTGGGAAACGTAACGCTATTTGTCTCGGCAACGCTCAATCTACTGTCCTCTGAGATGGATCATAACTAATCAATCCTATGGAAAATGGATAATAAAATGGATGTAATTTTGTTTATGAAATGGTGTAAATAGTTTTTATAACTTGTTCTATTATTTGCCAAAAGACACAACAATGCACCAGGAAAAGAATCGGCGGAATAATTTCGGGTCGATTAACTTTAACTAGTTTAATATTTCATTGAAAATCGTTGTCATGATTTTATTTTGTTCTAAGTAATTTATGTTTCGTGTATTTCTATTTTTATGTTTTATTGTTAATTAAAAATTATTCTTATAGTACAATTTCATTTTCCTCTACGTCGAGCAAAGTTAAGTTGCTATTGAATCCTGTTTGCTAATATTTTTGATATTCTATAGCTTATTTAATCATTTTTCTAAATTTAGAACTTCTTTTGGTAGAGTTTATGTCGGATTATTTAATTAAAAATTTTACTTGTGCCACACCATATGTGATAATTTTTTTTGTATTGTACGAACATGTGTTTTTATCGTTTGTCCTGTATCTGTTTTCTCATTTTTCTATAATTGTTGTATTTTTTTATATTGTTACATAAAAATTGAATTCAAATGAGACTTATTTCATTAATTTATCACGGTTAAGTCTCGGTGATTATTTAATTTTCCTTTGTTTTCAAATTCTTTTGTGTATTTCAGTTAAGTAATGTTGTAATATTTGATTGGAACTGAATTTTTGTAGATTTATTATACATTTGATTGTAGTTGAATTACTTTTATGATTACTTATTTTGTTTTATTTTTTTAAAGATATTTTCTTTACAGTTTTTTATGATTTGAGAACATTATTTTTTAAAGATTTCTACTATGTTCCATATTAAGCTCTTGCTAGCTTTTCCTTCTTTTAAAATAATTTAGTTTTTTTTTCTTTTGAAATTTCAACTTTAGATTTACTATCTTACAAGATTTTTTTTTCAGTGAGAAGAATAAACCTTTCCTTATTTTGTTTGCAAAGGTTATTTTTTCTTTCCGTCTCCATCCCACCGATGTAAAACATTTCCACATTTCTTCGCATACCGATTCAACAACATTTTCTCGGGGAAAATTTATGTTGCTGCTCGTAATTTTCCCGCCATCATAGCGTGAAGCAGTAACACACGCACACCCAGACGCACATGTGTCAAGACGGTTTCCCTAGTTGACGCATTTCTCTTCCTGTAAACTGTGTCACACTGAGTTTACGCTTTCTCGCAAGTTGTGTGCCAAAGTTGTAACCTTTGCAAGGATGGTTGCCCTCATAAAACCAGCCATCTTTTCAAAAACACACACACACGCATTCAGATAGACATTTTTAGCAAGACAACTTGTCTTACTGCTAGCCTTGTGGAACATCGCCAACATGCCACACGCCCAGCCAGCTAATGAGTGTTGTGTTCCGTTTGGGCGACGATGAACGAGTCTCGCCGACAGAAGGCTTCCCCGGCGTCCTCTTTATGGTTCGTTTTCCATAAAGGCGGCCTCCGTCTTTTTACAGCCCTGTGTCCTTCAATAAATTATCCTTTTATGGCTTGGTGGTTCGTATTTTCTCAGCTGCGCGTGCCAATTTGCTTCCCTTTTTAAAAATAATTTCATCCGCCAGCACGGCTCCCAACTACTACAACCCATTTGTTTGTGGATGTGTGTTTGTGTGGGTTGTTTCTCACCCGAAAAAGGTAGAAAACCCCATTTGCACCCGTTAAGGAAACCATCACGCTGACAGTGTGCAGTTTGGAGCAAACGGAATACGGTGGATAGAGCACGCTGTTCTTCGCTTTCCACATTGGGTTCTGTTCCTGGTTGGTGAGGATCCAGATGATGATGTAGTTTCGACATCGAACGACAACCCCTATCGGATGGATTGGCACGGTTTGGATGGAAGTACAGAATCACCAGCAGCTTTCCTGAACGTCAGTGATGAAGGTGTTCCTGTGTTTTCTCGCCATCCGCGTCCTGATAAGCTCGACTAAGCGACGACTTCTTCGTACGCGCGTTCTCCCAAGTTCAGACCCGGCATCAGTTAACCTATTTCCACCCGTCCACATCCAAACGCCCCTGTCACCTGGTACGAGATGTGTAAGGTAAGATTAAATGGGATAAATGAAGTGTCGTACGTGTCGGGCTTTGGGTGTTTCTGGACGAGGATATTCACGCCCTTCTTTCGGCATCACTGCCGCGTAGCGTTAGCCGTGGAAGTGAGACACAATATTTTCCCTGGGAAAACATTCGTTTTTCACGCTGGGAGCGTGGGGAAAACCTTTTCGCGCGTATTAAGGCGACGTTATCTGGGCGCGAATGTTTCCCTCGGCAGGAGATGAATCGAAACCGAACTATCTCGGGCATGAAAATCTCGATGGCAAAGGTTGGCGCGTAGTTGGTAAATTCTCTAAACTTCCACTTTTCGGTGTCGCGAAACACACGGCAAATGCTTCTTCATGCTTGCTGGCGGAGGTTAAATAAGCGAAGGAAGAGGAAGAAAAATCCACACTCCCGCACATACACACAGGCAGCCGTTCCGCTTTATTTCACTCGTTTATCGGTAGATTAAAATCTTTATTTATGCTTCGGTGTATGCGATGGTACACATACACTTTTCCCCCGTACCGAATAGGGCCACTAACATTCCGGTGACATTTGCCCGTAGTTTCGGCTTTGGCCGCAGTAAAAAATGCGATGGAAAAGGAGGGAAAACGAATCCAACTGGGAACAAGCTACGGGCCAGGAAAACATTTTTACCTTAACGCGTTTTCACTGTGTGTCGGGGGGGAGCGAGAAAATGACGCTTATCAAGATATGGAAGCCACCACCCATATAACGTGCCCGGTGCAGATGAAAATCGGGAACAGCGAAACAAACCGAAAAGCTGCAAATCTCATCACCACCACCCTCACGCTAAGTGGCTCGTGGCTGTTGGTGGGATGTTTTATTAAGTTGCAAATCTGTGCCTGTGCTCCACGAAAATGGCTCGCGGGAAGGTTTCGGACTTTGGCTGCTTTTGGTGTAGCTCGTAATGTTGCATGAAATTATGCTAAATATAGTTGGGTTTTTTTTCGGAACGTTGGTTTGATGGTGAAAGATATCCCAAAATGGATATCATGATGAGTTTTGCTGTGAGTTTGAAGTTAAATAGTCGAATTGAAATTTGCATTCAATTATTGTTATGGTATAGGAGAAATATTTGGGAGAGGAACAAGCATAGATGGATATCTTAAAATATAGGAAAATAGCTGATATTTTACTCTTCTTTACTTTATGTTCTTGGAAAATGTAGAAAAATACTTCTACTTAGTGTAAATTTCTTGTTAATAATGAGTTTTTTAAGTAGCTCAAATAAAAACGCTTAAGAAAATGATTCTAAGTGCAGCGTGATTGCGTATTGCATATCTTTTAGGCGCAAGACTTTAAAATTGTCAGCTAACAGGAAGAGACATACTAATGCCTTACTTTCGATTTAAAATAGAACGAGAATAATTAACACAACAAGTAGTTTGGAAGTAGAAAAATATCTACTTAATCTGTAAATTTGAATGTTACTTATACTACTAGGATACTAAGGTATACTAACGTATACTAAGGTATACTAAGAGTTTGATTAGAAAGGGAAAAAACTAAAAAAAAGGTAAATTTCTTAAACCAATAAAGACTTAATCTCCAATCATTAAGCTTAAATTAAAAACTTCGAGTTTGAAATCAGATTTATAGTTAATTTGTATCAAAAGCGCGTTAATAAGCCATTCAAAGAATACGTTTCTTAATTGCATACCTGTTAGGCGCTAACAGGCACTTCTGTTTTATCTACTAAGAAACATAACCTAACAAACAAACATTTAATTTAATTTCGCATCATTATACGAACCTTCTAAGCACGTCTTAAAGAATCAGAGCATCAAACACACACAGAAGATGGTCTCCATCCTACACCTACCAGCCACCTTTATAATACACGTCATTCATCAACCTCGTTTATCTTACACTTCAGTCTGACTGCCGGGTGCCCTTCCGGCCATTAATTCTTTCCCGAGCGCAGTGTCACCACGCAAAACCCGAGGAAGATATCCTTAACCACGAACACAAGACACTTTGAGCACGTTATTAAGACACTCCACCGGCAGTGCTTACGGTCGCAGGTGAACCCAAAACGACGACCCCGTCACAGAGGGCGGAACACTCTTTCTGCTTCTGGTGCATTTGCATTTTCTTCCGTTTGCTGCAACGTTGAGTATGGTGCAACCATCTTGTGGCAACCTGTCGCCAACCCGATGGATGGAAAAATTCTTTCAAAGTGACTTTTCTTCACCGGAAAAACCCTCCCGGCTCGTCACACAACGGGTTGACAACGTAGCCTTTACCGGTGTGTGTTCCGTTCCATAACCATACACACATCCTTACCAACATTTATAGCCGACGAGCCAGCAAGAGTACCACCGACCAGAAGGGGCGGAAAATGATAAATAACCAAATAAGCAGCAACTGGCGTTCCAACGGATCGGATCGGTAGGCAATGGTTCTTTTTGGTGCGGCCAGGACCGGTTGGATACAGTCAGGAGAGAGAGAGCGAACAAAAAATACACGACGATGCATTACGGCTAAGCTTGAATAATTTATTACCGGGTGCTGATAAGCCGCAGCCCGGTTGCCCTGGGTTGGCCCGGGAAAAAATCCGCTAACGGGTGAAAATAAACTCAAGCTTTGGAGGCTTGGTGATATGCGCCGAGGCCGTGAGTATGCCGGGTTGATGGGTTTGTCGGGAGATTGTCTAGGAAAATCGTTCGTTTTCCCATTGCAGAAGATAGTGGTTAGCGTATGAGCAGGTTGTTTATGCAATAAGGTGGAGGTTGGCTGTTGGGCATTTGCCTTTTTTTGGTTGCAAAATCCTTTTTTTTAAGCTTAACAGGAGCTTAGACCATACTTAACCGCCACCAATAATCTGCTATAAAAGCAAACATCGAATGCTATAAACGTCTCTTAGTGGTTGCTATACAAATACTTTATACAATAGGTGTGCTGAAAGTTTATTCTCAATTTTAACAGGCTTAAACCTATATCATTTTTCTTAAAAATACTTGCCACAATTCTCACAATTGAATCAAAATATTATTATTTGAAGTGAAGTTTTTTTTTTTCATTGCACTTAGTACTAATATTTGGTACAAATTCCAATTAACGCTCCAGGAAGCTACACCAGTGTGTGCTAATTCGACTAAAACACGTAAACTGATCCAACACACTCACACACTCAAATACATTCATTCTCGACCTTGGTGTGCACCGCATGGAAGCATAGTGAAGCACATAAGAGCGCTATAATTGGAAGCTTAAAATTCCGTGCTTGTAAAAGATTATCCGCCAACCGTTGCGCTGTACCTGGAAGGCGAATGGCGGGCGTTTGCGATCGGCTGGGAGTGTAAAGCGAGAAAAAGAGAACAGATATCCCAGCAAGAAAATGGAAAGAAAAGCCCCCCCTCCCCTGAAGTCGTAAAGGTCCTTAACGTGCTACCTTTACGCAAAATCAAATTCGCGCTGAGTAGGAAGCGGCAGTCCTACGCGCGAGTCTTTCCGTTGACCTCTTCCAGCATAAGTTAAGCACACACTACGTTAGACAAGATAACAATCGTTTAAATCACCCACTTCTACCAGCACCGGCCTTCCCTCGCGCTTTCCGGCTTGCAATTTACCGGAAAGAAGCCTCGTTAGGCCAAACCACTACCACTGTCTACCACCGAAAACATTCCTCCATTTTACCGTCGGTGTCTTCCAAGATGGTGGCCCGTTGGGGAAGACAAAAAAGAAACTAAAACGATCCTCCGGTACACGCTTTCTCCACATCCTGCCCTGAAGCGCCACTTCCCAACACGAAGTAGTGTGTGTGTGTGTCCAGGATGTTGAAAATCGATTTTTTCCCACTCGTAACTTTCGCCAGGGCGAGCGAAAGTGTGTGCGGCCAGGGAACGACGTAACGGTTTCGGGATGCGCGCGTACCCGCGTGCTATAAAAATCTTGCTGAAAATGCAGCATTAAGTATGCAATTAACATTATTTATGATGTAATTAAATCTTAATACTCTCCTTGTTCGTGTTTGGCACCGGTGGCACTGGAACGGACGGTGCCGGTGCTATCTCTTTCGGCCGCTGGTAACGGGTTGCAAGGGTTTTTTGCGTTTTCTTACCATTTTCTTACTACGCTTGCATCGTAAAGGGCTACAAATTGAGTGTGCTGTGTGCTCTAGTTGGTGAGAAAAGAAGACAAATCAGTGCTTAAGTTGGTGGTTGAACGAAGAAAACGAGACGATGTTTTCATCTTTTTTGTAGCCCTCGTTCTGGCCTCAAACTTAGACGACCAACTGGTGGCGTGTGTTAAGCCTACGCGGATTACTGTGGGAAGATTGAAACTAGGAATCGCGTTTAGCGACGAAAAGGGGATTAAAATCTTTGCATTTGATATGAAGTAAGCAAGCTTATTGGCTGACGTGAACGGAGTTTGCCAGGAAGTCATTGGAGTTAAATTAATATCCAGCAGTCACATTCTTACTGTGACAGTCAATCTGGAAGGACGTGTTTTACTTGTGCTCCTAGTTTGTGATCTGTTGCCGTGTGATTTTCGCCTCCTTACTGCTATATCGCTTCACCGTGTTCGCTGTGCAGTGTGGTGTGCAGTTTGCTACCCGCTGTACCCGTAGTTTTTCCCCGGGGGTTTTTACCGGGGCATATTGTACCCGTTGGTGTGTGCATTGGTGGGAAAAACCC